>OX637343.1:17945792-18490229 GCA_951799405.1 Agapetus fuscipes
AAGATCTTGATGAGGACTGTGATCACAGTTCAACATCACAGTTCTCATCAAGATCATCTTCACACTTCACGCTGAAGAAGCCCATCGTAGAAATGGGCGAAACGTCCGGAAGCTCCAGATCCCACAGACCACGGCAACAGATCCCGGAAAACATAACTCCAGCAATGTCACATATCTCTGCAACTTAGATTATATTAGAGCTTACACGTGTTTGTTTGTGGGCATGCATTTGATATGAATTTTGAATGTTAATGTATCTTTGCAACTTAGATTATAGATTTTAGACACTGTGTTAGTTTGTCAATAGCCATGACATGGTATTTCTAAAACCCACCACTTCTATCTCAATTTTTCTCCTAAAACATTTTTCCGAGTTGACTTCGGAGTAAACTTTCAGTTTACTTTCTAGTACTTAACAAAGTTGAGCTTAGTATGGTGCGAGAGGAGAAATAAATCTATAATCTAAGGTGCAAGACAAATAAAAATATATGGACGGTTAAAAGGCAGTATTTTTAGTAAGCGACATTTTGGTCAAAAATGATTTATGAATGCTATCCTACTTAAAATTTTCCGCTCTTTCTAATGCGCTAACTTCCATAGCTCTACAATGATTTTTGTGTTGTTTATGCCCAAGCAAACAACTGCGTTTTCGAAGTATGGTTTTGGTGTAACCGACAAGATTTTGGCCTTGTTTGTCCTAAAGGCGCTTTTGACAAAAAAAAAACGCAAAACATCGTAAAAACACATTAATAGGAATGACAATAAATGCCTTTATTTATTTAATTTTATGGCTGTTTTGGTTTTAACGATTTGATAAAACAAAAAAAAAGTTATGCCATTTTTCTGCAATCTCAAACTTTAAACTGCTCTCCTGAACAATTTACTTTCTGTCGCTTTTAACCGTCGATATGAACTATCTTGTTTGCTTGTCTAATATAATCTAATTTAAGTTGCAAAATATATATGTAACATTAAAGATTCACATTATATGCACTTTCCCAAACAGACATGCACAAGTTCGCGCTTAAACATGCCGCATGTGGTCCTACAATATAATAACCCGAATCTCACATGGACATACACCCTGCAACTCTTGCCGACCTTCCCTGAAAACAGGGGGGACATTGGCAAAGTGAACCATTTTCTACAGCATGGGTGGTCAGCCTCATTCCAACCTATAAGTCAAGAAAGGCATGTGGGCGTGTATTAACCATGAATCCTATGTGTTAATATCTGTGCGACGCAGATAATAGATTCATGCTTCATGCAAGTACTTACAAAAGCAAGCTTGCTTCAATTCACACTTAGGTCCGGTATTTTCAACGTTAACTAATGTGATTTTAATTTAAACTGATAAAAAAAACTTAACACACGATTATTACAAGTGCTTCCTTTTCGTTCAGTATAGAGTCGCTATGACTTATACGTTGGTATGAGGCTGACCACCCATACTGTTAAAATAAGGTTCGCTTTGCCAATGCCCTGTTTCAGGGAAGATCGGCAAGAGTTGCAGGGCTTATGCTCATTTGAGATTGGGTTTTTATATTGTAGGTCCACATGCGGCATATGTGATCGCGAAATTATGCGTGTGTGCTTGTGGGAATGCATTTAATATGAATCTCAAATGATACATATCTTTGCAACTTAGATTTAGATTTAGATGCCACTGTTGAAAAGTATACAATTGGTATCGATGCAATTGCTGCAAGTTACAGTTCATCAAGCAGATCAAGACCAAACCAAACAAGACCAACGCAACTAAGCTACACATATAGTGTAACTTCTTGCCTGCGTTATCCCCGAAGGGGTTTCGGGACCTATTTACTTTTACGGGTAAAGGGGCCGGCCTCACACCAACCCGCCTATGCTATTTCCGCTTTACTGAGGGAACTGGATTTGGAGAGACTGTTTAAAAGACGTCTCAGACTCACCTCTTCGTCCAATCATATGGACAAGCGCCTTTGTAGTGACACACTGTCATAAAAGGCGCTATATGCTATACGCTAGGCGCATTTCTCGAGAAGCCATGGCGCCCTTGAGATGGTCCTGGACCATTAAATGGCGCCACAGGAAAGAAATCATCCATCATCATCATCATCATCATATAATTTTTGTATTAATAATAACCACTTCAGTTGAAGTGGGGCTTTCCCAGCTCCCGAGGGGACTGGTTCTCATTTCTTGTGAAGGCTGAGTTAAACCTTGACGGTATGTTATTTTCGGATTTGAAATAAACACCGAAACGGGAAATCATTTCTGACACCCTCGGTGGGATTCGAACCCGAGCTCTCAGCATAAAATGCAAGCATTCTACCAACTGAGTTATCGACCGAACCGGACGCTACAAAGCCTCAATTCTCAAGCAAAACCCAGTTGGTGCAAAGCTGAATAAACCTTTGATGACCGGTCTTTGGTAAAAGGTTTATGAATTTTTCAACCCAACGAAGAGCATATTTGAAAATGTAAATGGTTCTATTTTTGTACTGTGCCGGGATTCGAACCCACAACCTTCCATTTACGAGTCCGAAGTGTTACTACTAGACTACGGACTAAATAGTTATTAATTTGAACCGGTAATGAAAATGATTATGTTTCATAATATTATATTATTGTCCGGTCGATAGCTCAGTTGGTAGAGTGCTTGCATTCCATGCCCTGAGCTCGGGTTCGAATCCCACCGAGGGTGTCAGAAATGATTTCCCGTTTCAGTGTTTATTTTAAACCCCAAAATAAAATACCGGCAAGGTTTACTCAGCCTTCACAAGAAATGAGTACCAGCCCCTTCGGGAGCTGGGAAACCCCCCACTTCACTGAAGTGGTTGGTGTAAGGCCGGCTCCCTAACCTGTAAAAATAAATAGGTTCAAATCGCCACATGCGACCCCTTCGGGTATAACGCAGGCAAGAAGTTACACTAGATGTGTAGCTTAGTTGCGTTTTTTTTTTTTTTTTGTGAATGGAGTTACGCTCTCTCAATAGTCGATATTCGATTCTGGGCCAATATTCGCGAGTACTTTAATAGTCTATGGATGATGTATGCCCCAGTATACGGCAGACGGTCGTTCTGTTATCTCTAAAGACCGAGCTATTCATGCCAGCCCATACATCACGGCTTTGGGGATTCCCCAAAGTATAACAACACCTCAATATTCATCGTGTTCGAGTTACGACCTAATTTTAATATGTACGGAGTATCAAAAATGAATGGCGGTTGATCTGTAATGTTGGCGGCTAGGGTTAATTAAAGTGAAATTTGTTTTATGTTTTAGTTTTTGATGTCCACATATATTATTATTTATTGATTTAAAAAATGAAATTTGTCGTGTATGTTCCTTAATAATAATAATAATATTAGGATGATTTATTTGGTGAGCGCTGTTGTGTGTATCACACCTCAAGAGCCCTCTGCGAGCTTGGTCGTCGCTGTAGAAAGCGCCAATTCTCAAGCAAGACTCAGTTGTTGTAAGGTTGGATGGACCTTTCAGTGACCGGTCTTTGGTAAAGGTTTATGAATTTTTCAACTCAGCGAAGAGCACATTCGAAATATAAATGGTATATTTTTGTGCTCCGCCGGGATCCGAATCCACAACCTTCCATTTACCATTTTAGTTTGTTTTTCAATCGTCCTCAATCCTTCCTTTCCTGTTTCATACTTTCTAATCTAATCTAAGCTGCAAAGATATATATCATTTAAGTTTTATATTAAATGCATTCCCACAAGCAGATATGTATAATTTCGCGCTAACACATGCCGCATGTGGACCTACAATATAAAAACCCAATCTCAAATGAACATAAGCCTTGCAACTCTTGCCGTCCTTCCCTGAAACAGAGGTGACATTGGCAAAGTGAACCAATTTTTACATTATGGGTGGTCAGCCGCATAACAACCTATAAGTCAAGGAACATACTTTCTTTTTCTTTACTGAGATTAGATTTAAAAAAAAACTTACAAAAAGAAAGTAAGCATTCAAAGCCTTTTTCCTACTCGTAACTTTCTGATTGAAACCCTTCCAATACATTTTTAAACAATCACAAAGTGTTTTGAATCACGTCTTTCTTCCATATACGAGTATGTTTGAGATACGAATATCGGGATCGCCCCCTAACTAAGAGGGAAGATTCCGAGTTATGGCAAATGATTTATTTCTCATATAATCTCGGGCGGGCGGGGCAATAAAGATCACAAGAAGTAGGGCATATTTTTTTGAAGAATCCTCGCTATTTTTAGCATTATTTTAGCATGATTTATTGAATGTTTGAACTCCGTTTTTTGCATACGAATATCGGGGGAATTGAGGGCACGTCGGGTAGGTACCTCCGTTCCTTAAAAAAAAATGAAGGACAGTTTGGTGGAAATAAGGTCAAGAATTTTTTGAAAAAGAAATGTGAGAAATGTTTTGTGGATTTTTGGCAATGTTTTACATAAGTAAATGATTTTTTATACAAATAAAATATTCTTATAATGTTTTTTTTAGGTTTGGTGCTTTACACTGTGAACACCGTTTTATCTATCAATAATCTATAATCTACGCTGCAAAGATATGTTAACATTTAAGGCTCATATTAAATGCATGCCCACAGACAGGCGCATGTAGGTTCGCACCTACACATTATGCATGCGTGCATACAAATCTGTACCTTAGAGCATAAACAACGGAAGTCCACTTTTTTGCGTTTTTGAATTAATGATGCAGAAATTATAATAATTAGCTGTTCTATAAGTGGTAAAAATATTGGAATCCTCGGACTCATAATTACTGAGATATCAAGTGTAATAAATATGGGATGCACATAAAAGTGCGAGCATAAACCACGGAAGTTCCACATACGTTGTTCACATTACTTCACATTAAATAAATATCGATAAAAGAAGATAAACAGTTTTTACAGATCAAAAATATCTCGTCTAGTTTACAAGTTATGGTGGTTTAAAAAGTCCACATTTTCACTAAAACTCGTCTCCTGCACATTTTACTAAATGTGGCTACCGTTGTTTATACTCTAAGGTACAGAAATAAACAAAACCTCACATGAACATAAACCTTGCAACTCCTGCCGATTTTCCCTGAAACCGGGGTGGCATTGGCAATATTGAACCGATTTTTACAGCACGGGGAGTCTGCCTCATACCAACCTATCAGTCAAGGAGTACAAATTATAAATAAATTTAAAAGCAATATATAGACACCTTAAAGGTAAAACTGAAGTAAGACATTAACATGGGTGTCTTCGATAAATGCACCTTTTTATCTGTGTTCTACGATAGAAAACACGAAATAAGTGTGAAAATCCTGTAGCTTAGAATATTGTTATGAGGATTTTCTTACAATACTATATTTCGCTATGAAAATGGTTCACTTTGCTAATAATAAATAATAAGATTAGGATGTTTTTTTTTTTTTTTTTAAGAAATCCTGTGCGGGAGACTCCCTAGATTTTATAGACTCTAGGGGTCTATGACACTTGTTGTAGTGCCGCAGAGGTGTTTTATTTGGTGAACGCTGTTTTTGTGTGTATCACACCTCAAGAGCCCTCTGCGAGCTTGGTCTTCGCTGTAGAAAGCGCCAATTCTCAAGCAAGACCCAGTTGTTGTAAGGTTGGATGGACCTCTCAGTGACCGGTTTTTGGTAAAGGTGTATGAATTTTTCAACACAGCGAAGAGCACATTCGAAATATACATGGTATATTTTTTGTGCTCCGCCGCGATCCGAATCCACAACCTTCCATTTACGAGTCCGAAGTGTTGCCACTGGACTACGGACCGGTCCAAGTTCTGTCACCTCTGTTTTAGGGAAGGTCGTCAAGAGTCGCAGGTTGCAGGGCTTATGTTCATTTTGAGATTGGGTTTTTATATTGTAGGTCCACATGCGGTATGTGTTAGCGCGAACTTATACATGTCTGCTTGTGGGAATGCGTTAAATATGAATCTTAAATTATATATATCTTTGCAGCTTAGATTTAGATTTATATTTTAGATTATTGTCCCACCCAATAAAATGTTTTATCCACAATTGCTCAAATAAGTAAATCAAGACTTATTTACTTTAACCTTTAAGGTGGTGATATAATTAATTTTAAACGCTGTTTCCATTAATTTTTAAAAATGTTGCTTTTTTGGGTGAGTAGCGCTGCTTTTGTGTGAATCACACTTCATGAACCCTCAGGGAGCTTGGTCATTGCTATAAAAAGCGCCAAATTCTCAAGCTAAGCCCGTTCGCTGTAGGGCTGGATAGACCTGAAATTAACTCTTTCTCTATTTCTTACACCATTGGTAGAGATCGAACCCTAGGCACCCTTCGCCATTGTCTAGGTAGATACATATATCATTTGTAGCTGATGGGAGTTGTATATAAGTAGGATTAATTATTATTAGTAAAGGGTAAAGAGATATTATAAGGAAGTAACAAGAAATTATCATAATTATGTACTCGAAGCTTTTGGAAGACCGTTCGAGAAGGTTCCGGCAAAATTGACCTCTAGAAGCATCGACCTTCATAGCTATATAAGCCGCAAACGGCTTGCAGGAGTCAGTCATCCTACGACAATCTGCTTCTAAACACTAAAACAGTATAAGTGAACCTAAACCATCTATAAAATAAATCAATGTGAATTGAGAAAATAAATGTAAGCTGTAAAAAATAAATCTAACTGTGAAATAAATACCCTAGAAGAAGACCAGTTTTTAATTTGCAAAATATTATTGAACCCGAAAAACATAAACATATGCAACCTACCTAAATATTTATATGCATTTACTATTTACATAACAGAAGGTATCAATGCCACTATCTAGTTTCTTCACGAAAAATCCAAAGGCGTCACGTTTTGTTTTTTCAGAAACAGGTAAAATTATTTACGCAATATATCTTCAGATTTTGAATTGTTTTGATTATTCTGTATAATTGAGACGTTTCTTTATTGTTCAAGTGCTTGAGGAATTGCTTAGACAAGCGTTTCGTTTATCTCTTTCGTCTTTGGATGCCCTCGAACAATAATCAAAGATGGCGGACAAAATGATTGTTTAAGTTGCGCGAAACAAAAGTTTCCCGCGCTCCGATGAACAAATAAACAAAATAATACAGGAATTGTGTTTGTTTGTTTTTAGGGGAAAAATATTGTTTCACTTATTTTCTTTGAACTCTTTTCTCGCGGCATTGAAAATAATGTTATGATTTGACTTGACTTGACGCAACTAAGCTACACATATAGTGTAACTTCTTGCCTGTGTTATCTCCGAAGAGGTCACATGTGGCGCTTCGGGACCTATTTATTTTTATGAGTAAGGAAACCGGCCTCACACCAACCACCTTCAGTTGAAGTGGGGGTTTCCCAGCTCCCGGAAGGGCTGGTCTTCATTTCTTGTGAAGGCTGAGTAAACCTTGACATCGAACCCTTGCTCTCGGCATGGAACGCAAGCATTCTACTAATTGATCTATCGACCTTTTTGTTCGACTTGGGTTCTTTTAATCAAACTGCGATTTATTTATTCAACAAGAGTTATTTTGCACAATATCGGTTACACAGTACTTCTCTAGCTCTATCAACTTCGCGGCTCAATGTTGTAAGAGACTCTGACTCTCCACACAATTGCGGCTCATATTTATACAATGCATTCAGAGCTCCGAAGAAGTCACACACAGTGGTGACGAAACGTAAGCTGAACTCTTTAAGAAGCCTCAAGAAGAAGAAAAAAGAATAGCAAATTTGCACTTCTTTTTTCTTAAATTTACTGATGCTTGATTTATCAAGCATCAGTAAAAAAAAAAGTAAAATTTCTAAAGTAATAATTGACATGTAGGTAATTATATATTTGCTGACTTTTGCATCATTCCCTCCCGCCCCATCATCACCATCCCCCCAGTATATTCTCAGCGCTTTGCCAGTGTTCTTATTTACCCCCTCCCCCCAATAATCCCGACCGTCTATTCAAGGTTCCCGTAAGCCAGGTTTGATCTCCGTTTATAGGCCATTTCAGTTTGTTTCGCGGGTCCCACCATATTCGCGAGGCAATATCCATTTGCGCGCCATCGCCTCTTTATGGGCCAGTTTCTCTCCTCGCGGCTCAGTGGCTGCAACGTGGATGTTGTCTGTGTTTTATTACTAGAAAATAAACCTCACCACTATTTTATTTTTGTAAGAAACCCTGTGCGGGAGATTCCCTAGATTTTAGAGACTCTAAGAGCTCGTTCCCACTTGTCGGGTGTCGGATCCGTATATTAATCGGAAGTTCCAGTGGCAGAACATTTCAGACAAAATCGGTTTCCGATAAGTGTAAATAGCTTCATACATTATGTTCTGCCACTGGAACCTCCGATTAATATTCCCGACAAGTGGGAACGAGCTCTAACAGTGGTATTCTTAGACATTTTAGTCGTCCGTTGAGCCCACGCTTTGACAAACCAATGAGACCTGTACCCTTAGTACGAGTTGTAAAATTTGAGTGCAGTAAAGTTGACGGAAAGTATTAAACAGTGATTTTCCCCAAAATCTGACGTTTTTGTTTCTTACACTTTATGGTATTAGCAAAAAAGTTACAGTGATGAAGACAATACTGTAGAGGTATTTACGAGCTTACTTGTCGCTACAAAGCGCCAATACTCAAGCAATACTAAGTTGCTGTAAGGCTGGATGGACCTTTAGTGACCGGTCTTTGGTAAAGGTTTTTTTTTATGAATGTATGAATTTTTCAATTAAGCGAAGAGCATATTTGAAAATATAAATGGTAATTTTTTTGTGCTCCCCCGGGAATCGAACCCACAACCTTCCATTAACGAGTCCGAAGTGTTGCCACTGGACTACGGCCCGGACAATTTTCATATTTCATGTCAAGGGTTAATTTTTCTTTTCAGAATAATAGTAAACTAATTTTATAGCTTAAAAGTAATGTAATCGTATATGGAAGGTCGTAGGTTTGAATCCCATTGGATCACAAAAAAAAACCATCTATATTTTAAAATATTCACTTCAATGTCACTCCTGATTAAGGGAAGGTCGGCAAGACTTGCAGGGTGTATGTTCATTTGAGATTTGAGTTTTTATGTTGTAGGTTCACATTCTGCATGTTTAAGTGCGAACTTATACGTGTCTACTTATGACGTGAATAATGTGAATCTCCAATGCTACAAATCTTTGCAACTTAGATTAGATTATATTAGATAAAGAAATCAAGGTTTGTGATCACTGTATGGGTGAAGGTAGACGCGCGAAATTTGTCTGATCTTTTACTAATCCCCTTAATACAAATAGATTGCGATTCCAGGGCCGGCGGGCGCGTCAGCCTTCAGCGGGGCTTAAGGCGCCACTTTATGAGCCCCAGATAAGGGCCGGAGCGGAAAAAGGGCTGCGAAAAAAGCCTACGGCGTAGCAATGAAAATTTTTTTTTTTTTTTTTGTGATTTTGGCATGTTTTATATATTTGATTGATTTTTTTTCTGAAGCGCCGTTTTCACTAAAATTTAGTCACAAGGGCCCTTTATTCCGGGTATGACCTTTGAAACAGGTGCGTCTTCAGCTTCCTCCTGAAGCTTGCCCTGTCCTGCTCTTTCCTCACCTCAACCGGCAACTCGTTCCAAGCCATTGGACCCGAAACCGAAAAAGCTACGCTACATTTTATCCTATAAGAAAAAAAATGAAGGAAAAATGAGGTTCGCAAATGAATTGACATAGACGAAATTGTGATGTCGCACGGTCGGGTTGCTATGGAAAACGCAAACACATATTTGAATTCTATTAAACTTTGAAAATTCTAATAAAACACTGTTTTCATTTTATTTCCATTAATAATTACTAACGTTTTCGATCATCTTCAGGTAAGAATACAAATCGTTATTTGTTATTCAAATTAAAATTTTCAAAGTCCTATAATATTTAATAGAATTTAATCAATATGAATTTTCACAGTGTTTGTACAGAAACCATACAAAATATAAACATATTTAAAATAAAATAATAAAAAAGTGAATTAAAACAGTATATTTATTTGATTGATTATACAATGGACTTTCACTGTGTAAACCACCAAACCCTGAAAAATATTAAAATATAAACATTTTATTATTTGAGGGTCAGTAGGTACCAGTGGCGAAGGGTGCCATACAAGCCGGTTCCCATCGGCTTCCCTTTTAAAATGATGTAACAAAGTAGTTAAAAAATATAGGCACAAAGTAAAAAAATACATTTAAAACCAAACAAACAATACGTATTTTTTCCCCATTGAAACCATGCAGTCTACTTTATTATCATTTTGGCCTCATTTTAAACGGGAAACCGATGGAATCACATTGTATATGGCACCCTTCGCCACTGGTAGGTACCTAATCCGAAAACGTTCTAAATTCAAATTTTTGCTCATCCCATTTCTGATCATTTTCACCCGATCGATAGCTCAACTGGTAGAGCGCTTGCATTCCATGCCAGAGAGAGAGAGAGCTAGTGTTTGATCCCCACCGAGGGTGTCAGAAACGATTTTCCGTTTCGGGGATTTTTATGTCAAACCCGCAAATTAAAAATAAACCGTCTAGGTTTACTCAGCCTCCACAAGAAATGAGAACCAACCTCTTATGAAGCTGGAAAACTCCCAGTTCAACTAAAATCTATATAATAATCTAAGTTGCAATATAACATTTTAGACTCATATTAATGCAATACCACAAGCAGATACGTATAAGTTCGCGCTTAAACATGCAGAATGTGGACTTACAACATAAAAACCCAATCTCAAATGAACATACGCCCTGAAACTCTTGCCGACCTTCCCTGAAACAGGCGTGTCATGGGCAAAGTGAACGATTGTATTTCCAATATGGTGGTCAGCCTCACACCAACCTATAAGTCAAGGATAGTT
Source organism: Agapetus fuscipes (assembly GCA_951799405.1). Taxonomy (NCBI): domain Eukaryota; kingdom Metazoa; phylum Arthropoda; class Insecta; order Trichoptera; family Glossosomatidae; genus Agapetus; species Agapetus fuscipes. The sequence continues at coordinate 17,956,636 of OX637343.1, forward strand.
GCTGTAAAGTCGACCTCTTCACCTGTAAAACTAAATTGGTTTCACACACCTGATGCGATCCTTACTTTTTGACACTGCCAATTGAGACAACTAGGTATGTCTTTTTAAACTTTTTTTTTTTAATATGTTTTAGAATCAAATTCCGATGAAAACACTGTTTTTTTTCACCAATTATTATTTCACCCATCATAATTGGTAAAAATAAACAGTCTTTTCATTGGAATTTGATTATAAAAAATATAAAAAGTCCATATAATTTTTCACAGTGTTAATACACAAACAATACAAAATACATTAAAAAAAGTTTTGTTTTTCATGCTACGCCTCTGCGATATCGTGAAAGGCCCTTAATAGTGCCGCTAATCTGTTCTAAACAGAATGTTCCGCCGTTATGCGAGGCCCTGAACAGCGCCGCGTTAGATACGGACATGAACTTTACGGGCTGTAAATCCATCCTTAGCGAAGGCGAGGTATCACGCGTAGAATAACAACCTGCATGGTTAAAAAATGTAAGTCGGTAAAAGATTGTACAAAATTTGCATTCTAAACAGGAAGTCTCGATTTCCACTAAGGGCCGATCTTATAAACATCCGTTTGTTAAATGTCAAATCTAATAAACCGAAACTTGGTACAAATTTCGTTTTTCTGTATAATGTAATTTGTCATGTATGTTCCTTGACTTATAGGTTGTTATGCGGCTGACCACCCATAATGTAAAAATTGGTTCACTTTGCCAATGTCACCTCTGTTTCAGGGAAGGACGGCAAGAGTTGCAAGGCTTATGTTCATTTGAGATTGGGTTTTTATATTGTAGGTCCACATGCGGCATGTGTTAGCGCGAAATTATACATATCTGCTTGTGGGAATGCATTTAATATAAAACTTAAATGATATATATCTTTGCAGCTTAGATTAGATTAGATTAGATAACAATTCGTTCGTAAATTTTCGGTTTAATTTTACCGGCGGATCTAACCGACAGCCGACCCCCGGTTTCCAAGTAGATACCCATCGATATAAATAATATACATAGATGGAGCGGGTGACTGTTTTCCTATACAAACGGTTGTGCCAAAAAATTGTAGGCACATAATGAAAGAAAGAGAAAGAAACATTATAAATTCTGTTATGTTTCTGTCTCTTTCATGATCTCCATGACAACGTTAGGGGCCGTACTCAGGCCACCACATTAAAAAATACATAAAAGTTATTTTTTGTAAGCAAAGTATATTTATTGAAATTATGAATAATTTAATCACAGCGACTTACATTTTTCACAGTTCGGTTAAGACTTGAGAATGGAATAAAAATGTGCCATATTATATTTACATAATTCTTACAATACATCAATTATCATCGTAAGTGGCGAGAAAATATTATTATTTAAGGTATATTTTTAATACATGCCCACAAGCAGACACCTGTAAGTTGACGCTAACACATGCTGCATGCTGCATGCTCACTAACATTAAAAATCAATTAAAATTGACATAAGCGCCACAACTTTTTCCCGAGAAATTTCAGATATGTTTTGGATTTTTTAATAACACTTTTTTTTTTTAAGAAATCCTGTGCGGGAGACTCCCTAGATTCTAAAGACTCTAGGGATCTTTGACACTTGTTGTAGTGCCGCAGAGGTGTACGAGCTTGGTCGTCGCTACAAAGCGCCAATACTCAAGCAAGACTCAGTTGCTGTAAGGCTGGATGGACCTTTGGTGACCGGTCATTGGTAAAGGTTTATGAATTTTTCAACCCAGCGAAGAGCACATTCGAAATATAAATGGTATATTTTTGTGCTCCGCCGGGATCCGAATCCACAACCTTCCATTTACGAGTCTGAAGTGATGCCACTAGTACGGACTACGGACCGGTCCAACACTGTTTTCGTTCATTACTTTTTCACAGAAACCAATCTATCGTATCGTCAATGTTGAGACTGTCTGTATCATTTTCAACGTCATTTTTTTGTCACTGAAAATATTGAAATCCTAAATGCGCCCCTGTTAAATACGTCAAAAATACCGCGCTCTGTGAAGAAAGCCTGACAGGTGACCTTGCAACTCTTAACTAAGGGCTGATGTCTCACAACATACGTTTCCCACAATGTAAGGAAAAATAATTGAAAACAAATACATATACATATTATAATTTATTCAATGGATAATATTCAAGCATCGATATAAATGAAATATGAACATAGAGCCCGTGAGTTTTTTTACCATATAAACCTTCCTGCCGAAATTATGTAGGGAAGTAATGAACAAAAGAGACAGACACATAGCAATAGTCATAACAATACGTCATGGGGCATCCACACGCTTGCCAAGCCATTACAAGCCAAGCGTGTGGACGGCCGTGGGCGTGGTTTGTGCCGCCTTGGCTTGGCTTGTCGCCGATCCGACCAGTGTCGGTTTTTGACGCAAGTCAAAGGGAATTTGTGCATGCACATGCCAGGCACCCACATACTTGTGCGCGCGCATTCTGGTACGGTACGGTTTCTATGAATTTTGATCATCCACCATCGTCTTTGCCGAATTATTCGTTTCTTTTTAGTTTCTCTCTGTGTTTTGTTTTTTTCGGTCCTGTTACGGCATTTTTTCACCACACATTTGGGCATGCTGTTTGTTTTTGATTATAACTAAATGTTTCCTTGCCGACGGTTGCTAGAAAACTGATTCATTTATTTCATTACATCAACTTAAATAACATATTTCTACTATATGGGGAAATTTCAAAAATTTATGGAACTGTCAGGCTATCTTCGCATGATATTCGTCTTCAATTTACATGTAGGTACCTCGATGTTTCCTTGCCGACGCTTGGTAAACAACTGATTGCAAATGGGGCGTACACTATCATTTAGGGCAACAATGATGTGGATCGGATATATACGCTAATGCTCCATCTATATATTTTATTTAAATCAATGTAGATACCGGTCGGTTTGTTAAGGTTTGAGGTTAGGTCAGCTGTCAAAGCATTATTTTTTTGCGGTGAGTCTTGCGTGTCATTGGACTTCTCCGCTCTACCCTATTGAAGATAATTTCTTCCCACAGTGATAGAGAATTCATTAAAATAGGGCTGTATCAGTCGTTTTCGTGTTTGTCATACGCAACTTTAGGTTATGTTTCTTCTCTGACAGCAAACGGATGACATATGTTCATGAATGCACGCAAAAAATCATCAAAAATACGAGTACATTATTGAGAAATAACGGACGGTTACAAAAGCTTTATAGGACGACCATCGGTAAGATCAGTCCGTTAACGTCCATCCGTTAGTAAAATGAGGATTTACTTACGGATATTTAGTCCAACGTTTATAAGAACGGCCCTAAGGGTGTTTGTGTTTTGGATTTTTTTTCTAACTCAAATGTTGTTAAATGAAGGGTCCTAAATAGGGCCGCTTATTTCTTTTTAGCAGACTGTGATCGAACAGATGTGTAAGTATCTAATCTAATCTAAGTTGCAAAGATATGTAACATTGGGGATTCACATTATATGCATTCTCACAAGCAGACACGCAAAAGTTCGCGCTTGCATGTGAACTTACAACACTTTGGACTCGTAAATAGAAGGTTGTGGGCTCAAATCCCTGCGGAGCACAAAAAATAACATTTATATTTTCAAATATGCTCTTCGCTGGGTTGAAAATTCATAAAACCTTTACCAAAGACCGGTCACTAAAGATCCATTCAGCCTTATAGCCTCTGGGTCTTGCTTGAGTATTGGGGCTTTGTAGCGACGACCAAGCTCGTAAACAACACCTCTGCGGCACTACAACAAGTGTTCTACAAAAGATGTCTAAAATAGTGTATTCCATAATCTGGCAATAGATCCCTACGGGGCTTTTCTTAGACATTTTAGTTGTCGGTTGAGCCCACGCTTTGACAAACTAATGATGCCTGGGCTGAAAGTCTCATCACCACGGTCATTCTTACCTACCGAATTTAAGGAATATATTTATGAGGACTATCTTGTATCAAATCTCTGAAATAGCGAATGAATGGGATATCCAGAGTCATAATAAAAGGAGGACTTGTATGAAAAAGGTTATGACTCTGGATGAAATAAAAGAAGTATGCAAGGACAGGAAGAAGTGGCGGCTAATCTGCAATGTTGATTTCTAATGTTGGTGTATTCATTTGCTACATTTTTTGCATAGGAAATTTTTGACTTTTTTTGTATAGATTTCTTTGTAAGGTTTTGTTCTTTTTTATATTTAAATGTAATTTATTATTCATATTCCTTGACTTATAGGTTGGTATGAGGCTGACCACCCATACTGTAAAAAATGGTTCACTTTGCCAATGTCACCCCTGTTTCAGGGAAGGTCGGCAAAAGTTGTGGGGCTTATGTTCATTTGAGGTTTGGATTTTATTTGTAAGTACACAATCAGCATTTGTAAGCGCGAACTACACTTGTTGATTTGTGGGCATACATCTGAGAGCTTTAAATGAATATATCCTTGCAACTTAGATTATAGATTATCATAGATTATCTTGGATTGACAAGTCTTCATACAAATGCAACATTAGTTTGTCAAAGCGTGGGCTCAACCGACGACCAAAATGTCTAAGAATATCACCGCTAAGGTCTCTGAAATCTAGGGAGTCTCCCGTTATTAAAAAGAAAATAAAAATAGAACTCGCTTCAAAAACATAACAATTCAAACATTTTTTTTCACATCTCCCATGCACAATATTTTCTTGTGTTGCATGTCGTGACAAGGAAAGTCTGAATGTGACGGACTCAGCGACCCGGAAATGTCAAGGGCTGACTGAAGAGAAATTGTATTTCATTTCTAGTAAAGCTCTCGTCACACCGTGTGCGCCCGCCTCTGCCCTACATCCGTCTCCCTTTGACTTTTGTTTGTCTGCTCGAGTTGTGTACACATCGCATAATAAAATCTGACATGCAAATGTCAAGACTGGAATGCCTCCGCTAGTACGGAATCATATCGACGGTTAAAAGGAAGTATAGGTCAAATAAGCATGTGTTGTAATAGTATGTCGAAACACAAAATGGAGAAAGCAAGAAAACATTAAATTTGACACGTAAAAACATGTTTTGTATGACTACACATCTGCAACGTTTGACAGGACTGAGACAAATGTGGTAGACAGTATGTATCAATGCAGGAAGTTAGTTTCTGCTCTTTTGTGTTATTATTCACATTTAAAAAATATGTGTTGTAGTTTTTTAATTTTTTACTGTTTAATTGCTTAGAATTTATTTGTTTTATATATTTGATTGTATTAATTGCTTGTACTCCTTGACTGATAGGTTGGTATGCGGCTGACCACCCATACTGTAAAAAATGGTTCACTTTGCCAATGTCACCCCTGCTTCAGGGAAGGTCGGCAAGAGTTGCAGGCCTGTGTTCATTTGAGATTGGGGCTTTTATATTGTAGGTCCACATGCAGCATGTGTAAGCGCGAAATTATGCATGTCTGCTTGTGGGAATGCATTTAATATGAATCTTAAATGATACATATCTTTGCAGCTTAGATTTAGATTTAGATTTAGATTCAATGCATATTACTCGTACGTACTTATTGTCAATCATAGGGACACCAAAGGTCAATCTATCCAGCCTTACAGCAAATGGGTCTTGCTGGAGGATTGGCGCTTTACAGCGACGACCAAGCTCGTAAAAAGTCCGATCGATGGCTCAGTTGGTAGAATGCTTGCATCCCATGCCGAGAGCAAGGGTTAAATCCCCACCGAGATCGGCAAGAGTTACAGGGTGTATGTTCATTTGAGATTTGCGTTATTTTATAGTATAAGACCACATACGGCTGTCTGCTTGTGAAAATGCATATAATGTGAATCCCCAATGTTACATATCTTTACAACTTAGATTATAGTAGATTAGATTTGGTCGCATCTGGCGATTCAGCACCTATTTATTTTTACGGGTAAGAGAGCCGTAGAGTTAGTAGAGAATAGGAAATAAGGTGTATTTATCTGGAAAACCCACGCAAGCTTAGTATGTCATCTATTCAGTTTTACCTTTAATTTAATATGAGTTTTGAATATCAATATATCTTTGCAACTTAGATTACTGATTTATGATAGACCTTCAAATTAACGATATACTTTTTATTTCACTTGACATATTTTTGAAAAACAAAAAGCATAATGAAAAAAAAACGAAGTAAGTATTATAAAAACATGTCAACTTTATCTGGGAAACCCTCGTGTACAGAAAACATAAAAATGACATGTGTTTTTTTACGATAGAAAGCCTTCAGTGAGTATATGAAAATAAATAAACATGAACGAGTGGTCGGACATACACTCGGTGTCGTGTAGAAGGGATGGATCAAACAAACAAACAAATAAACAATATGTGGGTCAGAGGGCCAAACTGATATGGCTTACTTGTGTAAATTAAAATATATATTATAAATATACTGTTGCTGGCCCGTAGTCCAGTGGTAACACTTTGGACTCGAAAATGGAAGGTACGCAACACAACTAAGCTCCACATATAGTGTAACCGCGTTATCGCTAAAGGGGTAGCATGTAGCGAGTTGAACCTATTTATTTTTACAGGTAAGGGGGCCGGCCTCACGTCAACCACTTCAGTTGAAGTGGTGGTTTCCCAGCTCCCGAGAGGGCTGGTGCTCATTTCCTGTGAAGGCTGAGTAAACCTTGCCAGTATTATATTTCAGGGTTTGAAATAAACACCGAAACGGGAAATCATTTCTGACACCCTCGGTGGGATTCGAACCCGAACTCGCGGCATTGAATGCAAGCACTCTACCAACTGAGCTATCGACCGGACTAGGTGTGGGCTCGAATCCCGGCGGAGCACAAAATACATACCATTTATATTTTCAAATTTGCTTTTCCCTGGGTTGAAAATTTCATAAACCTTTACCAATGACCGGTCATTAAAAGGTACATTCAGCCTTACAGCAACTGGGTCTTGCTTGAGGATTGGCGCTTTGTAGCGACGACCGAGCTTGTAAAACACCTCTGCGGCACTACAACAAGTGTCAAAGACCCCTAGAATCTTTGAAATCTAGAGAGTCTCCCGCGCAGGATTTCTAAAAAAAACAACTTTATTTTCAAATATTTCACATTCAGGAATTTTTATTTGTCGGTAGAAATTAAAATGCTATGATTTTTCCTCTGAGAAAGCTTAACAATATAAAAGTTTGATTTTATAGCGTTGCCTACATAGTACATACGGCGGAACATATTTCCGTTGTATTATCCGCCGGCAATATGCTGCGGAATTTTATTCCTGTGCATAAAGTTGATACAACAAAATAAAAGTACGCGAGCTGGCAATATTGGAAATGACTAGTATCTACACGAAAAGAACCAATAAAGCAAAAGGCAGACTAAAAGCAAAACGCTACAAGTCACTTTTTTTTACAGCATGTGTAGAAGTCTTTTTAATTAATAGGTGAAATTGCGAAAGAATGGAACCTGCAAAGTGAGAAGGGGCCGTGCATAAATTACGTCATCGATTTTTGCCGATTTTCGATCCCCCCCCCCTCCCTTTACAATCATCCTATAGTCATTAATCATTATCTTATGACCCCCCTCCCTTTTGCTGTAATAATGGATGAGCTTAATAATTAATAATGTTATATAACTTACATAATATTTTGTATATTTTGTAAAAATTGGTATTTACAAGAACGACGTCACTTTTGGTACCATCTATTTGCCATCATCCGCAGACCAGACTCCCCCCCCCCCCTTAATGCGAATGACGTAATATATGGGCAAACCCGAATAAGAGAAGAGTATGTATGAATAAGGTGAGGAATATTGAGGAAATGAAAGTGATTTGTAAGGACAGAAAAAATGGAGGCGCATCTGCGGAGGTACCGGCCACCCCTAGTTGAACGCGGCAGGATACAGTACAGTACAGTGAAGGGAAATGCAATCCACCAGCTTATTTTTTCATGGTCTAAAACAGAATTCAGCATAATCGATGAATAATTATTTTTTGCCATGTGACCAGTAAGGTTGAACCAGGGTCAAGTTATCACCCAAGGGTCTGACGGGACTCGAACCAACATTTCTTATATTTCTTAAATGCGAGTTTTTTTTTAATTTGTATGCACAGTGCACACATGCAGAATGTGTAAGCGCTAAACTACATGTGCCTGCATGTAGGCATAATAATATTAGGATGATTTATTTGGTGAGCGCTGTTTTTGTGTGTATCACACCTCAAGAGACCTCTGCGAGCTTGGTCGTCGCTGTAGAAAGCGCCAATTCTCAAGCAAGACCCAGTTGTTGTAAGGTTGGATGGACCTTTCAGTGACCGGTCTTTGGTAAAGGTTTATGAATTTTTCAACTCAGCGAAGAGCACATTCGAAATGTAAATGGTATATTTTTGTGCTCCGCTGGGATCCGAATCCACAACCTTCCATTTACGAGTCCGAAGTGATGCCACTGGACTACGGACCGGTCCAAGATGCCAACGACACGCGGCGTACCTGAGCGGTAGCCCATCCAAGTACTATCCGTGCCCAATGTTGCTTAACTTCGGGAATCTATGGGATCCGGTGCTTTCAACATGGTAACGTCGTTGAGGCATGCATTTAATGTGCGCCTTAAATGTTAACATGTCTTTTCAGCTTAGACTATAGATTGTAGATCATGAAAAACTTCTAAACTGCAGGATTTTTTTTTTTTTATTGATTTTTTTTTTTTTTTCTTTTTTATTGATTTTCTTTTTGGTTGATCTGTAATGCTGGCGGTTAAAGCTAAGGCTTTTAAATTTAAAAAATATGTGTTGTAGCTTTTTAATTTTTTACTGTTTAATTGCTTAGAATTTATTTGTTTTATATATTTGATTGTATCAATTGCATGTACTCCTTGATTGATAGGTTGGTATGCGGCTGACCACCCATACTGTAAAAAATGGTTCACTTTGCCAATGTCACCCCTGCTTCAGGGAAGGTCGGCAAGAGTTGCAGGGCTTATGTTCATTTGAGATTGGGGTTTTTATATTGTAGGTCCACATGCAGCATGTGTAAGCGCGAAATTATGCATGTCTGCTTGTGGGAATGCATTTAATATGAATCTCAAATGATACATATCTTTGCAGCTTAGATTTAGATTTAGATTTAGATTGTGTTTTCTATCGTAGAAAATAGGGTAAAATGTGTATTTATCAATAGAAACCCATGTTAGCTTAATATGTCACTTATTCAGTTTAACTTGCAAGATATCGATATTATGCTTTCGTTGTCTATGATTTTGTTTTGATAAACTAGCAATATATGCAATACCTTGTACGGCAGCCATCGCAAGTCCATTTTTCATAGATATTGGATGTAAAAGTGCATGGCCGGCCCGCTCTCTGCCATATTGTGTTCACCCATTGTGATAATGGAAAGTTATCGAGTTGTGTGGTCGCTGTAGATATATAAAAAACAAAATGGCGTGGCACATGCAATCAAAATGGCCGACACTCGATAACAGCTGATTGCTTACAATACCTTGTAAAATAGGATGAATACGATTTTGAATGCTTGAGTCCGGACGATAGCTCAGTTGGTAGAATGCTTGCATTCCATGCTGAAAGCTCGGGCTCGAATACCACCGACGTCGACAATTTTTTTTTTTTTTTTTTAATAAATTTGTGAAGAGGAATGCAATTCACCAACCTATTTTGCCTGACCAGTCTTCATGCGAAAGCAGAAGCTTGTGTGCATGCAACGACATCTGAACCAGGGTCAATGTTATGGTCAAAGGGGCCAGCCGTGGCTCGAACCAACGTTATCTGAACCAAACACGCTAGCTGAACAAGCGTCTTGGATATTATTATTTAATGATGTATAAAATGTAATTTGTCGTGTGTGGGTGTTCCTTGACTTATAGGTTGGTATGCGGCTGACCACCCATGCTGTAAAAATGGTTCACTTTGCCAATGTCACCCCTGTCTCAGGAAAGGACGGCAAGAGTTGCAGGGTGTATGTCCATTTGAGATTTGGTTTTTACGTTGTAGGTTCACATGAGGCATGTGCAAGCGCGAACTTGTACGTGTCTGGTTGTGAGAATGCATGTAATGTGAATCTCCAATGTAACATATCCTTGCAACTTAGATTAGATTAGATTAGATTAGATTCGGCCTTCAAAAGAAATAAGTACCAGCCCCTTCGGGAGCTGGGAAACTCCCACTTCACCTGATGTGCTAGGCGTAAAACCGGCTTCCTTACCTATAAAAATAAATTCCTGTGTTCAATTTTTAATTTTTTTAATCTGTCAAACGCAATACTTTCCCACATTATCCTACAATGAAGTTTCGTAAAAAAGATTACATTAATGAAAAAGCGTTTCCCAAATTGCCCCTGTCTCTGTGCGTATTTCATTTTATTTTACGTTGTCCTCTTTAATGGGGCAATTAAATATTTCGCCTTGGGGCGCGCAAGGAAACTTTTCTCATATATAATATTCCTCCCGCACCGGCCCCTACCTACAATTGTTTTAATTTTTTTCCTAACTGCCATTAAAAAAAAGATTAATTTAGTTTGAAGGTAGTCTCTTTTTCCATCATATCGACGGTTAAAAGGTAAAAGGGCATAAGCGACAAAAACTAAATTGTTCAGGGGAGCATGTTAAAGTTTGAGATTGCAGAAAAAGGCATAACTTTTTGATTTTTTGTCGTATCGTTAAACATGGGTTTTCAGATGAATGCACTTTATCTCTATTTTCTACAAGATAAATCACGAAATCTTGTAGTTTAGAAATTTCTAGAATAATTCGTATACCTTTACCAACTTGGACCGGTCCGTAGTCCGTAGTGGCAACACTTCGGACTCGTAAATGGAAGGTTGTGGATTCGGATCCCGGCGGAGCACAAAAATATACCATTTATATTTCGAATGTGCTCTTTGCTGGGTTGAAAAATTAATAAACCTTTACCAATGACCGGTCACCAAAGGTCTATCCAGCCTTACAGCAACTGGGTCTTGCTTGAGTATTGGCGCTTTGTAGCGACGACCAAGCTCGTACACCTCTGCGACACTACAACAAGTGTCATAGACCCCTAGAGTCTTTAGAATCTAGGGAGTCTCCCGCACAGGATTTCTTAAAAAAGTTTCTGTAAGGCTGGATGGACCGGATGAATTTTTCAACCCAGCGAAGAGCAAATGTTATATTTTTTTGTGCTCCGCCGGGATTCGAACCCACAACCTTCCCATTCTGAATCCGCAGTGTAACCACTGAGCTACGGACCGGTCATTATTATTATTAAAGGGTCTTGCTTGTAAATTTTGGAACATCGACTACCAAGCTTGCAGATAGAGTTCTTGGGGTGCGATTCACACAAATACAGCGTTCAAAAAAAGAATCAGCTAGAAGGGTCTTATCTAATCTAATCTAAGTTGCAAAGATATGTAACATTGGAAATTCACATTACATGCATTTTCACAGCCAGACATGTACAAGTTCGCGCTTGCACATGCCGCACGTGAACCTACAATACAAAAACCAAATCTCAAATGGACATACACCCTGCAACTCTTGCCGTCCTTCCCTGAAACCGAGGTGACATTGGCAAAAGTGAACCATTTTTGGGTGGTCAGCCGCATACCAACCTATAAGTCAAGGAACATACACGACAAATTACATTTTTAAATGAATAAATAAAAATATATATGGACATCAAAACTAAACAGAAAACAAATTCCAATTTAATAAACCCTAGCCGCCAACATTACAGATCAAGCGCCATTTCTTTCTATCCTTACATACTTCTTTCATTTTATCCAGAGTCAAACCTTTTTTATTCTGGGTGAACTTTTAAAAGTGAAAAATAAAACATGGAGACGTTTTAATCCAATAACAGGGTTGGCACAAAGTATTTCAGCTGTGTAAACTATCATTTACCGTGCTCGTGCTCTATTCCCAGGGCTGTCAAAACTTCCTGTCGCTTGCACCGCACTCTCCCTAAGGACTATTACACTGTCGCTTGCTCTACATAGTTTGTTCAACCCTGGATTTTATTTTGCTTTAAGTATTTAAGCTGCTTTGATATAAAATCGAAATCACTACTTTCTCATTTTGATTGTGAGGCGTTAAGCACTAGACCATTGCCGGTTAAAAAAAAAACGCAGTCCAGTCCGTAGTCCAGTGGTAACACTTCGGACTCGTAAATGGAAGGCTGTGGGTACGAATCCCGGCGGAGCACAAAAAATACACCATTTATATTTTCAAATATGCTCTTCGCTGGGATGAAAAATTCATAAACCTTTACCAAAGACCGGTCATCAAAAGGTACATCCAACAGCAACTGGGTCTTGCTTGAGGATTGGGCTTTTCTACAGCGACGGCCAAGCTCTTGAGGTGTGATACACACAAAAACAGCGCTTAGCAAATAAATCAGCCTAATTTAATTTTTTATCTTAATACTGCGTGGTTCCCAAGGAAATCGCATGTATTGTGTGGAATCCATTAATTTTTACAGGTAAGGGAGCTGGCCTTACACCAACCACTTCAGTTGAAGTGGGGGTTTCCCAGCTCCCGAGAGAGCTGGTACTCAGTTTCTTGTGTAGGCTGAGTAAACCTTGCCGGTATTTTATTTTGGGGTTTGAAATAAACACTGAAACGGGAAATCATTTCCGGCACCCTCAGTGGGATTCGAATTCTAGCTCTCTGGCATGGAATGCAAGCACTCTACCAACTGAGCTTTCGACTGACAATTATTTAAAATGACTATTAAATTCTGAACTTTTGAATAAATCCTTTACGGCAGTATTTTAAGTGATGAATATACTGCGATGTTTTTTTCTTACTTTAAATACATTTCTCTCTTTCATCCCATTGGTGTTTTTCTTTCAGTACCGTGCATTGTTTTTCTCCCTGAAAATTTTAAACGGGACACCGAATTGGTTTTATTTTTTCAGGCAAAAGAGGAAAAACGGCTTTTCAGTCGACGTGGCTGGTTAGTGAGTATATAAGCAATATAAAAATGTATAATATGTAGCAGTGACAAAGGGTGCCATACAACTCGATTCCCATCGGTTTTGCTTTTAAAATGAGGCAACAAAGTAGTTATAAAATATAGGCACAAAGTAAAAAAATACATTTAAAACCAAAAAAACAATACGTATTTTTTCCCCATTGAAATTTATAAAATGTAATTTGCCGTGTATGTTCCTTGACTTATAGGTTGGTATGCGGCTGACCACCCATGCTGTAAAAATGGTTCACTTTGCCAATGTCACCCCTGTTTCAGGGAAGGACGGGAAAAGTTGCAGGGTGTATGTCTATTTGAGATTGGTTTTTATGTTGTAGGCTCACTTTTTTTATGGCGCCCTTGAGATGGTCCTGGACCATTAAATGGCGCCACAGGAAAGAAATCATCCATCTTTGCAACTTAGATTAGATTAGAAGCCATGTTTGACTCTACCTTATCGATACTAATCTAACCTAAGTTGCACCTACGACATAAAAACCCAAATCTCAAATCAACATACACCCTTCAACTCTTGCTGGCCTTCCCTGAAACAGGGGGACACTGGCAAAGTGAACCATTTTCTACAGCATGGGTGGTCAGCCGCAAAGCAACCAATAAGCTAAGGAACCTAATTCACAAATAAGAATAAATATAGATATCAAAACAATTACAAATTAGAACTTCCAATTTAAATAATAATTAAAAACAGTAGCCCTAGCCGCCAACATTACAGATCGACCGCCATTTCTTTCTGTCCTTTCGCACTTCATTTATTTCATTCAGAGTCATAACCTTCTTCTTACAAGCTCTCCTTTTATTATGACTCTGGATATTCCATTCATTCGCTATTTAAGAATTTTGGTCCATACATCCCTTTCTCGTCTGAATCTACAGACCAAAATAAATAGGTCCCGAATCGCCACATGCACTTCTTCGGGGATAACGCAGGCAAGAAGTTACACTATGCGTGTAGCTTAGTTGCGTTGCGTTGTGATACACGCTATGTTTATTCTTGGGCGTCTAAAGCTCTCTTTGAGTTCCACGAACTGGGTAAACACCGTATTTTTCTGTGAAAAAATACAACTTAAGAAATAAACGAGTTTTTTTTGCAATGGCAAGGATATTTTTAGAAAATGTTGGTAAAAATAAATAATTGTTTTGATTTTCAAGCATATTCAATATTGCTGGAGTGACAAAGAAAGTGTGAAAGGAAAAAGAGGGAAGGGACGATCGAGAAAAGTATGGAGTGACCAGATTGAGGAGATTGTGAAAGAATGGGATATACAAAGTGAGCGTAAAAGAAGAAAATGCATGAAAAAGGTGATGGATATGAATGAATTGAAAGAGGTATGTAAGGATAGGAAAAAATGGAGGCAACTCTGCAGAGGCTCTGGCCACCCCTAGCGGAATGGCGACAGAGTTACAGTTACAGTACAGTTACAGATGTTTACCGGGATCTGTTGCCGTGGTCTGTGGGAGCTGGAGCTCTACGATGGGCTTCCTCAGCGTGAATTATAATGATGAAGATGATCTTGATGAGAACTGAGAACCTCATCAAGGTCATCATACTTCACGCTGAAGAAGCCCATCGTGCCGTGTAAGCCTAAAACTCTTATATTCAATATTCTACCGATAATCTAAGTTGCCAAGATGTATTGACATTTAAGGCTCATACTCTGCGTTCTCAGAAGTAGGCACATGCAAGTTCACGCTCACACGTGCTGCATGTGTACCTACAAATAAAATAAATCAAAGCTCACATGAACATTAATCCTGCAATTTTTCCCATCTTTCCCCTAAAAGAAGGGTTACATTGGCAAAGTGAACAACTTTATACAGCATGGGTGGTAGGCCTGATACCCACCTATAAGTCAAGGACAAATACTTAAATGTAATTAATTGTTTGCATTCCTTGACTTATAGGTTGGTATGAGGTTGACCACCCTTACTGTAAACAATACTTCACTTTGCCAATATCACCCCTGTTTCAGAAAAGGTCGGCAAGAGTTGCAGGGGTTATGTTAATTTGAGATTGGGTTTTATATTGCAGGTCCACATGCGGCATGTGTTAGCGCGAATTAATACGTGTCTGCTTGTGGAAATGCGTTTAATATGAATTTCAAATGAAGTATATCTTTGCAACTTAGATTTGGATTCTGATGATTGTTCTCCTTAGTGAAATGTCGCTGCCATTAGAGTTGTATTTTTATAGCTCGCTAAATAATGAATTAGATTAAACGCCAACTGACGTTCTATTTCATCATATTACTTCGGTAGCTCTGCGAGAAGGGGCGACGATCTTACTTAGGGTGAAGAGATGACAGAAATGGATTTAGTTGATAAAGTAGACTGGTAATAAATACTGATGACAAATAGGCTCTTCGCTGGGTTGAAAACATTATAAAACCTTTATCAAAGATCGGTCACTAAAGGTCCAGCAACTGGGTTTTTCTTGAGTATTGGCGCTTTGTTAGCGACGACCAAGTTCGTAAATCACTTCTGGGGCACTACAACAAGTGTCATAGACCCCTAGAGTCTCTGAAATCTAAGGAGTCTCCCGCACAAGATTAAAAAAAAAAGTTCAGAAAAACACACTCTTGTGAGAAAGCTAAGTTCCCCCATCTATAATCTAAGTTGCAAAAATATATTAACATTCAAAACTCAAATCAAATGCATACCCACAAACAGACATATGTAAGTTCGCACTTACAAATGCTAAATGTGTAGTTACAAATTAAAACCAAACCTCAAATGAGCATTAACCCTGCAACTTGTGCCGACCTTCCCTGAAACGGGGGTGACATTTGCAAAGTGAAACATTTCTTACAGTATGGTACCATCTAAATCTAACTCTAAATCTAAATCTAAGCTGCAAAGATATATATCATTTAAGATTCATATTAAACGCATTCCCACAAGCAGACACGTATAAGTTCGCGCTAACACATGCCGCATGTGGACCTACAATATAAAAACCCAATCTTAAATGAACATAAGCCCTACAACTCTTGCCGACGTTGCGTTGCCTGGAACAGGGGTGACATTGGCAAAGTGAACCATTTTTACCGTAGCCACTCTATTTCCACATCAACACATTTCTCATCGTCCTCACTGTTCACTCGTTTCACTTTCCATCTGCCATTTCCCCAGTTGTGTTAATTTCATTACAATCTCACCCTTCCCCCAATTCTTCAGTCTCCCCCCTCTCCCACCTCTTCTAACTTTCAACCCTTATTCTCTCCCCCCCCCCCCTCCCCCAGGCTTTCAGGAGTGGAGGGGGACTTCCCTAATTCCTGAAATAATTCCTTCCGAATGACTTCAACGCTTTCTCTTAATTTTGTTCGTCCCATTCACGTTATTCAAACAAATACACACCTATATACGAGAACATCCTATTTTCTTTAACACATTAGCAGACTTTTTTTGCCTTTTGAAATTTAAAACAATGTTATAGTTCCTTGACTAATAGGTTGGTATTCATTGACTAATAGGTTAGGTTTCTTAACTAAAAGGTTGGGTTCCTTGACTAATAGGTTGGTATTCATTGACTAAAAGGTTAGGTTTCTTAACTAAAAGGTTGGGTTCCTTGACTAATAGGTTGGTATTCATTGACTAAAAGGTTAGGTTTCTTAACTAAAAGGTTGGGTTCCTTGACTAATAAGTAGGTTAGGTTCCTTGCCTAATAGGTTGGTATCGCTTGACTAATAAGTTAGGTTCCTTGACAAAAAGGTTGGTTCAGTAATAGTAATCCAATATACTCTAATAGACTCTAGGAGTCTATGACACTTGTTGTAGTGCCGCAAAGGTGTATGAACTTGGTCGTCGCTACAAAGCGCCAATACTCAAACAAAACCCAGTTGCTGTAAGGCTGGATGGACCTTTGGTGACCGGTCATTGGTAAAGGTTTATGAATTTTTCAACCCAGCGAAGAGCAAATTTGAAAATATTAATGGTATATTTTGTGTGCTCCGCCGAGATTCGAACCCACAACCTTCCCATTCAGAGGCCGCAGTGTGAGCTACGGACCGGTCAAAATTTTAATTTTCTAATCGATGGATTTTGTTTGTTTACACATTGGTGCTATTCATAGCGACAACCAAGCTTGCAAAGGGCTTTTGAAGTGTGATTCACGCAAAAACAGCGCTCACCAAATAAATAATTTAAAGATTTATTTATTAACTTATGCATAAATCAAATTGAGGTTTCATAAAAAATAGGTTATGAAAATAAATAAATAAACACATTGTAACCATTACAATCTTTGTACACTATCCACTTTCTTTGTTGTTCTATTATAATAATAATCTGTTGTTCTATTATATTATATGTTGTTCTATTATACAAGTTGTTCTATTATAATAAGATATGCGGATGACTCAACACTTTTGGCCAAAAACCCGAGAGAGATGGCAGATCTCCTTAAACGAGTAGAGACCGAGAGCAAGGCACTGGGACTCGAGATCAACCAGAGTAAAACCAAGATCATGATCATAGATCGATCAAAAAAGTTTGGTGATCTGGGAAACTCATTTCAAGGTTTGGAGATCATAAACGAGTTTTAGTTCCTTGGATCTCAAATTAGTAACGAAAGATCTTGCGAAGGAGAAATTAGACGCCTTATCGCCATTGCCAAAAGTGCCATGTCTAAGCTGGACAAAATATGGAAAGACCGGGGTGTGAGTAACAGCACCAAGATTAAGCTTGTCAGGAGTCTGGTCCACTCTATTTTTCTCTATGCTGCTGAAACATGGACCATAAAAGCAGCAGAAAGGAGAAAAATTGACGCTTTTGAAATGTGGTGCTGGAGGCGCATGCTTCGAATCCCATGGACGGCTAGACGTACCAATGAGTCCATTCGTCGGGAGCTGCGCTTGGATGGCTTGACTCTGGCCAACATGTGTACACGCCGTATTCTTCAGTTCTTCGGACACGTTGTCCGTGGCAATGAGGATAGCCTGGAACGACTGGTTGTGATCGGTAACTTGGAGGGGAAGAGAGGAAGAGGTAGATCCCCCACACGATGGACCGATCAAGTGAAGACAGCAGCAGGCACCTCGGTAGTTGGAGCGTTGCGGGCAGCGCAGTTGAGGGAGAGCTGGAGAAGATTGGTTGCTTCCACAAGGGTCACAACCCTCAGTAATGAGGAATAGGATTAAGAAGAAGAGATAATAATAATCTATAATCTAAGTTGCAGAGATATATTAACATTTGAGGCTCTCAAATGCATGCCCACAAACAAACACGTGTAGTTCGCGTTTACAAATGCTGAATGTGTACTTACAAATAAAATCCAAACCTCAAATGAACATAAGCACTACAACTTTTGCCGACCTTCCCTTACACAGGGGTGACATTGGCAAAGTCAACCATTTTTTACAGTATAATTTGAATATTTTAATTATTTATGAATCATCGTTTTTTTTTTGGTATACGTATTCGAATATTTGAATTATCAATGCTTTGTGCTAACTTCTACGACATTTCGTTGTATATTCGAATAGTTGATTAATTTATTTTTGTTGCCCTCCATGGAATTTAGGGCCCACGTCCTTCAGTGTTGCCAGACCTTCATTTCTAAATAAACCCTCACAAATGTCCTAGTTAGGTCTCGCGGTATAAAACTTTAGGGTTGCCAGTTACCTTCGCGCACGTCTACAGACAGGCCTGTAAATTTCAATTGTAAAAAATGTGAGTTAAATTTATTAGAGAATTATTTTTTGGAATGAAATTCCGGTATGTATCCTCTTTTTCACGGATCCGGTCGTGAAATGTATCGGATCGTTAAAACTAACATAAATCTCCTTACACTATGCGATATCCGATTCGACACCAGACAGAATCATGTGAAATTGAATTTAGTCTTAATATTATTGATTGAATGGGATGGTTGTGGGTTCGATTCCCGGCGGAGAACAAAAAATATACCATTTATATTTTTAAATTTGCTCTTCGCTGGGTTGAAAAATGCATAAAAACCTTTACCAATGACCGGTCACCAAAGGTCCATCCAGCCTTACAGCAACTGGGCCTTGCTTGAGAATTGGCGCTTTGTAGCGACGACGATCAAGTTCGTAAAGAAAAAAAGGTCGATAGCTCAATTGGTAGAATGCTTGCATTCCATGCCGAGAGCAAGGTTTCGATCTCAAAGGTTTACTCATCCTTCACAAGAAATGAGAACCAGCCCCCCCGGGAGCTGGGAAACCCCCACTTTAACTGAAAGTGGTTGATGTAAGGCCGCCCCCCTTACCTGTAAAGATAAATAGGTCCCGAAGCGCCACATGCGACCCCTTCGGAGATAACGCAGGCAAGAAGTTACACTATATGTGTAGCTTAGTTGCGTTTTGCGTAGAGGCATTCACTTTTTCATCATTCATCTTAAAAGGTTAAGAATAAAAACGAGTTTTTTATTACGGCGAGTAGGTTAATTCCAGTGTTCATATCCAAAGGAGAGCTTGTGTGAAGAAGGTTATGACGCTGGATGAAATAAACGAAGTATGTAAGGACAGAAAGAAATGGCGGTCGATCTGTAATGTTGGCGGCTAGGTCTAGCGTTTTTAATAATTTTTTAAATTAGAATCTTGAATTTGTAATTCTTTTGATATTTATACTGATTATTATTTGTGAATTATGTTTTTTAACTTATATGTTGGTATGCTACTGACAACCCATGCTGTAGAAAATGGTTCACTTTACCAATGCAATTCCTGTTTCAGGAAAGGTCGGCAAGAGTTGCAGGGTATATGTTGATTTGAAATTTGGGTTTTTATGTCATAGGTTCACATGCGGCATTCGGCATCACAACTTATGAGTGTCTGCTTATGAGAATACATACAATATGAATCCCTAATGCTACATATCTCTACAACTTACCCTGTTTCAGGGAAGGTCGTCAAGAGTTACAGGATGTATATTCATTTGAGATTTGGATTTTTATATTTTAAGTCCACATACGGTGTGTATAAGCACGAACTTATACGTGTCTGCTTGTGAAAATGCATTTAATGTGAATAGGTACCCAATGTTGCATATATTTGCAACTTAGATTAGATTAGATAAGTTGAACAAATTGTTGACTGCTGATCTGCCTGCAGCCGTCTTGCACTATACACAGCGTAGCTCCATACATTCCGTCACTTTCTTAGGAAATGTTTGTTTACACATCAAGAGCGTGAGAGATTAAGGGCAAACTTGCGTCCGTTCATTTACAACTTAGTGCGCGTGAACTTGCACGTGTTTCCCTTAGAGTTTCACGCTGGGGAGTGTCTATTCTCAACATATTAAACGACGTAGCGATGACGTACCGTTTTCAATAATCTAATCTAAGTTGCAAAGATATGTTACATTGGAGATTCACATTATATGCATTCTCACAAGCAGACACGTACAAGTTCGCGCTTGCACATGCCGCATGTGAACTAACAACACAAAAATCAAATCTCACACCCTGCAACTCTTGCCGTCCTTCCCTGAAACAGGGGTGACATTGGCAAAGTGAACCTTTTTTTTTTACAGTATGGGTATCTTCAAATGGTTACGGTAAGATCTACCGATGGCCGTCGAAACTTTCACCTCTGATGCGCTATTCTGCTAAATTCCTTACGACCTTAAGGCGACGAGCTGGCGATTTTTGTCCAGAACAAGTCGGGAGCGCTAGCGCTTGCAAAAGAACTCCATAGATAGTACATAGACACTACATCTTATTTTTGGACACGAATCTAGGTTGGTACGAGGCTGACCACCCGTGCTGTAAAAATCGGTTCACTTTTGCCAATGCCACCCCGGTTCAGGGAACGGCGGCAGGAGTTGCAAGGTTTATGTCCATTTGAGGTTTTCTTTATTTGTATGCACACATGCAGAATGTGTAGGCGCGAACCTACATGTGCCTGTCTGTAGGCATGCATTTCATATGAGCCTTAAATGCTTACATATCCTTGCAGCTTAGATTATAGGTTATAGAATCGCCAGCTTGTCGCCTTAGGTCGTAAGGAATTTAACACAATTGGGCTTCTGGTCTTTATTTTGGCAAATGTAACAATGCAATTCTAGCCTTAACGTATGCTCTAGCAAAACAAGTTTTTAATCCTTAGAATGTTCTTGTTAATTTTTCGCTTGCAAGATTTTCACACAAGCTCTTGAGTAAAGTAGCCTTTTCGCCGCCAACGTGCAGGTTCCTCATACAACTTGTATGATAGACTACTCGGCAGGGCGGTAAAAAAACACATTTTATTTTTCATTTGTGAGAACGAGTGTTGCAATCTAGACGAAAGGGATGCAAAGTAGGTATTTATAATTCAAACGTTCATAAAAGGAAAATCTACATTTTCGTGGAATTTTGCACGCCTGGTTAGATTGCCCGCCCAAAACACCTCAGTTGCCTTTTCTCTTATGCCACGCAATATGCCACTTTTATCGTCTTTGCTTTTGAAACGGTAGCATTGGCATTTCGAAGATATTTTTATGGTTTTCGATTCACTTTGCTAGAAGTCTGTGAATATCTCAGACATTCTAAACGTCCGGTTAACCATGCCCAAAGTCACGGATACCTTGTTCCAAGTCATGTATACTTAGTTTTAAGTCACGCATATTTAGTACTTAGTCACGGTTACTACCTTCAATTCACGGATACCATGTCTTTAGTCACGGATACTAAGTAATAAGTCACGTATACCTTATTTGAAGTCACAGATACTATATAGATACGGATATCACGTCCCAAATCACGGATACTATCTTCCATGTTACAAATACTAAGTATGCACTAAGCTACGGATAGCATATTCTAAGTCACGGATATTATTTCGCAAGTCACGAATACTATGTCTCAAGTTACAGATACCATGTACCAAGTCACGAATATTATGTACCAAGTCACGGAAATTACGTACCAAGTCACTGATATTATTTCCCAAGTCACGAATACTATGTCCCAAGTTACAGATATTATGTACCAAGTCACGGATATTATGTACCAAGTCACGGAAATTCCGTACCAAGTCACTGATATTATTTCCCAAGTCACGGATACTGTGTCCCTAGTCACGGATACTATGTACCAAGTCACGAATTAAATTCGATATTCATCAACTCTTCGGTATCCGTTTTTTTTTTCTGTAGGAATTTAAAAAAACGAACGGAATTTGGATGTAGCTCCACCTCTCTGTACAATACATAAATACTCAAAGGTTATAACCATAGAGATTTTTTCCCCCGTTCAATTTACGCGGGAAATAAACAATGGCCGCCATTGTTATGAAAAATGGAGGGTGGAGATAAAAAAAAATCCGTCGCTGAATTGAAGAAATCCGCTGAACGCGGAAACCGTGAGCGGAATTACGCATTCCGCAGAGCCTACGTTGGCAATAACTCTCTAGTGTGAACGAAGCAGTGTGATATAAAAAATTGAGGTTAGATATATAAATAAATAAATAAATATTTGGCTGATTTATTTTTACTTATTTACAGTTTTTCTTTATTTGTTACTGTATATTAACATTCAAAGCTCATATCAAATGCATGCCCACAAACACTTGTAATTTCGCATTTACAAATGCTGCATGTACCTATACTTACGAATTAAAACCAAACCTCAAAGGCAACTTTTGACGACTTTCACTAAAACAGGGGTCACATTGGCAAAGTGAACCATTTTTTACAGTGTGGGTGGTCAGTCTCATAACAACCTATATAAGTATTTACCTTTCCGTTTAAACTCGCCGATAGCGTTTACCCAAAAACGTATGAAAAATTAAAGAGTGCTTCTAGGAAGCGCTTTTCCATACTAATCTAAATCTAAGCTGAAAAAAATATATCATTGAAGATTCATATTAAATGCATTCCCACAAGCAGACATGCATAATTTCGCGCTTACACATGCCGCATGTGGACCTACAATATAAAAAAACCCAATCTCAAATGAACATAAGCCCTGCAACTCTTGCCGACCTTCCTTGAAACAGGGGTGACATTGGCAAAGTGAACCATTTTTTACAGTATGGGTGGTCAGCCGCATACCAACCTATCAGTCAAGGAATACAATTTTTGTAAAACGCCAAGGCTCAATTTATACTTGGAAAAGGTAATGGAATGGTTTTGGCGGGAGAGCCAAATTCACCGTTTTACAGTGCACCTATATAAACCCACATTACTTGGATTAGAAGAGAAGTCTACGACCGGTCCGTAGTCTAGTGGTTAAAGCAAAAAACTTAATTGAAAGGTCGTGGATTCGATTGCCGGCGGAGAGCAGAAAACAATCATTGTAAACTGTTTACCTTCTTTGACAGCAAAGGTCCATTCATCTTTACTTTGGAAAAACTGAAACTACTTTATTAATCAAATGGCCTATAGGATGATAAGCAATGTATAAGCCTGTAATTTAAAAGAAAAAAATATTTCAAAATGTAGCACATACAAAAAAAAAACTACAGAAATGTGAAAACAAAACTTTTTTTTTTTAATATTTTTTTGTTGTAATTTGTTTTTAAAGTTATATATTTATTTGACTTAACCTTTTGTAATTTAGATAAAAATAAATAAAACACCTGATATGTTTCATTACTGCCACTCTTTTGCTAAGACCATAAAGTGTAAGGGCCTGTTGCACCAAACTCTAATCAGACAAAAATCAAAATTAAGTGTGATTTCCCCCATCAAATAAAAAAATTGGTTGCATATACGTAAGTCAGCTGATGTACATCATCTTTCCTGTTCAAATTCCATCATATTATCGCCTATTTACGAGAGATATTTAACCGAAGTCCTTATCAAAATTAAGCAATAAAATTTGATGTGTCAACCAAGTATTGATTGGAGGTTGGTGCAATAGGCCCTTAGATGGAAATATTTATAGAGATAGTTCATTAACTAATAGGTTGGTATGAGGCTAACCCCCTTTCGACTTGTAATAACTTGGTCCACGTTTGGCAATGTCACCACTGTTTCGGGGAGAGGCGGCAGAAGTTGCAAAGTTTATGTTCACATGAGATTTGGTTTATTTACGCACATGTATTATTTCATTGGAAGGTACACATAAGTTTTTGTTCGTTTTTTGTGTTACAAAAACGTGTGGTTTATTTTGAAAATACACATGCAGCATGTATAAGAGCGAACCTACACGTGTCTGCTTGAGGGCGCGCAATTATAATATGAAACAGGAATGTTAATATATCTTTGCCGAAAAGATAGCTCTTAGAGGCTTACCACCCATGCTGTATAAAATTGTTCACTTTACCAATGTAACCCATCTTTACCAATATAACCAACCCTTGTTTTAGGGAAAAATGGGAAGGTTATGTTCATGTGAGGTTTGGTTTATTTTATTTGCAGGTACACATGCACCACGTGTGAGCGTGAACTTACATGTGCCTGCTTGTGAGAATGCATAGATATGTTATGTGGTCAGTGTTATGGCCGAGGGAGCCAAGTGGGTCGATCGTTCTAGCGTGTTTGGAATGGAATAACGTTGGTTCGTTCCCCGCCTGGGTCTTGTCTTGTCTTGTCTTGTATCCTGCCGCCATTCCTCTAGGGGTGGCCAGTACCTCCACATAAGTGCCTCCACTTGACTCTGTCCCTGCATACTTCTTTCATCTCATCTAATTTCATCACTCTTTTCATGCATGCTCTTCTCTTGTTTCCACTCTGTAAATTCCATTCATTCGCAATCTCACTTATCTGATCAATCCATTCTTTTCTAGGTCTTCCCCTTCCACGCTTACCTATTACATTCCCTTTATACACTCTTTTTGTCAGTCGGTCTTCATTCATCCTTTCAATATGTCCAAACCATCGCATCACACTTCTTTGAACTTTCACTTTCACGCTTTCTTTTACTCCGCATTCATTCAGAACCCATTCGTTTCTCACTCTATCTTTCAGTGTTTTTCCTGTCATACTTCTTAAATGAGCCATTTCTACGGTGCATACCTTATTTACTTCTCTTTCATTCACCGTCCATGACTCGCTTCCATACATCAGGGTCGGCAACAATATACAATTGTGTACCGCCATTTTCATTTTCTTTGGTATCCTTTTATTCTTCGCTATTCTACCAAACGCTCCTATCACGCATCTTCCTTTGCTGGCACGCTTCTCTAATTCCTTCGTCATCTTACCATTCGCCTCAAACTTGCTTCCTAAATAGTCAAACTCATTCACTACTTCAACTTTTTTCCATTCAAATTAACTGTAAGTTCCTCACATACTTCATTCCTGTCAAAAACTAATATTTTTGTCTTATTCGCATTCACTTTCAAGCTATTTTTACAAAATGCATCATTCAGTTTGGTTAACATCGCTTGGAGTTCCTCCGCCGAGTCAGCTAAAACTATAGCATCATCAGCATAAAGAAGTACTCCAACTCTTGTTTCACCCACTTTCACTCCGCTCTCTGATATTCCAGCTTCTTTTATGCAACTGTCCATGATTATATTAAACAACCATGGACTCATCACGCAGCCTTGCCTCACTCCCTTATATACATCAAACCAGTCACTATATCTCCCATCCACTCTTACACATGCCGAACTATTTTCATAGATGGCACGTATGACATTCAGAAGGTTGTCATTTGACCATAACCTTGACCCTGGTTCAACAGACGTTATCGGGTAATTATTAATTCATAATTCATTAAAATAAACAATAATGATTTACTAATTGATTATATTAATACCTGTTTCTGGTCAGGCAGAATAGGTTGGTGAATTGCATTCTTCTTCACAAATCTATAAAAAAAAAAATGAAAAACATAAAACGGCAGATTTAGGGTAAAAACCACTCTCAAATCTAAAGCTGAGCTTTGAGAGCTCTTTTTATCCCTTGCATGCTAATTGGACGCGCCAATAACCGTTAGGTGTTTACCTAATAGGGGGGCGTATTTATTTATTTATTTATTTATTTATTTATTTACGGCGTTAGCCTTTTACGAAATAAGTACATATCAAGGGAGTTTATACAAAACAACAATAACAATAAATAATACAAGAATAAAAAGTATAAAACATTACGGTAAAACATAAAAGAAAAGAAAAGAAAAAATAAACCCATATATAAACACTAAACAGTAGGTTAGAAGCAAAAAAAAAGCATATCAAAAATAAAAACTTCAGAAACCATTCAAATATCACTAATAAAGAAATTCACCAGGCAGACATCGTTCATTTAATAACAATCTAAAACAATTTTTGAATGGGAAACCGAGTGTTTTCAAGAACGCAAAGTGCTGGTCTTTTATCTGAGAAGGAGTGCAATCTGGGAGCCAAAGCTCTGGGTGAATGGAGCTTTTAGAAATGCCACGGAAACGGACATGAAATCCGAAAACTAAAAATATATTCATCTGAAATTGTCAAATTAATGAATGGAGTATCCAGAGTCATAATAAAAGAAGAGCCTGTATGAAGAAGGTTATGACTCTGGAGGAAATGAAAGAAGTATGTAAGGACAGAAAGAAACGGCGATTGATCTGTAATGTTGGCGGCTAGGGTTTATTAAAGATTTTTTTTATGTTTTAGTTTTTGATGTCCATATATATTATTATTTATTGATTTAAAAAATGTAATTTGTCGTGTATGTTCCTAGACTTATAGGTTGGTATGCGTCTGACCACCCATGCTGTAAAAGTGGTTCACCTTGCCAATTTCACCCCTGTTTCAGGGAAGGACGGCAAGAGTTACAGGGTGTATGTCCATTTGAGATTTGATTTTTCATGCCGCATGTGGACCTACAATATAAAAACCCAATCTCAAATGAACATAAGCCCTGCTACTCTTGCCGACCTTCCCTAAAACAGGGGGGACATTGGCAAAGTGAACCATTTTTTACAGTATGGGTGGTCAGCCTCATACCAACCTATAAGTTAAGGAATCAATATCAGCCTTTAATATCATATTCCCTGTTTCAGGGAATGTCGGCAAGAGTTGCAGGGCTTATGTTCATTTCTAATCTAATCTAATCTAAGCTGCAAAGATATATCTCATTTAAGATTTATATTAAATGCATTCCCACAAGCAGACATGTATAATTTCGCGCTAACACATGCCGCATGTGGACCTACAATATAAAAACCCAATCTCAAATGAACATAAGCCTTGCAACTCTTGCTGTCCTTCCCTGAAACAGGGGTGACATTGGCAAAGTGAACCAATTTTTTACAGTATGAGTGGTCAGCCACATAACAACCTATAAGTCAAGGAACATACATGACAAATTACATTTTTAAAATCAATAAATAACAATATATACATGGACATAAAAAACTAAATCATCAAAACCAATTTTACTTTAATAAAACCCTAGCCGCCAACATCACAGATCAACCGCCATTTCTGTCTATCCTTACATACTTCTTTCATTTCCTCCAGAGTCATAACCTTCTTCTTACAAGCTCTTCTTTTATTATGACTCTGGATATTCCATTCATTCGCAATTTCGGATATTTGGTCCATCCATACCTTTCTCGGTCTTCCTCTACCACGACATCCATCTATTCTACCAACATATACTTTCTTCGTCAGTCTTTCCTCATTCATTCTCTCCATATGCCCAAACCATCTTAACAAACTTCTTTTAATCTTCACTTTCACACTTTCTCTTGCACCACATTCTTCTGTTACAAAATCATTCCTCACCCTGTCACTCCGTTTTTTCCCAATCATACTTCTTAGAAAGTCCATTTCAACAGTATGGACTTTACTAATTTCACTTTCATTCACCGTCCAGGCCTCGCTTCCATACATCAAGGTGGGTAAAAGTATGCCACTGCGTACCGCCATTTGAGGTTTGGATTTTATTTGTAAGTACACAATCAGCATTTGTAAGCGCGAACTACACGTGTTTGTTTGTGGGCATACATCTGAGAGCTTTGAGTGAATATATCCTTGCAACTTAGATTATAGATTATAGAATATCAATCAATATTTTCAACTAAGATTATACATCAGGAAAATTGTTTTTTTTTAATAATTTTTAAGTAAATTATCACACCTACTAAAATCTTGTTTTTTTTTAAATAAATTTCCATAAATAAAATTACGTTTTTGAGATCTGTAACAGCATGGAAAATTCAAACTATCAATTATAGATAGACTTCAAGATAAAATCACTGAATTTTTTCCCACACACACACACATACGCTAGTTCATGAAAAAGGCTTTTAAGGGAAGGTTTTTTCAGCCCGGCACCTCCACTGTAAGCCTTGAGCTCGGTCGTCTGTGACTTTGCTGTCATTTCCACGAATTTTAAAAGCCCTCAAAAGCGACACGAAGAGCTCGACTCCTACTTCAAATAACCAATTTCAAAAAGAGGGACAAATTGCAATTTTAGCAGGGATGATAGCAAAACACCATTGACGTTTTATTTATCACGAAAAAAAGAGGAATATTTTTTATAAGCGTCACAGATATTTTGGCGACGAATCTTACATTGTTTCTATCTATCTAATCTAATCTAATCTAAGTTGCAAAGATATGTTACATTGGAGATTCACATAACATGCATTCCCACAACCAGACACGTACAAGTTCGCGCTTGCACATGCGTCATGTGAACCTACAACATAAAAACCAAATCTCAAATGGACATACACCCTGCAACTCTTGCCGTCCTTCCCTGAAACAGGGGTGACATTGGCAAAGTGAACTATTTTTACAGTATGGGTGGTCAGCCGCATACCAACCTATAAGTCAAGGAACATACACGACAAATTACATTTTACATTTGACATTTTATCTATTATCTATAATTTAAGCTGCAAAGATATGTAACATTTAAGGCTTAAGTAGATGCATGCCCAGAAAACTCCCAGAAACTCCCACATCAACTGAAAGTGGTTGGTGTGAGGCCGGCTCCCTTACCTGTAAAAATAAATAGGTTCAACTCGCCACATGCGACCCGTTCCGTGATAACGCGGCAAGAAGTTACACTATATGTGTAGCTTAGTTAGTTGCGTCCCCACTGGACTACGGACAGGTCAATGTCCTCAGTAATGAGAAAAACAAGCGTATCTTTTTTTCAAATAAAGAGAGGTGGACGAAAACTAGAACCTTGCCGAGTCGGTCACTTAAAAAGTTCAGCGAGCCAAGATAAAACTCAGCGATCGTTCGCGCAAGAACTGATGGCTGAGATTTCTCCGTGTCCGACTTGCTCCCAATACTGGATAACTACGTGCGATAAGTCTACAGTTAGTCAGATGGGCATCGAGGTGATAAAAAGCCCGTGGTAAATTGCTAGACTTTATTTATTTTTAAACTTTTAGATTTTTTTAGACATAAGGACGTTTCTCGAAACATCGGGAACTAGAACATTCATGACTTTGACAGAAAATTTGAGCATACACAAGTACAATTATCCAAACACCTACATATGGAGACACACTCACACAAGTAAAATAAAACACACAGACACACAATCACACATTCCCAACAGTATCATAGTTTATAGAGAAAAGGGGCATTAAAATAGTAAAGAAGCATAAAAAATACCGCGCCCTAGGTGAAAGATGTACTGCAAAATTCCCATACCTTCCCTGATTTAAGTAGTGTTGTTTTTTATATATACCTACCAGAGGGTGGATCAACGTTGTGTACGTAGCTCGGTCTGCGTGTAGACGACTGGGATTCGAAAATGGAACATAAATCACTCGGCGCTGTTCCAAATACAAAAACACGCGAGGCGGGAAAACCCATACACGGCTGACAGCTGCACAAAAAGATGGCGTCGGCGCGCCTCTGTGTTAATGCTATCAAAGGAAAGGTGTCTGTGAAAGTATTTCTCGTCAAAATGGCGAAGTTGATTAAGGTTAAATGTAACTTAATTACTTTTACTTTGTCTTTCATTTGCAGCGCTACTAAGCTACACATATAGTGTAACTTCTTGCCTGCGTTACCCCCGAAGGGGTTGCATGTCGCTCCCCCAGTTCTTGTTAACCGTATACGCCAATCTTGTTAAATATGACTTTGTCATGCAGTTGTCTTATGAATCAAATTCTACACAATCTGAGCTAAGAAAAACCGTAAAACTCGATAATGTGAGAGTTTTTTTTAAATATTTTTAAAATAAATTTCTTGTTTTCATAAGACACATTGGTCCAGTACACATGCAAACATTGCTCATGTAAAAATTTCTCAATGGCGTATACGGTAAACAAGAACTAAGGCAGCGATGTGGCCATTCGGGACATATTTATTTTTACGGGTGAGCGGGCCGGCCTCACACCAACAACTTTCAGTTGAAGTGGGGTTTCCCAGCTTCGGGGGGTCTGGTTTTCATTTCTTGTGAAGGCTGAGAACACTTTGAGATCGAACCCTTGCTCTCGGCATGGAATGCAAGTATTCTACCAACTCAGCTATTTATTGGCCTTTTTTACGAGCTTGGTCGTCGCTTCAAAGCACCAATTCTCAATCAGGATCCAGTTGCTGTAAGGCTGGATGGA
Organism: Agapetus fuscipes; assembly: GCA_951799405.1. Taxonomy (NCBI): domain Eukaryota; kingdom Metazoa; phylum Arthropoda; class Insecta; order Trichoptera; family Glossosomatidae; genus Agapetus; species Agapetus fuscipes. The sequence goes on from OX637343.1 coordinate 17,986,997, forward strand.
CCTTTTGATGACCGGTCTTTGGTATGATATGATATGAATTTTTTAACTCAGCGAAGAGCAAATTTGAAAATAAATATGGTATTTTTTTGTGCTCCGCCTGGATTCGAAACCACAACCTTCCATTCACGAGACCGAAGTATAACCATTGGACTACGGACTGGTGCCACCAAAGGTCGAAATGCTATTCCTTCACTTAAAGGCTGGTATGATCCTTGACTTATAGATTGGTATGACACTGACCACTCATACTGTAAAAGATGGTTCATTTTGCAACTGCCACCTCTGCTCCAGGTCGGAAAAAGTGGCAGGATTTATGTTCATTTGAGGTTTAAATTTTATTTTTTATGTACACATGCAGCATGTGTAAGCGTGAACTTAAACGTGCCTGCTTGTGGGCATGCAATTAATATGAATTTTAAATGTTACTATATCTCTTTGCTACTTAGATTATAGATTATTTAGAAACGAAAAAGTGTTTTATTTTGAACCAAGAAATATAGTAACTCTGTCGCCATTCCGCTAAGGGTGGCCAGAGCCCCTGCAGAGTTGCCTCCATTTTTTCCTATCCTGACATACCTTTTTCAATTACTTCATATCCATCACCTTTTCATGCATTTTCTTCTTTTACGCTCACTTTGTAATACAAAATACAAAAGTAATACAAAATAATAATTATACTTATTTTACAATTAGTTTAGCTCGCCCCGAAACAACCCAAACAGTTGACCCGAAGTCTAGTTTTAGAGTAAACATTGACCCCTGGCTCTGAATAATGAATAAATTCACAGATTTAATATAATAACTTCATGTGTTACTAGTTTAACCTATGGAGGGGTGAACTTTAGGAAAATGTATTAAATACATTTGTTATTGTTAGCAGAATAAATCTGTTTCACTTTTCACCCCGAATAACGCGGTTTAATTTTGTAATCTTTTTTTTTCATTCATGTATGAAAGTGAAGGGTGGACTGTAAATATATCTATTTATAATCTAAGTTCCAAAGATAAATTAAGTGCTTCAAACTTCATATATTGATGTATACCTTAACTAAATAAGTACCTTAATCAAAAGAATGTCAGAAAAAACTTTGAAAGATGATGTATGGAATGAATAAGCTAAAAAAGAATGTACCTATTCTGGAAGAGGATGGGAGGACAAAGATACAAAAGAATGTAATGAGATGGTTTGGACATTTTTAAGAATGGAAGATGAAAGATTGACAAAGCGTCCCCCCTAGTGCTTGTTTGGCTTATGATGATGATGAAGATGGATGATTTCTTTCCTGTGGCGCCATTTAATGGTCCAGGACCATCTCAAGGGCGCCATGGCTTCTGGAGAAAAGCAGTGTCTTCAAGTTCCTTTCTGAAGGTGGTGGTAGGCTGGTTCGCGCGAACACCGATGGGCAAATTGTTCCAGGCAACCGGCCCGGCCACCGCAAAGCTTCTGTCTGCAAAATTTGATGTGTTCGCTCTATTGGGCACTATGACCTTGTTGACAGCAGTTGTACTATTTGATTCAAACATGACCTTTAAATGAAATTGTCTTAAAAATCACATTGTGCATAATCTGAGTTGCGGAATTCTGAATGCCTTGACTTATACGTTGGGATGAGGCTGACCAGCTATACTGTAAAAAAATGGTTCACTTTGCCAATGTCACCCCTATGTCAGGGAAAGTCGCCAAAAGTCTTAGGGCTTATGTTCATTTCTAATCTTATTTAATCTAATCTAAGCTGCACGGATATATACCACTTAAGATTTATATTAAATGCATTCCCACAAGCAGACATGTATAATTTCGCGCTAACACATGCCGCATGTGGACCTACATTATAAGAACCCATCTCAAATGAACATAAGCCCTGCAACTCTTGCCATCCTTCCCTGAGACAGGGGTGACATTGGCAAAGTGAACCATTTTTTCACAGTATGGGTGGTCAGCCGCAACCTATAAGTCAAGGAAGTTCATTTGACGTTTGGATTTTATTTGTAAGTACACATTCAGCATTTGTAAGCGCGAACTACACGTGTTTGTTTGTGGGCATGCATTTCATATGAGCTTTAAATGTTAATATATCTTTGCAACTTCGATTATAGATTAAATTTTAGATTAGACACATTGGTCCAGTACACATACAAACATTGCTCATGTGAAAAAATAGGCCTGTCTCCGTATATTAAGCAATGTTTTATATTTTGTGAATAAAGTCTTCGTTTAAATAAAGTCTTCTACAATCTGGACCGTTGAGTAATAACATACAAGAGCAGAAACTAACTTACTGTATTGATACATATTAGATTAAATTAGATACATAATATAGCCCACCTTGTTTTCAGTGCTGTCAAACGTTACAGTGGTGTAGTCATACGAAATAAGGCCATTTTGTCCAAATCCATTTTGTGTTTCGACACCCAATTAATAAAAAGCAGAATGCCTTAAAATAATGCCTTTTCCGTTAAAATTAATCAATTTTAGCGATCACAATATTTATAACGCGTGTTATCTGTCAACCGGCAGCCAGCTTGGACCGGTCCGTAGTCCAGTGGCTACACTTCGGACTCGTAAATGGAAGGTTGTGGATTCGGATCCCGGCGGAGCACAAAAATATACCCTTTTTATTTCGAATGTGCTCTTCGCTGAGTTGAAAAATTCATAAACCTTTACCAAAGACCGGTCACTGAAAGGTCTTACTGGGTCTTGCTTGAGAATTGGCGCTTTCTACAGCGACGACCAAGCTCGCAGAGGGCTCTTGAGGTGTGATACACACAAAAACAGCGCTCACCAAATAAATCATCCTAATATTATTATTATTATCATTCACAATAGTCTTAACTTTCTAGGAACATTTTTACATTCGCCCGAGATTTTTTATACACATTGAAATGCAACTGTGAAGTTCTTGGTTGTCTTTCTTGCTAAGGACCATTTTCGTAAATAAGTTGAAACAGTTGTTATATGATGTAGATTTTCGTTAAAATAATTTCTAGTTCACAGATATAATAAGTCGAGGGTCCGCACAGTGGAGAGTTCAGCTGGTCCAGTGCTTTACCAAGTCCCAGCATGAAATTATAACAGATGGCCGAGGTGAGAGCACGACAAGCCGGCAGCTGCGGGTTCATTATAGAGACAGTAGATGGGTTAGTTCACTAATTCAATACTTCATGTAGTTGTACTTGTTTATTTTTTTTATAGATTTGTGCACAGAACTGCTATTAATTAACCTATTTCGCCTGGCCAGAAACAGGTAAACTAGTAAACAATATCAATTAATAATTTATGAAATGTTTCGGTTAGGTGAAAGGAAAAAGAGGGCAGGGGCGACCGAGAAAAGTATGGAGTGATCAGATTGTGGAGATTGTGAAAGAATGGGATATACAAAGTGAGCGTAAAAGAAGAAAATGCATGAAAAAGGTGATGGATATGAAGGAATTGAAAGAGGTATGTCAGGATAGGAAAAAATGGAGGCAACTCTGCAGAGGCTCTGGCCACCCCTAGCGGAATGGCGACAGAGTTACAGTTACAGTTACAGTTCAGCGGAAACTTTGTAGAACTCCATTTTTTTTTCAATATGAAAACAAACACTGCTTGATTCAACTTATTTGTAGTCTACCCCATACCAACTTATAGGTCAAGGAACATACACAAAAATTGCATTTTTTAAATCAACAAATAAAAATATTTATAAACATCAAAACAAATACAGAATACAAAATTCTAATTTAAATAGCCCGGTCGATAACTCAGTTGGTAGAGTGCTTGCATTCCATGCCGTGAGCTCGGGTTCGAATCCCACCGAGGATGTTGGAAATAATTTCTCATTTCGGTGTTTATCTCAAACCCTAAAGTAAAATACCGGCAAGGTTTACTCAGCCTTCACAAGAAATGAGTACCAGCCCTCTCGGGAGCTGGGAAACCCCCATTTCAACTAAAGTGGTTGGCGTAAGGCCGGCCCCCTTACCTGTAAAAATAAGTAGGTTCAACTCGCCACGTGCGACCCCTACGGGGATAACGCGGCAAGAAGTTGCACTATATGTGTAGCTTATTTGCGTTTTTTGCAAAATAATCCTAGTCCTTATCGCCAACATTACAGATCAACCGCCATATCTTTTTCTCTTTACATACTGCTTTCATTACATCCAGAGACATAACCTTCTTCATACAAGCTATCCCTCTTGCTATCCTTCTTGGACCGGTCCGTAGTCCAGTGGCAACACTTCGGACTCGTAAATGGAAGGTTATGCATTGAATCCCGACGAAGCACAAAAATATACCATTTATATTTCCAAATGTGCTCTTCGCTGGGTTGAAAAAAATTATAAAACCTTTACCAAAGACCGGTCACTGAAAGGTCCATCCAACCTTACAACAACTGGGTCTTGCTTGAGAATTGGCGCTTTGTAGCAACGACGACCAAGCTCGCAGAGGGCTCTTGAGGTGTGATACACACAAAAACAGTGCACACCAAATAAATCATCCTAATATTATTACATCCTTGTATTATGACTTGGATATTCGATCAGTTATAAAGTATTGAGTGAAGTTTCCGTATTATGAGTTCCTAAGGTCCACCTCAGCCCAGTAAGCTCAGTTCAAGGGCGTATCGTGATTGCAGACCTCCTCATTCATTATTTTGTGTATTTTTACAGCGCCCAGGGGTCCCATTAAAGCCACATTACGGATTATTGTACTTATCCACTCTGACTAATGGGGAAATGGCCTACAACGTCCGGAACCTTAAGCCATTGCCTGTCGCAGACGAGGTTCTTATAATAATAATCTAAGCTGCAAAGATATTTAAAAAGCTCATATCAAATGCATGCCCACAAGCAGACAACACCTTCTGTCAGAGTCAGTCTCCCCTCCACTGACCCACGTCCTGTATATCCATCCCATCCGGGGATGTGTCACAGGACTCGCATGCAAAAGTTATGTGAGATGCGAGTGGCAGAAGGCCCTCCCGTGAAGCTACACTTTCCCAAGTGCTTACACAAAGCAAAGGAGGCTCAGAAAGGGTTAGGGCTCGAGGATTTTAAATTTACAAACAAATTATGACTTAAGGCCTAGAATTCGAGATGCTACTACTGAGACACGTATAAGTTCGCGCTAACACATGCCGCATGTGGGCCTACAGTATAAAAACCAAATCTCAAATGAAAATAAGCCCTGCGACTCTTGCCGACCTACCCTGAAACAGCGGTGAAATTTTCAAAGTGAACCGTTTTTTTACAGTATTGGTCGTCAGCCTCATACCAGCCTACAAGTCAAGGAATCCTTAGTCAGAACAAATATCTATGATAGCCATGCTAGTTTCAAACGCAAAAAATGCAACTAAGCTACACATATTGTGTAACTTCTTGCCTGCTGGGTCGCATGTGGCAATTCGGGACCTTTATATTTTACGGGTAAGAGGGCCGGCCTCACACCAACCACATTTAATTGAAGTAGGGGTTTCTCAGCTCCTGGGGGGACTGGTTCTCATTTCTTGTGAAGGCTGAGTACACCTTGCCGGTATTTAATTTGGGTTTGAAATATACACCGAAACGGGAAATCATTTCTGACACACTCGGGGGTGATCGAACCCTTGCTCTCGGCATGAAATGCAAGCACTCAACCAACTGAGCTATCGACCGGACTTTGTACAATTTTGGTCGTCGCTATAAAGCGCCAATTCTCAAGCAATACCCAGTTGCTGTAAGGCTGGATGGGCCTTTTGATGACCAGTCTTTGGTAAAGGTTTATGAATTTTTCAATCCAGCAAAGAGCATATTTGAAAATAGCAATGGTATTTTTTTGTGTTTCGCCAGAATTCGAACCCACAACCTTCCATTCACGAGTCCGAAGTGTTACCATTGAACTACGAACCGGTCATACAATAAAGAGTATTGTGATTTTTTATCTATGGAGTTCGTACGCAAGCGCTAGTAAGCTCCGATTTGGATTGATATCCAAAGTTTAAGGAATTTAGCAGAATAGCGCTTCAGAGAACTTTACAGAACGCAGTGTCATCAGACAAAAATAAGTAGTTTTCACTGATAAATCGATGTAAATATTGTTGACATGTTGAAAAAGGTATTGCCATATTTTTATTTTTTTCTGGAAGATAGATTATACATCTTTGCTAGTGACAGAGAAAGGGTTAGGCTCGTAAAATAAACCTACAAAATTTTGGCTTCGAGTGGGTAAAAACTGGCCGCGGTTTATTATGGCAAATCCATATCAATTATGGCAAAACTCACTAGAACAATAAACTAAATCAAACCGTAAAAACCTTACAAAGTCCACTTTTCGGCTACCCTTAACTCCAATTTTATTTTAACGCAACTAAGCTACACATATTATGTAACTTCTTGCCTGCGTTTTCCCCGAAGGGGTTGCATGTGGTAATTAGGGACTTTTTTTATTTTTTCGGGTAAAGGAGCCGGCGTCACACCAAACACTTTCCATTGAAGTGGGGGTTTCCCAGCTCCCGGGGGGGCTGGTTCTCATTTCTTGTGAAGGCTGAGTAAACCTTTGAGATCGAACCGTTGCTCTCGGCATGGAATGCAAGCATTCTACCAATTGAGATATCAACCTTTTTACGAGCTTGGTCGTCGCCGTTACAAAGCGCCAATTTTCAAGAAATACCCTATTGCTGTAAGGCTGGATGGATCTTTGGTGACCGGTCATTGGTAAAGGTTTATGAATTTTTCAACCAAGCGAAGAGCAAATTTGAAAATATAAATGGTATATTTTTTGTGCTCCGCCGGGATTCGAGCCCACAACCTTCCATTCAGAGTCCAAAGTGTTACCACATCTGTGGTTACAACTGAACTACGGACGGGTCTAGTACATTATTTTGGTCAGTTTTTCATTTCTCTTCATAGGCATGCCGAGAAGATGTAACGCAAATAAGCAACACATATAGTGTGACTTCTTGCTGCGTTGTTTTCAAAGGGTTTAGCATGTGGCGAATGGAACCTATTTATGTTTACGGGTAAGGGGAGCGGCCTTACGTCAACCGCTTCAATTGAAGTGGGGGCTTCCCAACTCATGGTGTGGCTTGTACCCATTTCTTGTGAAGGCTCAGTAAACCTTGCCGGTATTTTATTTTGATGTTTTGAAAGAAACGGGAAATTATTTCTGACACAGTTTTATTATTTCCACTTTCCGTGGGATTCGAACCCGAGCTCACGGCATGGAATACAAGCACTCTACCAACTGAGCTATCGACCGGCACAAGGACAGAAAATAATTGAGACATATGTGCGGAGATACTGGCCACCCCTAGTGGAATGGCGGCCGGATACAACGTACATGCCTAACTTCTTAAGGAAGCTTGTGCGGGAGACTCCCTAGATTCAAGAGACTCTAGGGGTCTGTGACACTTGTTGTAGTGCTGCAGAGGCGTCGGTGATGTGGAATACAGTATTATTTTATTGTTTTTCTTCTCCCATTTGGTAATTTACTAATTACAAAACGGCTAACGCAATCACAATGGCATACATTTCTACACCCCTTGCGTAATGTAACATTACGCAACGGGTAACCGTGTTGAAATGAAAATGAGCGCATGCGCATTGTCAGAATTGGAACCATTTTTTAATTTCAAATGTCAACCTTGTATGGGGGTATGAAGACCTGTCAATCCAAGATGGCCGCAAGCGATCAGCTGATTAGGCTTCATACAATATTAGTGATATTCGGTAGGTAGGAACTACCGTGGTGATGAGACTTCCAGCCCTGTTCAGATGAAAATAAATATATTTCATGTGTAGAGTCAAATAAAAATTGTTAAAAGTGCTAGAATTTATCGAATTTATTTATCGGAATGCTCCAAATAAAGCTTTCCTTTTTTCAAAGGAAAATAAAAGGCTTGAACGGAAAACAATACAAAAATTTTCACCGCAAAAAATAACCTAACTCAAAATGTTACTTGGTTAATAGGTGGGTATGAGGTTGATCACCTATGCTGTACAAACTTGGTTCACCTGCCAATACAACTGCAGGGCATATGTTTATTTGAGTTTTGGGTTTGAATATTTAAGCTTATATGCAGGATGTAAAAGCGCGACCTTATATGTGTCGGATTGTGGGCATGAATTCAATATGAAACCTAAATATAATTTATCTTTACAACTTACGTTAGATTAGATAATCGAAGGGAATGATGAATCACACGTTTTGAAAAAGGTATGGTTTTAATTACTTCAAATGGACGAGTACATTATAATGACTATTATTCACTATTTTGTTAATTCTTTCATGGTCGTAGAAAAAGTATTGTATGCCACTGCACGTAATAAGCCTTTGTAACACTCGTGCTTCTATTGTGCCATTCGGCTGCGCCTCATGGCAAAAACTAGCACTCGTGTTACAAAGACTATCATTACTAGGCAGTGGCATAAATAACTATTGTAGAGGCATTAACTTTGTAATCGTTCATCATTAAGGATAAAAGAAAAACAAAACAAAGTTGTTTTTCTTTTATCCTTGGAATATAGAATTTTATCTAACTGATAAAATGCATTTTTCATTTGAATTTTCGGCACGGGAGCGCCATTTCTAAATCCTTTAATCTGTCAACGCGTCACATTTGGTTCAGTAGCGTATCCTGCAGGCTGTTGATTATCATTTTATTATGTATACCCTACACGGGAACCCTTTTAGGTTACCGGCTATAAAGGTTTACCCAGCGCTCATCCCGGAAGACGCTAAAGAGCATTTTTATTGCCCTTCCGAGGTACGTTTAATAGAATTATTTCAGTCGCCAGTATTTACTTACAAATTTATATTTTTATTTCATAGTTCCTTGACTTATAGGTTGGTATGCGACTGACCACCCATGCTGTAGACAGGTTTGCCAGTGTCACCCCTGTTTCAGGGAATGTCGGCAAGAGTTGCAGGGTGTATGTTCATTTGAGATTTGGATTTTTTCGTAGTAGGTTTACATGCGGTATGTGCAAGCGCGAACTTATACGTGTCTGCTTGTGAGAATACATATAGTATGAATACCTAATTTTACATATCTCTGCAACTTAAATTAGATTAGATAGAGACTTGCTCATTTATTGTACCTGTACTGATGAGGTTGGTGTAAGTTGGTGTGACCTCTCATACTGTAAAAATTGGTTAACTTTGCCAATGTCACCCATGTTTCAGGGGAAGTTGGCAAGAGCTGCAGGGTTTATGTTCGTTTGAGGTATGGATTTAATTTACAGGTACATATTCAGCATTTTTTAGTGCGAACTTTCACGTGTCTGTTTGAGGGCATGCATTTGATATGAGCTTTCAATGTTAATATATTTTTGCAACTTATAAGATTGTTTTTGTATTGTTTGTGTATTAACACTGTGAAAATTCATATTGCTTAATTTATCATTTTTTTTAATGAATTTAAAACAAAACACTGTTTATTTTCACAATAAAATTTATTTTTATTAAAAAATTATAAATTAAATATAAGATTGTAGATTGCAACTTATTAGATTATAGAGACAATAACAGATTGAATGTAAAATATCACCATAATCATTGATCTTATGTAAAAAATAACGAAATAATAATATAAATAATGTCTTTACATACAAGTTAAAAATATATACGTAAACAGGTTTTGTTAAAAGTCCTGTTTAGAGTTTCTGTGATGAAACTTCATCCTTTTTTACAATGGAGATAGAATTTTTTTTGGTCGGGGAATTTCACCAAACAAATTGCAAAAAGCAATCGAGTGAAAACGGGTATAAGTAATTGTTTCAGGGATTTGTACGAGTAGAGGGCATTTCACACTCCGAGAGGTTTGCTCATTTCAAATATCGTAGTCGCTTCGTAACTGGTATTCCTCGTAGCCTATTGTAAGGGGTATTTTACGTAACCTAATATAATTGGTATTCCTCATAGATAATTGTAAGTGATATTCCGCGTAGCCTATTGTAAGTGGTATAACGCCTTTGGGATGACCAAGAGCCATGAAAAGGCTCTATAAAAATCTTGCATTATTATTATTATTATTCCTCGTAGTATATGGTAAGTGGTATTACTCGTAGCCTATTGTAAGATGTATCCCTCGTAGGCTATTGTAACTGGTATTCCTCGTAGCCTATTGTAGCTGGTACTCCTCGTAGCCTATTGTAAGATGTATCCCTCGTAGGCTATTGTAACTGGTATTCCTCGTAGCCTATTGTAGCTGGTACTCCTCGTAGCCTATTGTAAGATGTATTCCTCGTAGGTTATTGTAACTGGTATTCCTCGTAGCCTATTGTAGCTGGTACTCCTCGTAGCCTATTATAGCTTGAATTTCTTGTAGCCCATCGTAGCTGGTATTACTTATTTATTTATTTATTTATTTATTTATTTATTTACAATAGCAATACATTTAACTTAACAGTACAAGGGCCATAGCGCTAAATATCATATCATACTATATTTACTTAACATAAAACATTATATATTTAACTTATCTTAAATATTACTCAAGCATACGTCTTTCTAACAAAACCTTCCACTCACGCATCAACTCATTCATTCCGGAATAAAATATATCCATATTCGGCGATGACGACATCAGATCATTGATCATCGCGTGCGCACGAGAAACAAATGAGTTACTGAGGAGATTAGTTCGGCTCGCGGTAACGCTAAAGAGCCTATGCGACCGGGCTCTGGTAAAGGAGTCGGGCACATAGAGCGTCAAAACACGCCCGCTCAATTCCATGCAGTCAACCTCGTTCCTGAGGAGTTTGATAATGAATTTGGCAAGAGAAAGTTGCCTTCTAAGGAATAAGGAGTCGAAACCAAGATGTCCCTGCAAGAAAGCGGTGGGATACATAAAGGGATAGTATCCATACAACACTTTGTAATGATGCCTCAAAAATACTTTTTGCACCTGTTCAAGCATTATGATGTATTTATTTTCATGTGGAGCCCAGATCGGTGCATTGGATTCGAGAATACTACGCACTAGTGCAGTGTATAATAGCTGAGTTGCATTGTCAGATAACATCTGCGTATTACGGATGACAAAACCCAAGCGCTGGTAAGCCTTGTCCCTTACGTTACTGATCTGGGTATGGAAGTTGAGCTGGGTGTCGGAGACCACGCCCAAGTCCCTAACTGAGCTCACTCTAGTAACAAGCTCGTTGGAAATAAAGTAGTCATGGGTGAAAGGACTTGAAACTCGCGTAAAAGACATTATCTGACATTTTTTAAGGTTTAACAGTAATTTGTTCTGCCTGCTCCAGTCGTTGACCGAAGTCAGATCATTTTGTAGATCAACTACATCTACATGACTTCTGACCGTCTTGATAAGTTTTACATCGTCAGCGAAAAATTACTTGTAGTTTATTGATGATGGTATTCGCAGCTGGTATTCCTCGTAGTTTCTCATAGCTACCATAATCCTAATAGCCTACAATAGATGGTATTCCTCGTAGTCTATCGTTCTTGTTAATGCTCGAAGGCTACTTGGTATTTGTACTTGGTATTCCTCGTAGCCAATCCTATAAAGAATATTTTGTAGCCTATCATGACGGGTATTCATCGAAGCCTATTGTAGCTGTTATTCCTTTTAGCCGCTTCGTAGTAACCTTACGTAGCCGGCATTCCTTTGTAGCGTTTATTATTTACGCCCGTAGACCACTAAAGGTCAATCATTTGCCCGGCGTAGCGGCGTAGAGCCCTAAGAGAGGGTGCTACGGTCGATATGCCAAATCATTCATCTAACGGCTAGACCGCAAATTGAATAACAAATACTACGAAACACAAATTACAATACATCCGTAGCTCAGTGGTTAACACCTTCTCTTGCAATTTATTACGAAAACTTTTACTTCACATTTTTAAATTGACCAACTTTAATTTAAACATTATAATTATATAATTATAATAATTTATAATCTAAGTTGCAAGGATATATTCATTCAAAGCTCTCAGATGTATGCCCACAAACAAACACGTGTAGTGCGCGCTTACAAATGCTGATTGTGTACTTACAAATAAAATCCAAACCTCAAATGAACATAAGCCCTGCAACTCTTGCCGACATTCCCTGAAACAGGGGTGACATTGGCAAAGTGAACCATTTTTTACAGGATGGGTGGTCAGCCTCATACCAACCTATAAGTCAAGGAATACGAGCAATAAATAACATTTAAGTATAAAAAAAAACAACAAAACCTTAAAAATAAATCTACAAAAAAAGTCAAAAATTTCTTATGCAAACGTGATATACTTTTTATGATTTGTGTATAACCGCTGTGAAAATTCATTGTTAATTCTTTCCATATCTAAATCTAATCTAAATCTAAGTTGCAAAGATATGTATCACTTGAGATTCGTATTAAATGCATTCCCACAAGCAGACACGCATAATTTTGCGCTCACACATGCCGCATGTGGACCTACAATATAAAAACGCAATCTCAAATGAACATAAGCCCTACAACCCTGCAACGACCTTCCCTGAAACAGGGGTAACATTGGCAAAGTGAATATAATACTTCAAAAAACAAAGTAGTATCTTTTTTGAGACAGTGTTTTATTTTACTAAAAAAATAAAATAAACGAGTAAATTCCTAATTAATTACAATTAATTCATACCTTTTTTTAGCAAAAGCGCATTCAAGTCTTATATTTTCAATTGAATTATTTACTGTATTCCATTAATTTAAATCAATTAACAAGTGTTTATTTTTTTAATTTTGTATTGTTTGTGTATTAACACTGTGAAAATTCATATTGTTTAATTTATAATTTTTGAAGGAATTCAAAGAAAACACTGTTTATTTTCACTAAAATATATTTAAAAAAAGATTAAATACCATGTTGAAAGCACCGGTTCTCATCAGATCACCGAAGTTAAGCAACATTGGGCGCGGATGCTACTTGAATGAATGACTGCTAGGTACACCGCGTGTTGTTGGCAATTCTTGGACCGGTCCGTAGTCCAGTGGCAACACTTCGGACTCGTAAATGGAAGGTTGCGGGTTCGAATCCCAGCGGAGCACAAAAAAATACCATATATATTTTGAAATTTGCTCTTCGCTGGGTAGAAAAATTCATAAACCTTTACCAAAGACCGGTCACTGCACGGTCCATCCAACCTTACAGCAACTGGGTCTTGCTTGAAAATTGACGCTTTCTACAGCGACGACCAAGCTTGCAGAGAGCTCTTGAGGTGTGACACACACAAAAACAGCGCTCACCAAATCAATCATCCTAATATTATAATATATTATTATTGTTAGATCTTTCGATCCGTGATTCACAAAAAACTTCATATCGGGACATGGATCCTGTGATGAGGACGCTCAGCTGTCTTTCCACCCTTTAGGAGATCTTCCAGCTGGGCGTTGCCCTATTGGCATCTCATTAGCTACGATGTGTGCGAGTCTTTCATGACTCATTCTGGAGTGTTGATCTCTTCTGGATCTGCTCCATCTCAATATGCCCACAATTTCACAGGCTTTTTGTATGTGGTCATTGCGGATGCGATCTCACAAAATTCTGCCTGTGATCATTCCAAGAACTTTCATTTCGGATGTCCTGAGTAGTTTTGTACTTCTTCTTATGTCCTTTCTAGGTTCTACGTCGATGATCATAATTTTACGCAGATGATCATTTTTTCATTAAGGCGTAAGACTATAATCTACGCCGATGATCATAAAATAATGATCATCGGCGTAGATTATAGTCTTACGCCTTTTTAATATTCGTATTAAATTAGAAACCCATATTTTCTAACACTATTCGATTTCAAATCCAGGCTTTTCGCTTAGGCCCGGTATTTTAAAGTAAAGTAAAGTTAACTAAAATGCAATTTTAGTTAAATCAGCATAATATTTCACTCACCGAATTTCGCCAGTAAATATTTAGTAACTTTAACTTACGATTTTCAAGATGGCGTCGCTTCACTGACAGCAGCTGTTCTTTTTTAATGTAAGGATACATCAAAATTGTTGCAAACTGAACATTTTTTGTCTCGTTTTCTAGCTTAATGAAGGTTAGGCATATGATTTTTATGAATAGTTGTTTGTTTTAAAGCTTTTGAATGCCATTTTACTTATTTCTAAGATTTGGGGGCGGGGCTTCATGCTTCGGTAATTTTCGGTTTTAGTTTTTTGAATAAAAGTTCAAGTAATTGTTAACTAAAATATTACAACACTTCAAAATACCGGGCCTTAGAAAACAGAGTGCCAACCAATTTCATCTACAAGATATCCATTTTTAATCGTTATTTAATGTATATTTTATACGACACGAATCTTTCATTTCTTTCCGACACGAAAAGTCCATCGTACGAGCGGTTTCTCGGAAAATTCACCAAAGATATATCTTATTTTTTTGGAAAGTGTGCCTTATGCCATATTGCTTTTAGGTGCTACATCGAAAAGCAATTGCAACGTCGTATAAGTAAATTCACTATTCCATACACCGATCGACATATTTTTCTGACATCTTCAAATATCTTTGTCAGTGGTTGTCAACCGAAAGGTCACCAGTTTTTATCAATGGTTAGTTTTTTTTTTTTTTTTTTGTGCGCGCTTCTATTGAAGATCGGTGATCATAATGATTGATTTTACTTTAGATTCTGCAACTCTCAATAGAGTTTTGCAACCAGAGCGTTGTTTAGTATTATAATCTATTTATAATCTAAGTTGCAAGGATATATTCATTTAAAGCTTTCAGATGCATGCCCACAAACAAACATGTGTAGTTCGCGCTTACAAATGCCGAATGTGTACTTACAAATAAAATCCAAACCTCAAATGAACATAAGTTCTACAACTTTTACCGACATTCCCTGACACAAGGGTGATATTGGCAAAGTGAACCATTTTTTACAGTATAAATGGTCAGCCTCATACCAACCTAAAAGTCAAGGAATAATCATTGTTAGGTATATTCATCTATTTCGATTTTTATCTATTTTACTTATAAAATGTGTCTATGAAATTTGTTTGACATTAATTTTTATTGCAAGAGTCACTGCTCCTGATGATGCCTTTTAAGGCAAAAATATTCGAGCATTAAATGAAACAATGAAAAATAGTGAACAAAAACTGTGTTTCTTTAAAAATAAATACAATGGACTTTCACAGTGTGAACTACCATACCCTAACAAACATAATTTTCATTTAAGTAAATTTTCACAAAAATGTTGGAGCATCACTGCCTCCAAGTACATAAATAGTGCTGCCAACCTTCCAATAGTCTCTCCATCGTAAATCCGCGCGCACATGTGCGGTTTCTATTCCTTGTGACGTCAGAGACCATAAAACTTTCCCAAAGACGTTTTTGTCCAAATTCAAAACTTTTACGTTCGACCTACAATGGTTCGCCAGACTAAAACAGCAATTCCACATTCAGAATTTTTGTATGTTATAAAATTATTGCCTTATTCATTCAGTAATCCATGATTAGTTTCCGTGCATCAATATCTGTAACATTTTAGTAATGTTGGCGGCTAGGGCTAGGGTTTCTAAACATTTTCAAATTTAAAAAAATTTAAAATTAGAATTTTGTATTTGTCAAAAATAAATTTATCAAAACTCAAAATAGCTATGATGATCGCCGATCTTCGTTAGAAGTGGCACAAGAAGAAGAAGAAGAATTTGTTTTAATGTTTATCCATATTATTATTTGTTTATTTCTAATCTAATCTAAGTTGCAGAGATATGTTACATTGGAGATTCACATTACATGCATTCTCACAACCAGAAATGTACAAGTTCGCGCTTGCACATGCCTCATGTGAGCCTACAACATATAAACCAAATCTCAAATGGACATACATCCTGCAACTCTTGCCGTCCTTCCCTGTAACAGGATTAACAAACAAAAATGTAATTTGCTAATGGGTTGGTATGCGGCTGACCACCCATGCCGTAGAAAATGGTTAACTTGGTCAATGTCACTCGTGTTTCAAGGAAGGTCCCTAAAGTTGCAGGGTGTATGTCCATTTGAGAATTGGGTTGTTATGTTGTAGGTTCATATGCGGCATGTGCAAGCGTGAACTTGTGTTTGTGATTGTGAGAATACATATAATGTGAACCCCCAAAATTACATATCTTTGCAACTTAGATTAGATTAGATAAGACTTATGTACCTACCATTTTGTGCATAATTAAAAACGGAGTGTACGAATGAGGAGATCGGGTTTCTGAACGTTTCAACAAACCTTTTGTTTTCAAGAAGAAACACGTCTCTTGATGATTTTGGATAAAAAGTTGACGATGAAACCCGTTCTTCTTGTCTTCATGGTTCGTCAAATCCGATACAAAATGTCTAACGAAAGTCATTCTCATTTAAAATCAATAAAGATGTACCAGTCCGTAGTCTAGTGTGTAATGCGATGGACTCGCAATCGGAAAATCGTGGGTTCGATTCTCAGCGGAGCACAATAAAATATCATTTTATTTCCAATAATACGATCTCTTTTACAAACAAAGCAGAAACGTGCAAAATTGTCACACTGGAGCGATGGTTTGTTGCACGAGAAGGGCATAAAGTTATATCAAAATCAAAAAAAGATTCAGATAGTGCTATCTTCTTTGTACAAGTACTAAGAGCGAATTCGCTGATTTAAACAAAAGTAAATTGTAGATTTATGGCAACTAATTTATTTGCAAAAGTTTTTTGGAAACGCAAAAAAAAACTTTTATCATTTTCTGAGCCAGCGACGTTACAAGGTAATAGAAACTGTTTTATAGTCTGGTAGGCAACATCTTTCGTAGATTATTGTTTAAATAGTATATGGTTCGATTTTCAACAGGACTCATATACAATTTTTTGTATTTTTGGAGTGAATCTATAATCTAAGTTGCAAAGATGTATAAACATTCAAAACTCATATAAAATGCATGCCAACAAACAGAAACGTGTAGTTCGCGCTAACAAATGCTGAATGTGTACCTACAAATTAAAACCAAACCTCAAATGAGCATAAACCCTGAAAATTTTGACGAACTTCCCTGAAATAGGAGTAATATTGGCAAAGTGAACATTTATTACAGTATGGGTGGGTCAGCCTCATGCCAACATATAAGTAAAGGAAGATTAATAGTGTGAATGCTTTTGTTGACTTATAGGTTGGTATGCGGCTGACCACCCATGCTGTATAAAATGGCTCACTTTGCCAATGTCACCCCTGTTTCAGGAAAGGTCGACAGGAGTTGCAGTGTGAAATCGTGAACTTACACGTGTATGTTTGTGGGAGTGCACTTAATATAAATTTTCAATTTTAGCATATCTTTGCAACTTAGATTATGGATTATAGCACTTATTTAGTTTTACTTTTAAAGTCGCGATACATAAAATTACTTTCTACCCAGGAATGTAGAAAAAAATATTGACAAAATATTAAAGGAAATTAACCATTTTTGATGATAAAAACGTCGTTAAATTTTTTTCCTCTGACCGCAAACTTAATTTTGTTTATGTTGTTAAAATACTGCATTGCTATCAAATGGATTCCTTAAATAAAATAACACAAAAATGAAATATTTTGTGGAAATTCTATAAAAAAGAAAACATTTCCTCAATGCAGGGTTCGTTCAATAAATCAAATACGTATTTTCACGAAAATACTAAGAAAATAACAAATTTCTTCATTGCAGCGTTAATTTAAAAACATAACACTAAAAAGGAATATTTTTAAAATATTTTTCCAATCAAAAATACATTTCTCCAATGCAGTCTCATTAATAAAATGCCTCCGGATACGCGCTGGAATTTTTCATAATCCTTCGTGATAGTTTTTTTATAAAAAATTTATTAGCGCGTGCCGGGCGCGAACGGGTACAGGCAAAGCCACCAACACACGCGCACGCAAACGTTTTAATGCGTACAAACCCTTTCACGCTCGCAACCTAAAAAAACTCTACGCTAAAATCGTACAATTTTGATTGTTTGTGAGAGTTTGTTTTTAGGAAGTTTGTTTTGATACGAAACAGGGCCGAACTATGAAATGTCAAATTGTTTTTATTTTTATTGTTTTTTAAGATTAATTATTGGTTAGAGTATTGCTCGAGAGGTTGTGTGTGTTTTACTTATACATTTTTTTTGCTTTTCTTGCATACTGTATACTTTATTGTTTTTATTATCACACCCATTCCTTGACTTATAGGTTGGTATGAGGCTGACCTTTATAAACATTTGACTATTTTGATCGTATCTTGCCATCAAAGGGTCAAAAACGGATTGGCGACATGTAAAATTTGTATGAGAATGGAAAAAAGGCGATTTTGTTTTATTTTTTAATTACATCGCCACTTCATGCTTTTTGCAGATTTTTTTGTATTTCGATACGCTTTTCAAATACTTTACTCTAATAAATCTAGAATTCAGTAGACATCACCAGTTTTTAACTGAAAATCATTAGGCGACACACGCACAAGACAAAAAGAACAAATTTCGATGGCGATACCCATATGCATTCTCACAAGCAGACACATAATTATAAGTTCACGCTTGCGCATGCCGCATGTGAACCTACAACAAAAACCCAAATCTCAAATGCGCATATACCTTGCAACTCTTGCCGACCTTCCCTGAAACAGGAGTGACATTGGCATAAGTGAACCAATTTTTACAGCACGGTGGTTCAGCCTCATACCAACCTATCAGTCAAGGACCTTTAAGGTACGGATATCTCGTGACATCACAGACGGAATTCAAAGAAAAAAAATCTAAAAATACAGAAAAAATAAATGTTGAATTTCTTATTCTGGCCCTGTTCCCGAGAGAGCGAGCACGCGATGTATTGGCGGGAATCTATATTATTATTTAGTAGTGCAAATGCCCCAGAAAAGTTGAAACCGTTCCGCCCTCTTTTGCGTAACCCCTAGTACAATACTTTGAGTTAACTCGCCCCGACTGCGTAAATCGAAAATGTATAGAATATACCACGGCACTCCTCGAGAGCGATTAAGTCTTGATACATTTTTTTTTTATTTACGCAATCGAGGTAGTGATAATAAATTAATAGAAAGCAACGGGTGACTTGTCCCGTTTACTAAGAGTCGGGCATTCCACTGAGCGAGTTTGTTTATTGCAGAAATTCGAAATTGGAACTGGTCACGATTTTCAATTGTTTTTTTTTCTGAAAAAAATGACGAAAGACGATTCCTTAAAAAATAAAAATAGTAATTTCTACAATTTCTGACATTCACTTCAACAACTTTTTGTTTTACCCCCTTACAAATCGTCCCCACAGTGCTTGTTTGGCTTATCGACGTTTTGATTCAAAGTTGACCTCTAAATGACATTGTCTGAAGAATCACATTTTACACAATCTGAGCTTCCTTGACTTACAGGTTGGTATGCGGCTGACCACCCATACTGTTAAAAAAAAATGGTTCACTTTGCCAATGTCACCCCTGTTTCAGGGAAGGACGGCAAGAGTTGCAGGGCTTATGTACATTTGAGATTGGGTTTTTATATTGTAGGTCCACATGCGGCATGTGTTAGCGCGAAATTATACATGTCTGCTTGTGGGAATGCATTTAATATAAATCTTAAATGATATATATCTTTGCAGCTTAGATTAGATTAAATTAGATTATATGAGCTAAGAAAAAAATAAAAAATAATGTTAGAATTGTTTCTTATATTGTTATGATTTTACTGGGTTCTCTTTTGATGAAACTGCAATTATTTATTTTACACGGTATGGTTCACAATTAACTATGTACTGACTTCTAGCTCTAACTTTCGTCTTCACGGTTCAATGTTTTAATCGACTCTCTGGCCTGCACACACAATTGGCTTACATTTTTATACGTTCATATGGACGTTTCTTGACAGTTCTCAATTTCTCGAACATAGTGGATGATTCCAATACCACAGCGTTGTTCCACCAGCGTGATAAGCATCACGTATGCACTAATACTACCATACGCTATTAATTATTACAATATTTTTGGTTGTGCCAATTAATCAGTTAATTTCGGGGATTTACAAACAGTGCGTTTACGAACATGTACGTTGGCCACCCTGCATGGTGCATTTTGGCCCGGTACATCAGTTAGCCGTTGATACTCGCCGCCGGAGGTTGATATCGTTCGACCTTTCGCTAACTCAACACAGCGCGCATCGTGTAACAATATACTTTGTTCCCGCATCGCGCAATAGTTTGTTCCCGCACAAGATAGTTATCTCGCACCGCCGAAAGAAAGAAACCATCTACTTCGCCAGCTGGATTCGCCTTCAGGAACCAGAGAAGCTCCAGGTAAGTCCCTACAGTTACTTGTTGATTCTGTTGGCGTAACCAGAAACCCGCCCCTTGGGGAATAGAAAGGCTCCTAGTGATTAAACCCCCTGTGAATGGATAGAAACTAACATACAGTCCATTTAACCCCAAAACCCATCAATTTTCAAAATCAATTCCCGTGCTCATAGCACATTGATCCAGCACGCATACAAATATTTTTCATGTGAAATGACCTCTATTGGAGATAAGACAAACAAGCACTAAGGGGACGAAATGCGACTGTTTGTCCGTAGATCGGAGTTTATTTTCGTACCATAAGGCATGTATAAAAGTTTCCCAACAAATATTCGGCCGCCGAATGCGTACGAACAATTCCAGCGAGTCGTAAAGTGTAATGGGGCAGCTATTTATAACGTTTCGGCTATATATACAAAGTGTGTTTCAAAAATACTCGTACTTAGCATCATACAGAAAAGCTAAAAATATGGAATATCCAATGTTTAAGATTAGAATTTCGATCGTTTGACCTTGAAAACAGATGAACCGTGTTTGAAAACAGAACCTTCTTCTTTAAATTTTTTTTTTTTTTCAAAAACGTAGTTTTATTTTCACAATAATATTTTCTACCTCAAGCACTTTCGACCTTCAATATTCAAGTCATTATCAAGACTCCTACGCATTTCTTAAAAATTAAAATCCAAACCTCAAATGGACATGAACCCTGCAGCTTTTGCCGACCTTCTCTGAAACAGGGGTAGTGTTGGCAAAGTGAACTTTTTTTTTTACAAAAACAAAAATACGATATTTTTCCGCGAACCTCACATCGAGCGATCCGGAAAATTGTATAGAAAATCCAGGTAGACTTTTGATTTCCATCAAAGAAGGAAAAATTTGAATTCCTCCATTCCCGAATAGAAATCGAAAAAACGAAATCCAAATTCAGATTCGTAACGGCGCTCTTTCGCTGGAAAATCCGTTAGGTAAGACTCCAACGAAACGTCGAAAGAGAAGCGGCTACGCTATTCAACGACCGCCGCGATTTGAATTACAGATTAGAAGTGGTTTTTTTTCGGTCGGGTTATTCAGGAAAATCGTCGATATATTTTGTATGGAATTCATTTTTTAACCGATAATTTCGAGTATTTTTGAAAAATATTTTTACACCCTTAAATAATCTAATCAATGTTGCAAATACATGTTACATTATATGCATTCTCACAAGCAGACACGCACAAGTTCGCGCCTGCACATGTCGCATGTGAATCTACAACATAAAAACCCAAATCTCAAATGGACGTACACCCTGCAACTCTTGCCGTCCTTCCCTGAAACAAATTTGATCTTGCATACCAACCTATAAGTTAAGGAGTTCATATTTGGTAATGTTAAAACTTTTCCTCAACAGTCATAACTTCTAGGAGTTGGTATTACTAGGAAACTATTTCCTAGGACAACTTGGACCTCGTTCAGCTTAGGATCGGACAATAGTTAGGAATTCTCGGACCAAAATGGAATCTGTTATCTAAGCTGCAAGGATGTATTTATTGCTGATGTTTCAGTTGTATATAAATATACAAACAGTAACTTTAAGATAATAATAATTATATTAGAATGATTTTGTAGGGTTTGTGTATTCACACAGTGAAAATTCATTTTATTTTTTTTCTTAAACGTAGTTTAATTTTCACAATAATATTTTATATCTCGAGCACTTTCGACCTTCAATACTCAGGTCATTATCAAGAGTTTGATAATGACCTGATAAAGATCTCTTGATAATGACCTGAGTATTGAAGGTCGAAAGTGCTCGAGATATAAAATATTATTGTGAAAATCAACTACGCTTAAGAACAAAAAAAAAATTTTTTTTTAAATGTTAGAATGATTTATTTGGTGAGCGCTGTTTTTGTGTGAATCACACCTCAAAAGCCTTGCTTGTTCGTCGCTATAGAAAGCGTCAATTTTCAGGCAAGACTCAATTGCTGTAAGGCTGGATGGACCTTTGGTAACCGGTTTTTGGTTTTTCCACATCTACGGTGTGAAAAATCATTTTTCGACAATTGAAGATGAACTTTCATTTTCAGTCGTCGTGCAGAGAGGGTGTCTCCTGAAGACGTTAGCTACGTCGCTAACGAAACGTCGAGAATAATGAAAGTTCGCTTATAACGGTTCGTGTAATATCCGATAAATAAATTTTAACTGTGTAGTTCTAATTATTGTAAATTAATTAAAAATATCTTAATTATTATACGTTCTGTTTCTTTTCAATTAATTATTTCATATTTTTAATAACACAGCTCTTATGTTCTTTCCCTCTCATTCATCCAAATCTCTTTTAAGCTTTCTCACTTAAAAATAATTTTAACAGTATTTCTTAAATTAACTAAAATAGTAGTCTTACAATCTAAGCTAAGCTAAGTTAAATAGTTATAAATTGTAGTTAATTTGTAACTTACTTGGCACGATTGTGGAACCATACGGATCTCTCTGGCATAGAATATGCCATAGACCGCCGGTGCGTGTTCACTGAAACATAAAAAAATAACATTTTAGTAAAATAGCCCTTATTCACATGAGAAATAAAGGCAAAGTTTCTATGTACCTTTTTTTAATTTTACACCTCCCTTTCATAAACAGTAATGATATCAGTGATGTATAAACTTTCAGTATTCATGTAAAAAAATATGATACATTCTTGCCCACGTAACAACAAGGGTGTCTCCTGGAGATGTTGGTTTCGGCACCAATAAAAAATGCGGTTAAGTACGCCAGGTATTTCTTCATTAATTTTATATAATAATACATTTCATGAAATAACGTCATTGACATGAGGCTGACAACTCATACACCCACTGTAAAAATTGGTTGGCTTTCTCAATGCAACCCCTGTTTCAGGGGAGGTCGGGGAGATTTGCAGGCCTTATGTTAACTGGAGATTTGTGTTTTTATTTTGCTACGACGTTGTTTGTTCCCCGTGATTTCTTTGACTTATAGGTTGGCATGAGGCTGAATCCCATGCTGTAAAAACTTTTGCCAATGTCACCCCGATTTCCATGGATTTTCTGTGTGTGAATAACACCGTAATCTTAAATCTATTGTATATTATTTATATCGATGATTATCTCACTTGCAAAGAAGTAGTGACATTTAAGGCTCACATTTAAATGCATGCCCACAAGCAGGCACATTTAAGTTCGCGCTTACACTTGCAGTACGTATAGATAAATACAAAATAAAGCAAACTTCACATGAACATAAGCTTCTGTCAGGAAAAGGCAACTTCTGTTACCTTTATGAACCAAACCAAACCAAAGTTTCATGCAAAGTTTGTGCATGTTTTTAAAGCATGGAGGTTCCTTGACTTATAGGTTGATATGAGGCTGACCACCCATACAATAAAAATGGTTCACTTTAAAAAAAAAAAAAAAATTACTCTGATTTATTTGGTGAGCGCTGTTTTTGTGTGTATCACACCTCAAGAGCCCTCTGCGAGCTTGGTCGTCGCTGTAGAAAGCGCCAATTCTCAAACAAGACCCAGTTGTTGTAAGACTGGATGGACCTTTTGATGACCGGTCTTCGGTATAGGTTTATGAATTTTTCAACCCAGCGAAGAGCAAATTTGAAAATATAAATGGTATATTTTTTGTGCTCTGCCGGGATTCGAACCCACGACCCTCCAGTTGCGAGTCCGAAGTGTTGCCACTATGGACTACGGACCGGCATATAATGTGAATCTCTAATGTTACCTATATATATTGCAACTTAGATTAGATTAGGGAGTCAACCTCATACCTAAGTCAAAGGAAATCAATATTCATTCATTAAATCCAACTAAATATAAATACCTTAATCAATTTCAGTTTATTTTGGTTCGCTGTAATCTTATCCGCTCGTATCTAATCTACAAATAGCGCACATTGCGTTTAAAATTCATGGATTACACAATCTAAGAGTATTTTTAGACCTCGAGGGACCACATTAATGAAAATATTAATGGCCTACTACATCGATCTTTTGAATTTTAAGGCCATGCTATATCGAGGTCCACGAAAAATCCGTCATAGACAACCTATCCCCACGACAGTTCATCTTTACCGCTTTTCGAGAAACGACATTTCATTCACAGATTACTCGTTCAGACACATCGGTCACAGACAATTCGCTAAGTTCACCCAGTCAACATTTCGGTAAACGACATTTCGGTCACATGCATATTGACCGGTCCGCAGTTCAGTGGCAACACTTCGGACTCTGAATGGGAAGGTTGTGGGCTCGAATCCCGGCGGAGCACAAAAAATGTACCATTTATATTTTCAAATTTGCTCTTCGCTGGGTTGAAAAATTCATAAACCTTTACCAAAGACCGGTCATCAAAAGGTCCATCCAGCCTTACAGCAACTGGGTCTTGCTTGAGAATTGTCGCTTTCTACAGCGACGACCAAGAACGTAGAGAGCTCTTGAGGTGTGATACACACAAAAACAGCGCTCACCAAATAAATCAGCCTAATTTAGTTTTTAATTTAATACAATACATCGTCCACAGACAGTTCCATAATCTAAGTGTTGCAAGAATATATTGCTTACAAGCAGGCACATATAAGTTCGCGATTACACACGCTGCATGTATACATAAAAACTAAACCAAACATCACATGAAAATATTTTTTGAATCTCCTGACGCCTTTCCCTGAAACCGGGATGGCATTGGCAAAAGTGCAAGTTTTTACAGCATGGGTGGTCAGCCTCATACAGTTCGCAATGCAACGCAAATATGCTACATATATAGTGCAGCTTCTTGCTGCGTTATCCCTGAAGGTTTCGCATGTGCGAGTGGAACCTATTTATTGTTTACAGGTAAAGGGGCCGGCCTTACGCCAGCCACTTTAGTTGAAGTGGGGATTTCCCAACTCCCGAGAGGGCTGGTACTCATTTCATGTGAATGCTGAGTAAACCTTGCCGGTACTTTATTTTGGGGTTTGAAATAAACACCAAAACGGGAAATCATTTTTGACACCCTGCCTAGGTGGGATTCGAACCCGAGCTCACGGCATGGAATGCAAGCACTCTACCAACCAAATGAGCTTTTGGCCGGACTAGCTTCATCACAGAAAACTACATACAATTGATTAAAACTTCAGTAATTACAAAGGTTTTTTGGAGAGCAAGTTTTCTGTGATGGGGCCAACTGTGGACCTATATTGTATGTGACCGAACTGTCGAGTGACCGAATTATCTGTGGACGAGTTGCCTGTAACCGAAATTCCGTTGAAAAAAAAGGCCTTCGGACGAAACGTCGCGTGACCGATTTGTCCCTGCACGAGCTTTCTTTGACCAATTTATCGTGACAAGCTTGATCGGGCGTATATTAAGTATACACCTACGTCCGCACTGTATTGTAAGGAAGCTTAATTTATTAGTCTGAATAACTCTTTACCCTATTCTCAGCTTATTCCACACCAGGGATGTTCCGGATATCCGTATCCGCGAACGATCCTGTAGATAGATAGATAAGACAAAATTTGTATAGCGCATTTTATGACATTGTGTCACTACAAAGGCGCTTGTCCGTATAATTGGGCGAAGAGGTGAGTCTTGAGACCTCTTTTAAATGGTCTCTCCTATATATTCCGTGATCTGTGGTCTCTCCATATCCAGTTCCCTAAGTGAGGCGGGAATAGCGTTTCAAGTCATTGGAGCGGCTGCCTTGAATGCTCTGTCTCCAAAAACAGTGCGGGGCCTTCTTGCAGGGATGTCTAGGTAGCTGCTTCTTGATGCAGCTGACCTCAGTGCTGAAACTATGGGATATCACAGATAAAAATAATATCCGTAAAACCGATATAAAAGTTTCAGATAATATTGAATCTGTATTTTTTTAAATAGATTTGTGAAGAGGAATGCAATTCACCAGCCTATTCTGCTTTGCCAGAAACATATATTTATATCATCAGTTAATAATTCATTAATGAATATTTACTGAGATTACACCTCATCAAAACCTATGTATGGAGTATCTTCATGTACGGCTGCGAGACATGGTGCCTATCCAAAAGAGATAAACGAAGACTAGAGGCGTTCGAGATGTGGTCATATAGAAGACTATTAGGAATTTCCTGGAGAGACCACACTACAAATGAGGAGGTTCTCCAAAGAATCAAAGGAGGAAGGCATCTGCTCAGGACCTTGTCCGAAAGGTGTGCAAGATGGATCGGCCATGTAATACGACAAGAAGGTCTCTTGCATGCCACAATGGAGGGGATGACTGAGACGACCAACTCTAGGGGACGCCCACGCCAAGAATACTTGAAGGACCTGTTGGTGGACGTGCGCTGCTCATCATATGCAGACCTTAAAAGAGCCGCACAAGACAGGGGAGAATGGAGGAGAAGAGTAAAAGAAATTGCTGCAAGCCAATCCCAGGATTGAAACTAGAGAAGAGAGAAACTTAACGCGTTTCAATACTATTTAATAATAATAATAATAATATCAGGCTAATTTATTTTAAATTACAAATGATAAGAGAGCGCCGTTTTTGTGTGTGTCACACCTCAAGGGCCCTCTCCGATCATGGATAAGACTTTCTAAATAGGTGTGTCTTGAGTGCTCCGCGAAATACATCCATAGATTTGGAGTTCTTCACTCCGGGTGGCAGTCTGTTCCACTCCACCGGACCCGCAACACGGAAAGCGCGGTCTCCGAAATTTGTACGAATCTGACGGCGTGGCTGAACCAAATTGACTACTTCATCGGCCGCGGATCTGAGTGTCTGCCTCCTTACACCCATCTCAACAGGCAACATCATGTCAGTCAAATAAGGTGGAGCCAAGCCATTGATGGCTTTATATACCATCACACAAACACGGTAGACCACCCTCTCCGGGAAACGAAGCCAATGTAGTGTTTTTAACAGCGGAGTGATGTGAGCGAATTTGGGTATCCCGAATATGAGTCTTGCTGCCGAATTCAACACAGATTGAAAGCGATTGAACTGCTTCTTCGGCTGACCACTATAAAGCGTCGAACAATAGTCAATCCGAGACACCACAAACGCGCTCACTAGGGTCTTGACTGCATCTGACGGTAAACACTTTCTAATAGCCTTAATTTGGCGTAGTGAAAAAAAAAGAAGAAGCTATTGTGGCATCTATTTGCCTCTCCAGTGTCAGATTCCGATCCAATAAGACTCCTAGAGTTTTTATTTAAGCATCGTTCAGAACGGTCTCTCGGTTGGGGTGATAATTTATTAATCTGCCGATCTATTTCTGGCTCAATGTGCCTGATTATTCGTCCATAGACACACAATGGCGGCCACTGTACACACACACGCACACACACACATACACACACACACATACGCCCTTTAGCTTGCGACACGCCAAATGTCAGAGGTCACTACCTACCTGGGAGTGATTAAACGACTAATCTAAGGTTGCCTTACGCCTAAACGCGGTCAAGCGATTATATAAAAGTATTCATGTGTGTAAATAATATAAATAATAGGATGGTTAATTTATGTCTAAACTACACCTCAAGAGCCTACTGCGAGCCTGGTCGAGCCTGGTATAAAAATCACAAATTCTGAAGGCTGGAATTATGAAAAGAAGGTTATGACTCTGGATGAAATGAAATAATTATGTAAGGACAGAAATAAATGGCGGTTGGTCTGTAATATTAGCGGCTAGAGCTAGGGGTTTTTTGATTAGAATTTTGTATTCTGTATTTGTTTTGATGTTGATACATATTATTATTTGTTGATTTTAAAAATGAAATTTTGTTGTGTATGTTCCTTGATTTTATATGTTGGTATGCTGCTGACCCCCCATGCTATAGAAACTGGTTCACTTGTCCAATGTCACCCCTGTTTCAGGGAAAGTTAGCAAGAGTTGCAGGGTGGGTGTTTATTTGAGGTTCGGGTTTTAATATTGTAGGTCCACATGCAGCATGTTTAAGCGCGAATTTATAGTTGTCTGCCTGTGAAAATGCATGTAATGTGAATCTCCAATGTAGCATATCTTTGCAACTTAGATTAGATTAGATTAGATATGTACAATTATTTAAGCACCTAGATCTAGAGACTTTTAAAGACTTACACAAACATGCTCACACCAAATCACACAGACACACAATCACACATTCGTAACCATATAATGATTTTTTCACCGCATGTGTGATCAACCTTACTCCAACCTTTTTGTAAACAAACAACCCCGGTTTTAATTTAACCCCACGACTTAAAGTAGATAACAAAGATGTCCGACGCCTCCCTTTGTTTTTAAATTCAGCTTATGATGATAAATTAGATTTTATCATTATTATCCTCCCCTGGGTTAACGTGGAGACTAATCAACATTTAATAATTAATAATCTACCAAGTAAATAAGGAGTGGCATGGGTTGCCTGCTAATTTTGTAATAAAAAAAACAACTTTAACCTCATACGGTAGTATTTCTAGACATTTTAGTCGTCCGTTGAGCCCATGCTATGACAAACTAATGATGCATTTGTATGTAGACCTATCAATCCAAGATGGCCGCAAGTGAACAGCTGATTAGTTTCATACACATATTACCAAAATTCAGTAGGTAAGAATGACCGTCGTGATTCAGAGACTTTCAGCCCAGGCATCTTAGTTTGTCAAAGCGTGGGCTCAACCGACGACTAAAATTTCTAAGAATAGCCCCGTGAGAGGTTAATATTGTTACGAACTATCAGTTTGTGTGTATACGTACCTAGGCACTTAGTTTGCTGGTGTGCGTAACGCATGTGGACTTACCATACAAAAACCCAAATCTCAAATGAACACAATATACCCTGCAACTCTTGCCGATCTTCCCTGAAACAGGGGTGACATTGGCAAAGTGAAGCATTTTCTACAGCATGGGTGGTCAGCCGCATACCAACATTTAAGTCAAGCAACATATCTCTCTTTGAATTTGGCTTAAAAATACACATTTAATTTTTATTTTTACTTTTAGTGAACCAAAAATAAATGAACAATTTAGGGAGCAAAAAACCTACAAAATAAATAATGATAGCGAAAATGTTTTTCTTGTTTGGTCTTTTTGTTTAATTTTAAACGAGGGCCGACCCTGGCGTTTCTTAATTGGTGCATGAATCTTTAAATGAACACGAAGCTAAAATTGTCAGGGTTGTAAAAAATACTTTTGTTAATGAAATAATTTTGTGAAATCCAAAGGTTTAATTTTTTATTTTTGGGAAACAGCGTATATTTCTAAAAACATTCTATAATAGGAACATTGGTGTTCACTTATAGGTTGGTATGAGGTTGACCACCCATACTGTAAAAAATGGTTCACTTTGCCAATGTCACCCCTGTTTCAGGGAAGGTCGGTAAGAATTGCAGGGCTTATGTTGGTTTGAGATTGTGTTTTTATATTGTAGGTCCACATGCGGCATGTGTGAGCGCGAAGTTATGCGTGTCTGCTTGTAGGAATGCATTTAATATATATCTCTAATGATACATATCTTTGCAACTTAGATTTAGATTTAGATTTAGGTGTGAGGTTGAGAATATTGTAAAACAAGCTCGTAAAAACACTGTAATCTATAATTTAAGTTAAGCAAAGATATATTAACATTCATAGCTCGCCCACAAACAGACGCGTGTAAGTAAGTTCGCGCTTACAAATGCTAAATGTGTACTTACAAATTAAAATCAACTCAAATGAACGTACACTAAATAACTGTGTAAATCCTCTAGTTTAGAGACGTTTTCATGAGCTCTGCCTTAGAATTAGTTCACTTACTATGATAAGTTACACCCAATGAAATGTTTTATCCACAATTTCTCAAATCAGTGAATCAGTTCTTATTCAGTTTTACCTATAAAGTTGCGATTTGTTCCTTGTTCTCCCATGAAACTAAAAGGATGTATTTTTTCACTTTGCGCAAAGGTGTACCCTTGACATTTTCTTTAAAAACATCTTCCAGTTTCTGTCACTGCAGATAATCCAACTCTTATCTGTGTCTACTGATGCCCCGAAGCATTTCACCCCATCTGCCTAAAAGGCACTTCAACTCCTGATTTCTTAAACCTTGACTTCTCGAATGCCCATCCAAGAAATCTACTACATTTCCATGTGAAATAAAGTCCTTTTTTCTAAAATGTGATTTGTTGTGTATGTTCCTTGACTTATAGGTTGGTATGCGGCTGACCACCCATGCTGTAGAAAATGGTTCACTTTGCCAATGTCACCCCTGTTTCAGGGAAGGTCAGAAAGAGTTGCAGGGTGTATGTTCATTTGAGATCCGGGTTTTTATTTTGTAGGTCCACATGCGGCGTGTTTAAGCGCGAACTTACACGTGTCTGCTTGTGAAAATGCATATAATGTGAATCTCCAATGTTACATGTCTTTGCAACTTAGATTAGATTACCTAAAAGGCACTTGAACCACTGTTTTCTAAAACCTCGACTTCTCGAATGCCCATCTGAGAAATCTACTACATTTCCATGTAAAATAAAGTCCTTTATTTCAAAATTTTAATGTATTTAATGCTAAATTTAAGCTTGAGTTCCTGTAGTTTGAACACGTGTCCAAAAAATGAATGATGATAGACTGACAAAGTACGTATACAGAGAAAGTGGGAAAGGAAAAAGAGGTAAGGGACGAGGAAAAAAAAGTATGGAGTGATCAGATTGAAGAGATTGTGAAAGAATGGGATGTACAAAGTGGGTATAAAAGAAGAAAATGCATGAAAAGGGTGATGGATATGAATGAATTGAATGAGGTATGTAAGGATAGGAAGAAATGGAGGCAGCTCTGCAGAGGCTCTGGTCACCTCTAGTGGAACGGGGACAGAGTTACAGTTACAGGTCGCGTGAATTGAAAAAGACAAAATTGTGTCGTCGCCCAGCCGTGTTGTTAAGGAAAACGCAAACAAATACTTAGTTCGAAATTGAAGAAGAAATCCATGAACAATAACACTTTCCGGATATAAGACGAAGTATTATGGGAGAACTTACATTATTCTCGACGGCTCGCTAATGTCGTAGCCAACATATTCAAGAGGCACCCTTTCTGCACGACGACTGAGGCTTAACTAAGATAAACAATGAAACGGTTCATCCTCAGTCTTCGTGCATAAAGGGTGCCTCCAAAAGACGTTGACTACAACTCCAGCGAATCGAGAATAATGTAAGTTCTCCTACAACGAGTCGTCTAACATCATTATCATCATTTCCTCTCTGAAGAAACCCATCGTAGACATGGGTGAAACTTTTGGAAGCTCCAGCTCCAACAGAATACGGCAACAGATCGTGAAAAACAGCTCTCCAGTATTTTAAATTTTGTCGTAGCTTAATAATTAATGCTTATAAGTAATGTACTTATATTTGTCATAGCAAGTACATACTTGGTGTAGATATATTTTTGACGTGGCGACGTATTTAGCTTTAATAATCACAAATTAATTTAAAACTTGATACATCTTCGACATAGAGATATCCAAACGTAGCATAAATATATATTTGTTGTAGCGCTGTATCATTCGTAAGAATTATATATATATATATTAACGTGGTAATTATATTTTGGCGTAGCCACATATTATTTAACGTAGCGATTGTTGGGATCATATTTCTAGCAATGTCAATTTTATTGTAAAGAAGGCAAAAGTTGCAAGATTTATGTTCATTTAAACTTTTATTTTATACACACGCAACGTGCGTAGACGCGGACTTTTGTCGTAGCGATGTTTTTTGCAAATGCACATCTGACGCCGGTCGATAGATCAGTTATTAGAGTGGTCGCATTCCATGCCAAGAGTTCGAGATCGAATACCGCCGAGGATGGCACAAATGATTTCCCGTTTCCCAAAATAAAACACCAGCAAGGATAAATCAGCCTACACAAGAAATAAGGAGACAACTCGGGAGCTGAGAAACCCCCACTTCAACTGTAATGGCTGAGGAAGGCCGGCCCCCTTACCTATAAAAATAAACAGGTTCACTTCACCACATGCGACTCCGTTTCGGTGTTGATTTCAAACCCAAAATAAAAACACCGGCTAGGTGTACTCAGCCTACACGCTAAATTTGTACCAGCGCCCTCGGGAACTGCGAGACCACCACTTCAACTGAAGTAGTTGGCGTTAGGCCGGCTTCCTTACCTGTAAAAAAAATAGGTTCTACGAGCCATTTGCGATACCTTCGGGGAATACGCATTAGAAGCTTAGTAACATACGGTGCTATTCTTAGACATTTTAGTCGTCCGTTAAGCCCACGCTTTGACAAACTAATGATGCATTTGTATGAAGATCTGTCTATCCAAGATGGCCGCAAGCGAACAGTTGATTAGTCTTCATACAAATATTACCAAAATTCGGTAGGTAAGAATGACCGTGGTGATGACACTTCCAGCCCAGGCATCATTAGTTTGTCAAAGCGTGGGCTCAACGGACGACTAAAAGGACTAATAAAAGCACTGATAATGTTCTGAAACTGTAACTGTATCTCTGTCGCCATTCCGCTAGGGGTGGCCAGAGCCTCTGCAGAGCTGCTTCCATTTTCTTCTTTTACGCTCACTTTGTATATTTATTTATTTGTAAAAACACCAACAGATCATTGACAATTTTTTCACAAGTTAAACATAATAAATTACATACTAGACATCAATGCTCCAGTGACGGTTATATCCCATTCTTTCACAATATCCTTAATCTGATCACTCCATACTTTTTTCGGTCGTCCCTTCCCTCTTTTTCCTTTCACACTTTCTTTGTAATTATACTTTGTCAGTCTCAAACGAAAAAAAAATAGAAACAGAAGACTCATTACTCAGTCTATTATTATAATTACATCTAGAACATCCTAGAATATATGAGAGCACAGCATATAAACATGTAAGAACATGCGCGTAACTTTTCTTCTGGAAATTCTCCGTCAGAATCTCAGCCCGTGAAGCAAACTTGGTGGCTGAGAGTTTGCTCTGTAAAGTTGCGACGCTGTGTGGCAGAGTCTGAGAAACAATTTACATACATTTCACTCTAGCTCAGTTCACCGTATACAAGAGTTCGGAATTATTAACAACTATTCATACACGCATAATTAATTCAGAAAATTATATTTTGTATATATATTTTTTTAAGAAATCCTATGCGGGAGACTCCCTAGATTCTAGAGACTCTAGGGGTCTATGACACTTGTTGTAGTGCCGCAGAAGTGTGTTTACGAGCTTGGTCGTCGCTACAAAGCGCCAATCCTCAAGCAAGACCCAGTTGCTGTAAGGCTGGATGGACCTTTTAGTGAGCGGTCTTTGGTGCAGGTTTATGAATTTTTTCAACCCAGCGAAGAGTTTATTTGGAAATAGAAATGGTATATTTTTGTGCTCCGCCGGAATTCGAATCCACAACCTTCCATTTACGAGGCCGAAGTGTTGCCACTGGACTACGGACCGGTTCAAGATGCCAACGACACGCGGTGTACCTGAGTGGTCACCCATACAAGTAGCATCCACGCCCGATGTTGCTTAACTTCGTTGATCTGATGAGAACCGGTGCTTTCAACATAGTATCGTCGTTGACAACTCCTTGCCGTGTCATCCCCGAAGAGTGATGTCGAGTGGAACCTACTTATTTTAATGAGTAAGGGAGCCCGCCTCACGCCAACTACTTCAGTTGAAGTGGGGTTTCCTAGCTCTCCAGGGAGCTGGTTCTCATTTATTTGGAAGGCTGAGTAAGCCTTGTCGGTATTTATTTTAGTTTTTGAAATAAACACTGGAACGGGAAATCATTTCTGACACCCTCGGTGGAGATCGAACTCTTGCTCTTGGCATGGAATGCAAGCATTTTACCAACTGAGCCATCGACCGGGCTTTTTACTAGTTTAGTTGTCGGTACAAAGCTACAATTCTCCATCAAGATGCAGGTATACGAGCAACACTGTTAAAAATGGTTCTCTGTGCTAATGTCACCAAAGTTTCTGAGATGGCCGGCAAGAGTTGCAGGACTTATGTTGATTTGACATTGGGTTTTTATGTTGTAAGTCCAGCCCTGCAACTCTTGCAGAATACCAAAATGAGATCTTTTTTGAAAGTTCTATGTATTGTTCCGAACTATGAGTTTTTGTGGACATGTACCTAGGCACGTAGTTTACTGGTGTGCGTCACTGGAGTACTGTCAAACATCCAGTATAATGATGAAATGCATGGTGGCGGACTGCTCTGGTATGATCCATTATGGGAGTGTTGGTACGTGAGCCTAAGCACGCTGGGTGTGTGTGTGTGCAAAACCATTCACTATTTTAAGAATTTGGAATACACGAGGAACGTCTATTGAACGGTATAAATATGAGCCGCAATGGTGCGGAGAGCTAGAGTTATTATTATGATTATTAATACAAAATTTATACAGCGCCTTTTATGACGGTGTGTCACTGCAAAGGTGCTTGTCCATATGATTGGACGAAGAGGTGAGCCTTGAGACGTATTTTAAGAGTTGCTTGAAACATTGATCCGCTAGCTAAGTCGATAAGTTAGAGTAAGAAAAGTAATCAGCATATTTTAAACCGGTATTGTGCTAATAAATCGTTTTAAATTAATAAATCCGGCCGATAGCTAGTCCGGTATAGATAGTCCGGTCGATAGCTCAGTTGGTAGAGTGCTTGCATTCCATGCCGGGAGCCCGGTTTCGAATCCCACCGAGGGTGTCAGAAATGATTTCCCGTTTCGGTGCTTATTTTTTTTTTTTTTTTTTTTTTTTTTTTTTTTTTTTATTTAGGATACAAACAGTTGTTTACAATTTTAAATTTAACAAAAATAATCAAATTTAAACCTAGAGATCCATTAAAAGTATTACTAATATATGTTATGGATACAGAATAATATATGATAAAAATAAGAAACAAAAGTAAAATAAACAGAAGAATAAACTAGTTTCACTTATATTGTCAGAGGCATATTTCTTTCACCATTTTCCGGAAAGAATTTATGGAGCTTGAAAAAATGTCAACATCTGAGAGCCATTGATTGAAGTAAGTAGTTGCACGTCTGAAAAATGTGTTTTTAGCATAATTAGTGCTGCAGGATGGTATATGAAAAGTTTGTTTATGTCGAGAGGACATACGAGGAACTCTCAATAAAATCTTTTCCAAAAGGGGGGCCGAATTAATTTGGTTGTTTATTATTTTGTAAAGGAAAATGCTATCCAGAAATCTCCGCCTGTTCTCTAGCGTGGCCAGATTTCAAACCCCAAAATAAAATACCGGCAATACCGGAAATGAGTACCAGCCCTCTCGGGAGCTGGGACACCCCCACTTCAACTGAAGTGGCTGGCGTAAGGCCGGCCCCCTTACCTGTAAAAATAAATAGGTTCAACTCGACACATGCAAACCCTTCGGGGATAACGCGGCAAGAAGTAACACTATGTGTGTAGCTTAGTTGCGATTTTTTTTTAAATCGCAGTTGATTTAAAAAGAACCCCAGTAAAATCATATCAGTCTTATATCTTTGACTTATAGGTTGGTATGAGGGTGACCACCCATACTGTAAAATATGGTTCACTTTACCAATGTCACCCCTGTTTCAGGGAAGGTTGGCAAGAGTTGCAGGGCTTATGTTCATTTGAGATTGGGTTTTTTATATTGTAGGTCCACATGCGATGTGTGAGCGCGAAATTATGCGTGTCTTCTTGTGGGAATGCCTTTAATATGAATGTCAAATGATACATATCCTTGCAACTTAGATTAAGATTAGATTTAGATTATATTCTTCACCAAATTATGTCAACTTTTGCTTGCATGGAATGTTCGTCGCAGCGTAGACCCTGTTTTGAAATGGCTACATCGTAGATGCAAAAGCGTAGAAGGAAATCCATGTAAGAACCGGTGGATCAGGGCTGGGGAAATCTAATTAAGGAATAAATCCCCGATCCGGAATGCAGTTACTAATCCCGGATTCCAACTAGATGTGCAGTTTATGTTATGCTTGGATGCTGTGCAATTTGTATTTCACTTGGATTTAGATACTATGCTATCAGAGCCTTATAATCTGTAATCTAAGTTGCTAATATATTTTACGTTTAATATTCAAATGAAATGTATTATATCGACACAGTTAAAAATACTTTTTAGCCTGAGTTCAGAATATCATAGATTGTTCCAAAACCGCAGAAGGTAGCCACATTATGTACTCACATTTTTGTTATTTAAAGTAATTCTTTGAATAAGTCAAATATGCACTGTCAGGAAGGAACGGGCAAGAAAGAATTGCTGATCTTGTATTTCAAGTATTATTGTATTTTCTAAAGTAATGCATCGAACATTCTAGATTTATATAATTAATTATATAATTAATAAATTGACTAAATATTTTAAATAATGATACAAGATTTTGAACTTTGAATGTCAATAAGTGCTGATGAAATATTTTAAGAACTACGAGTATTGTAAAATGTGGAACAATGCATGGAAATTTCTAGATTTATTTAATTATTGTAGTCGCCCAAAAAGGAAAAAGTATATGCGACTTTGTAATATAAAAGGAGTAATGAATGACTCAATAAATCAGTAGCAGCTGACCATTGATCATCGGAGTTTTAATTCCCTTGAATCAGAGCTGTTGCTCCGGCACACAACTGGGCGAGTCTCGAGTAAACCTAAGTTGGTGTCGTCAGAATCAGACACAGTTAAAGTTTTGGTCAAAATAGAGTTATTAATGTTATCCTAAATAAAATATCCGCTCTTTCTAATGCGCTAACTACCATAGCTCTAGGATGATATTTGCGTTGTTAATGCCTAAGCAAACAACTGCGTTTTTAAGTATGGTTTTTGGTGTAACCGACAAGATTTTGGCTCTTTTTGTCTTAAAGGCGCTTGTGACATAAAAAAATCGTAAAACATTGTAAAACCACATTAATAGGAATGCCAATAAATGCCTTTGTTTTTTTTTATTTAGAGCTGTTTCGATTTTAACGATATGATAAACAAAAATAATTTTTTCTGCAATCTCAAACCTTAAACTGCTCTTCTAAACAAGTAAGTTTATGTCGCTTATGCCCTATTGCCCTTTAACCGTCGATATTATTTTAAGGTAAAATACATCTTTACCCGGTGTTCCTAAATTTTGTCTCTATCGAGAGCTCACCCCTGTAATACGTTCATTCACAGTCTATACTAAACTCTCACAATCAATTTCCCGTGAATTCCGTTTAATCCCGAGTAGGTGCTAAACCTGTTTCGAGCGTCGGAAGCTCTTAATACCGGCGCCCCTTGTAAGCAGCGCGCTCTACAAATCCCGGAGTGGCAGGGCTGCGCCAAGCCGGGATTCAATAGATTACTAGCGAGCAAATAACTGGTAATTTAACGCGGATTTGAAATAGTTCACCTGAACAATCCCGGTATGATTTATTTGCAGTGATATTCTGCTTTTAAAACGCAACTAAGCTACACGTACAGTGTAACTTCTTGCCGCGTTATCCCCGAAGGGTATTTCATGTGGCGAGTGGAACCTATTTATTTTTACAGGTAAGGGATCCTGTCTTACGTCAAGCATTTCAGTTGAAGTGGGGGTTTCCCAGCTCCCAAAGGGGCAGGAACTCATTTCTTGAGAAGGCTGAGTAAACCTTGAGATCGAGCACTTGCTCTCGGCATGGAATGCAAACATTCTACCAATTGAGCTATCGACCTTTTTACGAGCTTGGTCGTCGTCGCTATAAAGCGCCAATTCTCAAGCAAGACCCAGTTGTTGTAAGGCTGGAGTTTTGGGTTTTTATGTCGTAGGTTCACATGCGGCATGTGCAAGCGTAAACTTATACGTGTCTGCTTGTGAGAATACATATAATGTGAATCCGTAATGTTACATATCTCTGCAACTTAGATTAGATTAGACCTCTTGAAATTAAATTATTTTCAGTTTGTTCTTCAAACAAAAATTTGTTCGTCAATCAGTCAGTTTGTCAATTTGTTTGTTTGTTTGTTTGTTTGTTTAGATGTTTGATTGTTTGTTTGTATGTTTGTTTGTTTGTTTGTTGGTTTGTATACGTAAATCCCTTATTGTCGCCATGTAATTGATAAATGCTGTACTAGCGGCGGATTATTGGATCATTAGGCATATCGGCAAATGGATTGTCTGACAAATTAGAACTAATGTTTCTTGCTCCATTTACTCTCAACTGGCAGATCTACTAATGCAGAGAATACTAGTTCACACGATTCTAATTCACTGAAATGTGGAGGACAAATAACTTTGTAAGTTTTGAAAAAGTAAAAAGTTCATTGAATTCTACGTCAAAAATTTTCAGTTCGCATAATATGTTAGAATAGTTCACAAAAAACTAGTTCATAATATAGTAGTTCACACAATTATTGTTCACAAAAAGTTAATTCATAGACCTTTTTGAACATAAGGAAATGTAAGAAAAGGGGAGGAATAAGAATGAATTAAAAGATTTATGCTAGTAAATGAAGAAAAGGTGCCAACTGTGCAGAGGCTCTAGCGACCCCTAGTGGAATTGCGAATGGGTCATAAAAACAGTTACACGGTTTGTCAAATATGACAAACCGTCATTGGAGAACTTCTTTTTTGTCGTAACCAACGTCCTCAGGAGACACACTTATTGTACAGTGATCAAGGATGAATGAATGGAGATTTGAATATCGAACTTTTTTCTCGTCGGGCAAACGTCCCACTTGCATGGGACTCCGGTCCTATGTAACCAATAAAATAATATTTCTTTGCTCTTTCCCTTACTACCCGACCACGTAACATTTCAATTTTGTATACGTCAATTTATATGCGAAACTCATTTTCAATTCAATCCTTTCCGGTTCGTAGTCCACTGGTAACACTTCGGACTCGTAAATGGAAGGTTTCGGGTTCGAATTCCAGCGGAGAACAAAAAAACATTTATATTTTCAAATTTGCTCTTCACTGGGTTGAAAAATTCATAAACCTTTACCAAAGACCGATCCATCCAGCCTTACAGCAACTGGGTCTTGCTTGAGAATAAACGCTTTGTAGCGACGACCAAGCTTGTAAGAAGTCCGGTCGATAGCTCAGTTGGTAGAATGCTTCCATTCCATAACGAGACCAAGGGTTCGATACCCACCGAAGGTGTCAGAAATGATTTCCCGTTTCGGTATCTATTTCAAACGTAAAATAAATACCGGCAAGGTGTACTCAGGCTTCGCAAGAAATGAGAACCAGCCCCTCCGGGAGCTGGGAAACCCCCACTTCAACTGAGAGGGGTTGGTGTGAGGCCGGCCCCCTTACCCGTAAAAATAAATAGGTCCTGAATAGCCACATGCGATCCCTTTGGGAATAACGCAGGCAAGAAGTTACACTATACGTGAAGCCTTGTTTGCGAATTTCGGTAGGAAAGAATTACCGTGGTGATGAGACTTCCAGCCCAGACTAAATTAATTAGTCATCTTTGATAAAAAAAAAATAACTTTGTCAAAGAAATAAAGGACGATCGTATTTGTTGAAAAAGTTGCCGTTTGATGTTTTTTTCCGTCGCAATTAAAAGTTAATTTGGCAATCGGCCGACACGGAAGCGGAAATAAGAATAGCTGGCAACACAAAAAACAAAAGAAAACAGGAAAGAAAATATTTAGAAAAGACCGTTCCGATGAGGACAGTTTGCAAGTGGAAAGTAGTATTTTATAGTCACAAAAATTTACTTAAAATGTGTTTGCCTACTAAATTTTATCCCACAAAGCAATATTAAGTGAAAAATATTACAAGAAGGCCGAAAGACATCTATAATCTAAGTTGCAAAGCTATATTCTAAATCTAAATCTAAATCTAAGCTGCAAAGATATGTATCATTTGAGATTCATATTAAATGTATTCCCATAAGCAGACATGCATAATTTCGCGCTTACACATGCCGCATGTGGACCTACAATATAAAAAACCCAATCTCAAATGAACATAAGCCCTGCAACTCTTGCTGACCTTCCCTGAAACAGGGGTGACATTGGCAAAGTGAACCATTTATTATTATTTTATATTGATATTTCAAATTACATTTAATGTCTAATCGAAATCTAAATCTAAGCTGCAAAGATATAATATATCATTGAAGTTCATATTAAACGCATTCCCACAAGCAGACATGTATAAGTTCGCGTTAACACATGCCGCATGTGGACCTACAATATAAAAATCCAATCTCAAATGAACATAAGCCCTGCAACTCTTGCCGACCTTCCCTGAAACAGGGGTGACCTTTGCAAAGTGAAATGCACGCCCACAAATAGACACGTGTATAGTCGTGCTTAGAAAATGCTGCTTGTGTGGGTACTTGCAAATGAAAATCCAAGCCTCTATAATCTATAATCTAAGTTGCAAGGATATATTCATTTAAAGCTCTCAGGTGCATGCCCACAAACCAACACGTGTAGTTCGCGCTTACAAATGCTGAGTGTGTACTTACAAATAAAATCCAAACCTCAAATGAACATAAGCCCCACAACTTTTGCGGACCTTCCCTGAAACAGGGGTGACATTGGCAAAGTGAACCATATTTTACAGTATGGGGGGTCAGCCTCATACCAACCTATAAGTCAAGGAATAAATTAACATAAACCTGGCAACTTTAGTCTTCATACAAATATTACCAAAATTCGGTAGGTAAGAATGACCGTGGTGATGAGACTTGCAGCCCAGGCATCATTAGTTTGTCAAAGCGTAGGCTCAACCGACGACTAAAATGTCTAAGAATAGCCCCGTTTTTTTTCTGTTTACCCCAGTTCTCTGAATAAACGAGCTATAATACATATTATATTATCTTTTCTAATGCTCGTCGCTTAACTTGCATTAATATGGGTAATGTACGTCTTCCACAGAAAAAACACTTCCTTCCTTTCTACAGGATTTTTCTGTATTTTTAAAGCATTATCATTAAAAATAAGTGCTTTATTTTTTTTTCTTGTTTCTTTATATTCGTTGGATTTAAGATTATGTTTGTATTTTGTTTGGTCGATATCTCAGTCGGTAGAGTGCTTGCATTCAATGCCTGAGAAAGCGGGTTCGAATCCCACCGAGGATGTCAGAAATGATTTCCTGTAGTGATTAACACATCAGACTCGTAATCGGAAAGTAGCGGGTTCGATTGCCAGTAAAACACAAAAAAATGTAAATCTTTAATCTAAGCTGCAAAGATACATTAACATTTAAAGCTCATATCAAATGCATGCCCACAAACAAACACGTGTGGTTCGCGATTACAAACGCTGAATGTGTACTTACAAATAAAATCCAAACCCCAAATGAACATACACCCTACAACTTTTGTCGACCTTCCCTGACACAGAGGTGACATTTTAAATCATTTAAAAAAAAATCTTTATTCGAGCTTGAATTCATTATCTATCTTTATCTACGACCGGTCGTAATGGTCAATCCAGCCTTTCAGGGAATGACTTTCATAAAATATATCATCCAATTTCTTTGAGGAAAAATCACAAAATAGAGAGTATCTTTATTTATTTTTTTACCTGAATCTAAAATATAAATGAACTCTGCAGCTCTTACATCTTTTAATTCAAACATTGACCGGCCCGTAGTCTAGTGGTTAATACTTCTGACTCGTAAGTGGAAGGTCGGGGGTTCGAATCCCGGCGGAGCACAAAAAATATACCATTTCTATTTTCAAATATACTCTTCGCTGGGTGAAAAATTCATATACCTTTACCAAAGACCGGTCACTAAAGGTCCATCCAGCCCTACAGCAACTGAGTTTTGTTTGAGACTTGGCGCTTTCTACAGCGACGACCAAGCTCGCAGAGGATTGTTGAGGTGAGATACACATAAAAACAGCGCTCACTACATAAATCATTATTATTATTATTAATTCAGAGGAGTGTTATAGCTGAAAATGAACCAATGAATACGAGTATATTATTATAAGATGCCGTGTAAAAATTAGGCTATTATTTAAACTAGAAGTAGAAGGCGTCATACGAATAACGCTTCATCGCTATTCAATAATTGTATTCTTTAAAACTTCCCCGAGTACTTGTTATTTCTTTCAATAGCACTTTCGAGAAGTTTGTGTAAAACTTCCTGCAAAGATTGCAATCTCCTACTTGAAAACTTCTTCCGACACATCGGCGTCATCTATAATCTATAATCTAAGTTGCAAAGATATATATTACACTTAAGATTCACATTAAATGCATTCCCATAAGCAGACACGAATAAATTCGCGCTTACACATGCCGCATGTGGACTTACAACATAAAAACTCTATCACTGATGAACAAAAGCCCTGAAACTCTTGCCGACCTTCCCTGAAACAGGGGTGACATTGGTAAAGTGAACCATTTTTTACAGTATGGGTGGTAAGCCTCATACCAACCTATAATTCAAGGAACTAAAGAGCTTATACGTGTCGGGTTGTGGCATGACATCAAATATGAATTTTGAATTCTTTGTTTCTTGACTTATAGGTTGGTATGCGGCTGACCACCCATGCTGTAAAAAATGGTTAACTTTGCCAATG
The DNA here is from genome assembly GCA_951799405.1 of Agapetus fuscipes. NCBI lineage: Eukaryota > Metazoa > Arthropoda > Insecta > Trichoptera > Glossosomatidae > Agapetus > Agapetus fuscipes. The sequence goes on from OX637343.1 coordinate 18,029,644, forward strand.
TTGCCCCTGTTTCAGGGAAGGACGGCTAGAGTTGCAGGGTGTTTGTCCATGTGAGATTTGGGTTTGTGAACGCATGTGAACCTACAACATAAAAACCTAAAACTCAAATAAACACACACCCTGCAACTCTTGCCGACCTTCCCTGAAAAAGAGGTGATTACCATTAGCAAAGCGAACCATTTTCTACAGCATGGGGGGGTCAGCCGCATACCAACCTATAAGTCAAGGAATCAAATACCTAGTCTAAATATTTGATAATATATTTTTTTTACTGTTTTTTCAGCGTTTAGGTATTGTCGATGGTGCGTAGGTACGAGTATTTATTTGTCTATGGTGTGTTTGCCTTTTCGCCTCCATCACGCGGAAAGTGTAAACATGGGCGCCGCGACAATACAAATGGCGGACCAAGGTCAAAGATGGCGGCACTAATGACAGCTGACGGGGCGGGAGCACGGCTAATGTGATCAATAAAAACGTAATTATTTCTCAGTGAGAGGTGCGATTTGTCTCCCACCCTGAAATCCGAATCCCAAGGTAAATGGGAACATTTGTAACATTAATTTAAAAGAATTGCAACGTATTTGTCCATATTTGTTACCGTTTTTTGAGTCAGACGTAGAGAATGGCGTTTTAAAGAAGTTTAAGGAGTGGGAAGGATAGAATTAGGAATTAATAAGTTGAAAGAAGATGTGAACGTAAAGGTAGAAAAGAATGTGATGAGATGATTTTGGCATGTGGAAAGAATGAGTAATGATGGACTGACAAAGTGTATATACAGAGAAAGTGTAAAACAAACAAGAAGTAAGGGACAACCGAAAAAAGTATGGAGTGATCAGATTGAGGAGATTTTGAAAGAATGGGATTTATACAAAGTGAGCGTGAAAGATGAAAATGCATGAAATAGGTGATGGATATGAATGAATTGAAGGAGGTTTGTAAAGATTGGAAGAAATGGGGGCAACTCTGCAGAGGCTCTGGCCACTCCTAGCGGAATGGCGACAGAGTTACAGTTACAGCTTAAGCTTTAAAATTGGTCCCAGAACGATACGCATGTATTTGGCTAGGATCCTTAGCAATCTATAATCTAAGTTGCAAAGATATGTAGGTATATTAACATTTAAGATTCATATTAAAAAGATGCTCACTAGTAGACACGTATAAGTTCACGATTACACATGTTGTGACCTTCCATTTACGAGTGTGAAGCGCTTACCACTAGATCTGTCGCCTATTACCACCTCTGTTTAAGCAAAAGGAGGCAAGAGTTGCCTAAATTGTGTTGATTTGTACATGCAAAACCATTCACAGTCTTGCTTATATGCGTGCATCTATTATGTATAATCTAAGTTGCCAAGATATTTTAACATTTAAAATTCATATTAAATGCATGCCCACAAACAGACACGTGTAAGTTCGCGCACACAATTGCTGCACATGCAGTTACAAATTAAAATCCAAACCTTAAATGAATATAAGCCCTGCTACTTTAGCCGACCTTCCCTGAAACAATGGGGCAAATTGGCAAAGTGAACCATTTTTTTACAGTATGGGGGCTCAGCCTCATACCAACTTATAAGTCAAAGAACAGTGAATTAGTAAAAACAAAATAGCAATCAATACGTATTCGTTTACGAAACGAAAAAACAGTTATATTTTTATCAATTCTTGATATATATTCTCAATATATATCTACGAAAACAAATTTCTGCTTGTCTTTTTGTGGGTAGCAGTACAACCTTACAAGTTTTTGCGCCAGAGGTCCCAGAGGGGTCTAAAGAAATGACTTATAGGTAGGGACTGGAAAATTTCGCGATCGCGATAAAACGAATTTATTCGCGAATTTTTATGTTTTTACGCGAATAACGCGAAATTTCAGGTTTTACGTAAATATCGCGAATTTTTGTACTTTTGGTAGAAATTGTGCGAAAAAGTTGTCATGTATCGCTTTTGCAACGCAACGATTTTGTGGGAAAGAAAAAAATCCTGCGAAAACCCTGTGCAAGGTGCAAAGCACAGGAAAATTGGTCTCTTTCAACGTTTAAAAACACGCTAGAACGCTAGACGTGGAGTTCGATCCCCACCTGGGTCATTTGACCATAAATTTGACCCTGGTTCAACAGATGTAATTGGGTAATTAAAAATAAATAATTCATTGAAATAAACAATAATGAATTATTAATTAATGATATTAATACCTGTATCTGGCCAGGCAGAGTAGGTTGGTGAATTGCATTCCTATTCACAAATCTATTTTATTAAAAAAAATAATGATAAGCAGAACTGTCCTGGATCATCCAAGCTGACTTGAATCGTGACATCAATGAAGGAAAATACTTCAAGGAGTGAAGCTGTTGCTGGATTAGCCAAGAGCACAACTTGAAGCTTTCATAAAAGCCAACATCCCTTGAAAAATGAGATAACGCTCATCTAGAGACTAAATGCACAAAAATTAAATATTTTAAAATTATATTTGCAGGGTATTCGGAGTGTCATTGAAATATTAATACTTTTTTCAATCAATGTTTTTTTGTAAAAAAGGATTATTTAAAAAAAAAATTACAAAACATTGTTATGTGCCACTTGAGTATTTTTTATTGAAAAACGTTTTCGGTGGGTACTTCCACCATCTTCGGTTGCAGATACTCGTATTGATTCAGATTTTGTTTATTCATTATTTTTTAAGGTACATATTGTTGTTTACATAATAGATTGTAAATATTAGTAATATATTTTGTTTTGCAATTATATAAACCTTTATTTTGATCTAATCAACCCTAAAAATTACACCGAATCTCCCCGTTTATCATGAAAAATAACGCGAATTTCCCTGTTTTTGATCAAAAATAACGCGAATTTCACAAAAAAATAACGCGAATTTCACAAAAAAATAACGCGAATTTCCTAAAAAATAACACCACTATTTTCCAGTCCCTACTTATAGGCCGGAGATAAGGGAGGGAGGGACCTGGATATCAATCGGTATCCGTGTCACGACAAAATGTCCATTGACAGAATGTCCACGCAACAAAATGTCCACGCAGCAAAATGCCCACGCAAAAAAATGTCCACGCAACAAAATGTCCACGCAACAAAATGTCCACTGACAAAATATCCACGCAACAAAATGTCCACTGACAAAATGTCCACGCAACAAAATGTCCACGCAACCAAATGTCCACTGACAAAATATCCACGCAACAAAATGTCCACTGACAAAATATCCACGCAACAAAATGTCTACGCAAAAAAATGTCCACGCAACAAAATGTCCACGCAACAAAATGTCCACTGACAAAATATCCACGCAACAAAATGTCCACTGACAAAATATCCACGCAACAAAATGTCCACTGACAAAATGTCCATGCAACAAAATGTCCACGCAACCAAATGTCCACTGACAAAATATCCACGCAACAAAATGTCCACTGACAAAATATCCACGCAACAAAATGTCCACGCAACCAAATGTCCGCGCAACAAAATGCCCACCGACAAAATGTCCACTGACAAAATGGCCACCGACAAAATGTCCACCGACAAAATGTTCACACAACAAAATGTCCACGCAACAAAATGCCCACCGACAAAATGTCCACTGATAAAATGGCCACCGACAAAATGTTCACACAACAAAATGTCCACGTAACAAAATGCTCACCGACAAAATGTCCACCGACAAAATGTCCACTGACAAAATGTCCACCGACAAAATGTCCACGCAACAAAATGTTCACGCAACAAAATGTCCACGCAACAAAATATCCAAAATGCCCAATAGTTTCGGCTCCATTTATGTATATGAAGCGTCTTGAATGCTTAAAACTGAAACAGAGCCCCTAGTGAACGTTTTGGTTTCTGTATATTTTTTGTTTACGCTCTATGGTTCAGTGTGAGCCTCATGCTTCAGACTTGAGGCAGAGATAACAGAAGAACTTCTCTCAGCGACCCTCAGAGTCCTCCAAGAGGTTCAGATATCAATATTTCATAACGATAGCAAAAAAAGAACGAAGATCCTGCTCCGTGATGTGTTGGATGGTAGGTACGATGGAGAAAGAAAGAATACAAGAAATTCGTTTTTGTGTTTTGAATATTATAATATAACATAAAATTAGAATGATTTATTTGGTGAGCGCTTTTTTGTGTGAATCACACCTTGAGAGCCCTCTGCGAGCTTGGTCGTCGCTGTATAAAGCGCCAATGCTCAAGCAAGACCCAGTTCCTATAAGACTGGATGTATTAAAAATATACAAATGACATATTATTTGACTTATAGGTTGGTATGAGCTTGATTAGTGACCACCAATACTGTAAAAATTGTTCACAATGTCATCCTTGTTTTCCCTGCTAATCTGAACCTTCTAATCTAATCTAATCTAATCTAATTTGCAAAGATATATTGTCAAAAAGTCGTCAAAGTATTGTCAAAGTCGGTGTTATAGCCGCGGGGATCAAGACAGGTTATTTGGAACCGGATAACACTGGTTCGAATCCCGCGACGATAACTTCGACCCTGGTTCAACAGATGCCGTTGCATGCACACAAGCTTCTGCTTTCGCATGAAGACAACTGGCCAGGTAAAATAGGTTGGTGGATTGCATTCCTTTCCACAAATCTATTTTTCTTAAAAATATATACAAAAAATTACATTTAAGAATCACATTATACGCATTTTCACAAGCATACACGTATAAGTTCGCGCTTAAACATGCCGCATGTGGACTTACAATATAAAAACTCAAATATTAAATCAACATACACCCTGCAACTCTTACCAACCTTCCCTGAAACAAGGCTACATTGGCATAGTGAACAATTTCCCATTATTCCAATAGATTGTAATGGACATTGTAACATTTAAAATTAAAATAAACATAAATAGAGATACTAATATTTTGAATGGCCTTCTACTCGGTTTACGTTTGAATGAAATATTGCGCTCTGGATACAAATTATTCTGGCAATAAAATTAATGCAGGCAGAAGGGTTTCGCGCAGTAAGGGATTCGCAAAGTGTGCCAAGAGCTTCTGCAAACCTTGTTTTTGTTTTTCTCGCAAAATACACGCGCTTGCATTTACCCAGGGTCAGATAGATAGATTTATTTTCCCACATTATAGTACAAGACAGGTTAAGCCTAATACATACAATAATTAAATACATTCAAAAGTAACCGAAAGCAGCTTAGGAGAAACGGAAGCGATAGCAAAATGAGTAAAGTATGTTCTGTGGAAATGAAGCATTTGAGAAGCATGACAGGAAAAACTCTGAGGGATAGAGTTAGGAATGAATGGGTAAAAAAATAATGTAATTTGAAAAAGGCGATGTGAAAGTTAAGGTACAAAAGAATGTGATGAGATGGTTTGGGCATGTGGAAAGAATGAAAGATAATAGACTGACAAAGTATGTATACAAAGAAAGTGGGAAACGAAAAAGGGGGAAGGGACGACCGAGAAAAGTATGGAGTGATCAGATTGAGGAGATTGTGAAAGAATGGGATATACAAAGTGAGCGTAAAAGAAGAAAATGAATGAAAAAGGTGATGGATATGAATGAATTGAAAGAGGTATGTAAGGATAGGAAAAAATGGAGGCAGCTCTGCAGAGGCTTGGGCCACCCCTAGCGGAATGGCGACAGAGTTACAGTTACAGTTACAGTAGAAACGGAAGCCTCTGTCTAAGCCGATTTTCACTCAGGTGGAAGATATCAACCGGAGGAGATCTCATTGAGCATAGCCATTGCCCTCCCCGCAGTCATAACCCTAGGTAGGTTAGTCCTGCACCTTGGGAGTAGCAATAGTCTATGCTCACGTTGCCTACAATAATTGTCGAGAACATACAGATAGATTTGTCCCAGAAGAGCGGGATTACAAATCTCACCACGAATCAAGATAGGGAAAAAAGGAGCCCTAGATTTTTGGTATTTAGACATGTACTAATTTATTTGACTTTAGTTTTTCTTTGTTATATGAAACGTCGCGACGCTCCTAGATTTATGGATAAATGTTTTTTTTTGTATAGATTACTTTTAAAGGTCTCAAACCCTCCTCGTACCCGTCCTGTATGTATGTGTCAGAAGGACCCACAGCACATGGACGCTCATGCAAAGCTATATATATTCTCAAGTGGCGAAAGGCCTTCCCGTGAAGTGAAATCAACGGCACGACAAAACAAGAACCTCTAGGTCAGAGGCGTGCCCATGACTCTAAGAGTAAATGGTTCGATGTTACTGAAGCTAATAGCATACCTCGGGTGGCACTCCTTGTGGGATTATTGCTAGATCACGAGTAGCGTGAATAATGATACACATAATACGAAATAATAATAATTTAAATCTAAGGACAGGATTACTGTGAATCCGCTGCGGATGCAGCTTGGCAAAATGGTCTATTGTTTTTATACCTTAGATTTAGAGGGCTCTTGAAGTGTGATACACACAAACACAGCGCTCACCAAATAAATCATCTTAATATTATTATACATATACGCTCTGCCCTCACTGCTGTCAACAAGGTCATGGTGCCCAAAAGAGCGAACACATCAAATTTTGCAGACAGGAGCTTTGCGGTGGCCGGGCCGGTTGCCTGGAACAATTTGCCCGTCGGTGTTCGCGCGAACCAGCCTACCACCACCTTCAGAAAGGAACTGAAGACACTACTTTTCTCCAGAAGCCATGGAGCCCTTGAGATGGTCCTGGACCAGTAAATGGCGCCACAGGAAAGAAATCATCCATCATCATCATCATACTTAAATGTTATTAATTATTTGATTACCTTATAGGTTGATATGAGGTTAACCAGTCATACCGTAAAAAAATATTCACTTTGCAAATGTCACCCCTGTTTCAGGGAACGTCGGCAAAAGTTGCAGGGTGTATGTTCATTTGAGATTGCATGTGCAAGAGTGAACTTATACCTACGTGTCTGCTTTGGGAATGCATTTAATATGAATCTTAATGGGTGGAAAAAGCCTTTGCAGAGATGTCTTCATTTCTTTCTATCCTTACATAACTCTTTCAATTCATTCATATCCATCACCTTTTTCATGCATTTTCTTCTTTTACGCTCACTTTGTATATCCCATTCTTTCACAATCTCCTCAATCTAATCTCTCCATACTTCTCTCAGTCGTCCCTTATTCTTACTTCTTTTCACACTTCCTCTGTATATATCCTTTCTTGCTAGCCGAAGGCTAAAAATAAAGTATTGATTTGGTGTGTTTTTTTATTAACCCATGCATTCATTTTCCTTCCATGCCTCTCTGATTATAAGGCTTATTAAAGATTCCCCAAATTTTCAAAAAACATGTAAATTATCTTTCAAATGGATCGTGTCAAGTTTGATGTTGATCGGATAAGAAAAGCTTATAAATAGAATGGTAATAAATTTAAAACAAAGCTTACCGTGGGTTAATATGGTGACGAATTGTCCTGTCTCCCGTTAAGCACCTGAAAAAAGAAAAAAACATCAGAAATACATGTTGTATCATGATGATGTATGGAAGTGAATCATGGATTGCGAGTGACAGTAAAATAAGTAAGGCAGGTACTGAGGAAATGAAACACTTGACAAGTACGACCGGAAATACTGTAAGAAATGGAGCTAAGAATGAATGGATAAAAAAGGAATGTTAGCTGAAAAGGGATGTGAAAGTAAAGGTACAAAAAAATGTATTGGGATGGTTTGGGCATGCGTAAAGAATGGATGGATGATACACTTACGGTTAAAAGGTAATATGGAATATGGAATTAGCGGCAAAAACTAAATTGTTCAGGAGAGCAGTTTAAAGTTTGAGATTGCAGGAAAATGGGGCACAACTTTTTTATTTTTTATCATGTCGTTAAAATCAAAACAGCTCTAAAATTAAAAAAATAAAAGCTTTCATCCCTATTAATGTGGTTTTACGATTTTTTTTATGTCATAAGCGACATTTTGGTCTAAAATGAATTATGAATTTTATTGATTGTAGAGGCATTAACTTTCTAATCGTTCATCATTAAGGATAAAAGAAAGATAAAATAAACAACACAAAATCATCGTAGAGCTATGAGAGTTAGCGCATTAGAAAAGGCGTTTTTTTTTAGGTAGGATAACGTACATAATTCATTAGGGATAAAAGAAAAACAGCTTTGTTTTCAATTACGTGAGTATATATATTTTTATACCACAACCGGTTTGTACCACAACCACCAACCGGTTGTGCTATAAAAATATACATACTCACGTAATCGAAAACAAAGCTGTTTTTCTTTTATCCTTAATGAATTATGTACGTTATCCTACCTAAAAAAAAATGCTTTTTCTAATGCGCTAACTCCCATAGCTCTACGATGATTTTGTGTTGTTTATGCCCAAGCAAACAACTGCGTTTTCGAAGTATGGTTTTGGTGTAACCGACAAAATTTTGTCCTTTTTTATCCTAAAGGCGCTTGTGACATAAAAAAATCGTACAACCACATTAAAAGGAATACCCAGAAATGCCTTATTTTTTTTATTTTAGAGCTGTTTTGATTTTAACGAAATGATAAAAATTAAAAAAGTTATGCCATTTTTCTGCAATCTCAAACTTTAAACTGCTCTACTGAACCATTTAGTTTAGGTCGCTTATGCCCTACTGCCTTTTAACCGTCGATATGTAAGGATAGAAACAAATAGAAGTAAATTTGTGGAGATTTATTTACAGGAATGGCAACAGAGTCACAGTTACAGTAACAGGCTATTTTCTGTTATAAAGAAATAATGAAATCTCATGTGTCCTTCTTGTACCCTTAGTACGAGTTGCAAAACTTGAGTAATGTAAAGTTTACGGCAATTATTAGAGAGTGATTTCCCCCAAAATCTGCCGTTTTTGTTTGTTTGAACTTGATTTTCTTCATCACTGTAACTCTTTTGCTAAGATCACAAAGTGTAAGAAACAAAAACGGCAGATTTAGGGAGAAATCACGCTTTAAAATTTTCTGTAAACTTTACTTTTCTCAAGTTTTACAACTCGTACTAAGGGTACAGTACACTCGAAGCATTCTTCTCCATATATTTTTATTCCCGCAAACTGAAAAATATTGCATCTCGTCGCCGTGTCCAATTATGTGAGGACTTTTGATGTCGGTCAAAGCTCTGCACACACAGACGGGCGCCGTGCTCGGAGGGGACGTGCTGAGAGGACGGATTTGCATGAGAAAGTTGGTTGTGTGAAGAGCTTTGCGGGGCTGAAGGGCGTCCCACTACGCTATTCGATAGGACGCAATACAAGCAACCTTTACAATGAAAAACCTTTTTCGATTTTCTAATCTAATCTAAGTTGCAAAATATAAGTAGTATTAGAGATTCACATTATAAAATGCATTTTCACAAAACAGACCTGTTTAAGTTTGCGCTTAAACATGCCGCATGTAGCCCTACAAGATAAAAACCCGAATCTCAAATGAACATACACCCTGCAACTCCTGCCGACCTTCCCTGAAACAGGGGTGACATTGGCAAAGTGAACCATTTTCTACAGCATGGGTTGTCGGCCGCATACCAGCGTATAAGTCAAGGAACATACACAACAAATTAAATTTTTAAAATCAACAAATTATAATATGTATGGATATCAAAAACTAACAGAAAACAAATTTTAATTTAAAAAAATCCTAGCCGGCAACATCACAGATTAACCGCCATTTCTTTCTGTCCTGACACACTTCATTCATTTCCTCCAGAGTCATTTTTACTCATTATTATTATATCTTGGACCGGTCCGTAGTCCAGTGGCAACACTTCGGACTCGTAAATGGAAGGTTGTAGATTCGGATCCCGGCGGAGCACAAAAAATGTTCAATTAATATTTCCAAATATTCTCTTCGCTGGGTTGAAAAAAATAATAAAAAACCTTCACCAAAGACCGGTCACTAAAAGGTCCATCCAGCCTTACAGCGACTGAGTCTTGCTTGAGTATTGGCGCTTTGTAGCGTCGACCAAGCTAGTACACCTCTGCGGCACTTCAACAAGTGTCATTGACCCCTAGAGTCTCTAGAATCTAGGGAGTCCCCCGCACAGGATTTCTTAATTTCTTTTGTTGCCACTTCTATCGAAAATCGGCGATCACCGTGGCTATTTTGGCCGTTGATGCTGCAGCTCGAAACAGGGATCACCATCACAGATCGAATCTAATCTCTAATCTAATCTAAGTCGCAAAGATATGTAACATTGGGGATTCACTTTATATGCATTTACACAAGCAGACACGTATAAGCTTAAACATGCCGCATATGGACTTACAATATAAGCACCCAAATCTCAAATGAATATACACCCTGCAACTCTTGCCGACCTTCCCTGAAATAGGTGTGACATTGGCAAAATGAACCATTTTCTAAAGCATGGGTGATCAGTCGCATACCAACCTACAAGTCAAGGAACATACACAACAAATTACATTTCGTTTTCACGCAAACATTTCGTACAATTCTTCTTCATTTTGGTGACACTTCTATCGAAGATCGGCGATCATCATGGCTATTTTGATGTTTGATACTTTGATCTTTGATGCCTTGACTTATAGGTTGGTATGAGGCTGACCACCCATACTGTAAAAAATTGTTCACTTTGCCAATGTCACCCCTGTTTCAGGGAATGCCGGCAAGAGTTGCAGGGCTTATGTTCATTTGAGGTTTGGATTTTATTTGTAAGTACACAATCAGCATTTGTAAGCGAGAACTACACGTGTTTGTTTGTGGGCATACATCTGAGAGCTTTGAATGAATATATCCTTGCAACTTAGATTATTATTATGCTGCAGCTCGAAACAGGGATCACAATTACAGATCGAACGTTGAAAAAAAAGGACAAAAAAATTGTTCGTATTTAGGATTGCTTTCTTCTGACGTTGTACTGAAATGGAAGCACGAAGAGATTTTGATAAGAGGGAAGTGGCGTGGCGGTTTGAGAGGAAGAAGTAAAAGTGGGGGGGGCTATCGACCAGATACTCCCCCTCACCCCCCTCCTTGGCAGCCACTGCCACCGTTACGCCACTGCACACAAACGAGTCCGAGGAAAAAAAATAGTCTGTGAATTTAAATTTGCCAATTAAGAGAATGAATTTTATAACGAGTCACGGCGTCTATAATCTAAGTTGAGTTTCACGGATTTAGAATTTTAGAGAGTTCCTTGACTTATAAGTTGGTATTGTCGGTGTTATGGCCGAGGGGGCCAAGTGGGATGATCTTTCTAGCGTGTTTGAATAGAACAACGTTGGTTCGATCCCCGCCTGGGTCATTTGACCATAACTTTCACCCTGGTTCAACAGATGTTATTTGTTATAATTAATTCATTAAAATAAACAATAGTACATTATTAATTGATGATATTAATACCTGTTTCCGGCCGGGTAGAAAATATTGGTGAATTATTACATTCCACTTCACAAATCTGTTTTTTTTTTTAATATAAAAAAATGAGGCTTGCATGAAAAAGGTTATGACTCTGGATGAAATGAAAGAAGTGTGCAAGGACAGGAAGAGGTGGCGGCTAATCTGCAATGGTGATTTCTAATGTTGGTGTATTAATTTGCTACATTTTTTGCATAGGAAATTTCTGACTTTTTTGTATAGATTTCTTTGTAAGGTTTTGTTCTTTTATATATTTAAATGTAATTTTTTATTCATATTCCTTGACTTATAGGTTGGTATGAGGCTGACCACCCATACTGTAAAAAATGGTTCACTTTGCCAATGTTACCCCTGTTTCAGGGAAGGTCGGCAAAAGTTGTGGGGCTTATGTTCATTTGAGGTTTGGATTTTATTTGTAAGTACACATTCAGCATTTGTAAGCGCGAACTACACTTGTTGGTTTGTGGGCTTACATCTGAGAGCTTTAAATGAATATATCCTTGCAACTTAGATTATAGATTATAGATTATAGATATAGGCTGACTCTACTGTAAACATTGGTTAATTTTTGGCTATAGCACTCCTGTTGATAAAAAATAATGTAATGATGATTAATTTGGTGAGCGCTGTTTTTGTGTGTATCACACCTCAAGAGCCCTTTGCGAGCTTGGTCGTCGCTGTAGAAAGCGTCAATTCTCAAGCAAGACCCAGTTGCTGTAAGGCTGAATGGACCTCTAGTGTCCGGTCTTTGGTAAAGGTATATGAATTTTTCATGCAGCGAAGACATAAAGTTATTAGTATGTCAATGAGCAAAGAGCATATTTGAAAATATAAATGGTATATTTTTTGTGCTCCGCCGGGATTCGAACCCACAACCTTCCATTTACGAGTCAGGATGTTAACTACTTGACTGCGGACCGGTCAAATCCTGATGCAGGGAAGGACATCTAAAATTGCAAGATTTTTGTTCATTTGAAAAAAAAAAAAAAATACTGACAATATTGTGTTTGACAAATGACAAATTCAGCAGCTGAAACGTCTGATATTGTAGACCAAAAGTCCATCCACATGGTGATAAAGTATTCATAGACAAAACCGAATTCGAACAATTGGAGTAATGGCGGGCATTGTGGCCAGCCTGATCGCGCTGATTGTGGACGCCATTAATTATTATTTCTATTTTAAATTACAACGTGGACGCAAATCACAGACTGGACTATTTACTATTATCAAAAGAATTACAATGCTAGATAATTTTGAAATTAATTTTTTTTAACACAATTACTCCTTTCTACTCCTCCTATATCCCAAATTCTAATTTAAAAATTAATAAAAAAAACCTAGCCCTAGGATGGGCAGCCATTTCTTTCTGTTCTTACTTCTTTCATTTCATCCAGAGTCATAACCTTCTTCATACAAGCTCTACCTTTATTATGACTCTATTATGAAAAAAAAATAGAATCAAATGTAATCTAATCTAAGTTGCAAAGATTTGTATCATTGGGGATTTACATTACATTCATCGTACAAGTTCGCGCTTGTGCCGCATGTGAACCTACAACATAAATACCAAATCTCAAATGGACATACACCCTGCAACTCCTGCCGACCTTCCCTGAAACAGGGGTGGCATTGGCAAAGTAAACCATTTTCTACAGCATGGGTGGTCAGCCGCATACCAACCTATAAGTCAAGAAACATACACAACAAATAACATTTTAGACATAAACAAATGGATTAACATTAAAATCAAATACAAAATTCTAATTTAAAATTTACAAAAATTAGGAAAACTTGAGAAACCCTAGCCCTAGCCGCCAGCATTACAGATCAACCGCCATTTCTCTCTGAGATAACATACTTCTTCCATTCCATCCAGAGTCATAACTATCTTCATACAAGCTCTCATTTTATTATGACTCTGGATATCCCATTCATTCGCTACGAGAGAGTCAAATGTTACATGAACGAAAATTTGTAACAATTCCCAAATTATTTTCTTATTTACGTAAATCCATCGATGATTAACGCACTGTCCTGATTATTACAATTAATTGGTACATTTGCGTTAATCACGAAGCGTAACGAGCTGTTAATCACGCCGGCCCGCGTTAACCTTTACATGCATTAATTATTATCGGCGTGATTAACGGGGATTAACAGCAAATTGTACCTCAGAGTGGCGTAGCGCAAGGACCAAGGATAAATCAATGAAATACAGGGAACCTGACGTCACTCCAGGACTCTGAGGTGATCTAAGTAAGCGCTGAAATCAATATTTAAAAAAAACATAGTAAACGCTATGATTCTAATAACGGTGCTATTCTTAGATATTTTAGTCCCCAGTTTAGCCCATGCTTTGACAAATGAATGATGCAATTGTATGAAGACCTGTCAATCCAAGATGGCCGCAAGTGAGCAGCTGATTAGTCTTCAAATATTACCAAAATTCGATAGGTAAGAATGACGTGGTGATGAAAATTCCAGCCCAGGCATCATTAGTTTGTCAAAGCGTGGGCTCAACCGACGACTAAATTTTTTAAGAATAGCCCCGATTGTAAATATCGACGGTTAAAAGGAAGTTGGACGTAAGCGACGTTTTGGTCAAAAATGAGTTATGAATGCTATCCTACTTAAAATTTTCCCATAGCTCTACGATGAGTTTTATTGTTGTTTATGCCCAAGCAAACAACTGCGTTTTCGATGTATGGTTTTGGTGTAATCGCAAGATTTTGGCCTTTTTTGTCCCAAAGGCGCTTGTGACATATAAAAATTGTAAATCATTATAAAACCGCATTAATAGGAATGCCAATAAATCCCTTTATTTATTTTTTATTTCAGAGCTGTTTTGATTTTAACTATATGATAAAAAATAAAAACGTTATGTCATTTTTCTACAATCTCAAACTTTAAACTGCTCTCCTGAACAGTTTGGTTTATGTCGCTTATGTTCTACTGCCTTTTAACCGTCGATATCCTTTGTTATTGGATCTCAAGCCTACATTTATACAATTTTATCAATTTTGACTGTACAAAATTTTGTATCCTGTACAAAAAAAACCTTGCAACTTAGATTACAGATAACAGGCTCCGTGGAGTTTACTGCTATCACCGAAATCACTGGACCGTTTATTGTACGATCGCGCAGCCACAATTTAGTTGCGGGGGGGGCTGAGGGCCATGTGGCGGTTGATCGATCTATTGGCGGTGCGCTACTGTGATTTCCTGCCTTCAAACATTGCAATATAAGTGTCCTATATTAAACGCAACAACGCAACTAAGCTACATGTATAGTGTAACTTCTTTCCGCGTTATCCCCGAAGGGGTAGAAAAAGACCGAGAATGGTATGGATGGACGAAATATCCGAAATTGCGAATGAATGGAATATCCAGAGTCATAATTTATCCGGTCGATAGCTCAGTTGGTAGAGTGCTCGCATTCTACCCCGTGAGCTCGGGTTCGAATCCCACCGAAGAGGGTGTCAGAAATGATTTCCTATTTCGGTGTTTATTTCAAACCACATAATAAAATTACCGGCAAGGCTTACTCAGCCTTCACAAGAAATGAGTACCAGCCCCCTCGGGAGCTGGGAAACCCCCCACTTCAACTGAAGTGGTTGGCGTAAGGCCGGCCCCCTTACCTGTAAAAATAAATAGGTTCAACTCGCCACATGCGACCCCTTCGGGGATAACGCGGCAAGAAGTTACACTATATGTGTAGCTTAGTTGCGTTTTTAGTTGCGTTGCGTTTTTATAATAAAAGAAGAGCCTGTATGAAAAAGGTTATTACTCTGGAGGAAATGAAAGAAGTGTGTAAGGACAGAAAGAAATGGCGGTTGATCTGCTATGTTGGCGGCTAGGGTTTGTTAAATTGGAATTGGTTTTCTGTTTAGTTTTGATGACATTAATATTTACTTATCTAATCTAATCTAATCTAAGCTGCAAAGATATATATCATTAGGGATTTTTATTAGATGCATTCCCACAAGCAGACATGTATAATTTCGCGCTAACACGCATGTGGACCTACAATATGAAAACCCAATCTCAAATGAACATGTTGAGCGCTGTTCTATGTGAATCACACCTCAAGAGCACTTTGCAAGCTTTATCGTCGCTTTCAAAAGCGTCAATATTCTAACAAGACCCAATTGCTGTAAGGCTGGATGGACCGTCAGTGACCGGTCTTTTGTAAAGGTATATTAATTTTTCACTCAACGAAGAGCGTATTTGAAAATAGAAATAGCATTTTTTTGTGTTCCGCTGGGATTCGAACCCACAACCTTCCATTTATGAGTCAGAAGTGTTAACCACTGGTCAAATATGCATTAAAGTAAGAGTAAAGGCGTTTTAACATATAACGATTTCGGTTTTTTAAGTAGCATATCATTCATAACTCATTTTTGACCAAAACGTCGTTTATGCCCTACTTTTTTTTTTTTTTTAAGAAATCCTGTGCGGGAGACTCCCTAGATTCTAAAGACTCTAGGGGTCTATGACACTTGTTGTAGTGCCGCAGAGGTGTACGAGCTTGGTCGTCGCTACAAAGCGCCAATACTCAAGCAAGACCCAGTTGCTGTAAGGCTGGATGGACCTTTGGTGACCGGTCATTGGTAAAGGTTTATGAATTTTTCAACCCAGCGAAGAGCACATTCGAAATATAAATGGTATATTTTTGTGCTCCGCCGGGATCCGAATCCACAACCTTCCTTTTACGAGTCCGAAGTGTTGCCACTAAGGACAACGGACCGGTCCAAGATGCCAACGACACGCGGTGTACCTGAGCGGTTACCCATCCAAGTACTGACCGCGCCCAATGTTGCTTAACTTCGGTGATCTATGGGAACCGGTGCTTTCAACATGGCTAACGTCGTTGACAAACTTCATTTCAACCGTCGATATTAGTACTTTAATGCTACACATTCAGCATTTGTAAGCGCGAACTACACTTGTTGGTGTGTGGGCATACATCGGAGAGCTTTAAATGAATATATCCTTGCAACTTAGATTATAGATTATAGATGCTAGTCTACATGTGCCTTGAATAGCATTGTTCGTATTTTTGTCTTTAATCTATACTTGTATACATACTTCAAATCGATAAGCATCATCAACAAACAACACCCACGATTATTGCTTCCAAAAATATCATCAAAGCTGTGCCACTGACTTTTCAACACGTTCGAAAGCGATAAAGCATGCAAGTTTACCGTTTCAGCGGGAAAACTTACAAGGCAAGAGGCAAACGAACCTCATGACGTACATTTAACGTTATATTATGTAGGAAGACAGCGGTGGGTACATCCAAATCATAATGAAGCTCGTCTTTCCTTGCCGATAAGGGGATAATGGTGGGTTGGCGTGCTGAGGGATATTATGGTCTTGTTTATAGACTCCTCCTTATCAGATGACAGTTCCAAACTCTCTTCTTGCATGCCATTATCAGCAGAGGAACCGACGCCAAGTATACAGGCATTTTTATAGGCAAATGCAGCTATTTTTGGCATTGAAGAGCTTCTTTCAGGGAGCTGTTGCCGTCTATCGGAGCAGGGCTGGAAGTCTCATCACCATGGTAATTCTTACCTACTGAATATCTGTAATATTTGTATGAAGACCTGTCAATCCAAGATGGCCGCAAGTGAAAAGCTGATTAGTCTTCATACTAATATTACCGATATTCTCTGTCTGTGACACTTGTTGTAGTGCCGCAGAGGTGTACGAGCTTGGTCGTCGCTACAAAGCGTCAATACTCAAGCAAGACCCAGTTGTTGTAAGGCTGGATGGACCTTTGGTGACCGGTCATTGGTAAAGGTTTATGAATTTTTCAACCCAGCGAATAGCAAATTTGAAAATATAAATGGTATATATTTTTTGTGCTCCGCCGGGATTCAAACCCACAACCTTCCCATTCAGAGTCCGCATTGCTACCACTGAGCTACGGACCGGTCAAATATCGGCCTTGATGATAGTTGTTTGCATGTTGCGTAAATATAAAATCTTGTTTATCAGAAAATAGTTTAAAAAATCGTTTTCCATGGCATTATCACTGGAGAAACTAATGCTAAGTTTTTCAGGTTTTTTAATGGAAAAATACAGTTTTTTCTCACACCGGAGAGTTATTTCCTGGGATCTTATCCCGCATTCTATTGAATTTTGAGTTAATACGTCAAAATTACAAGATTTTGTTTTGTTCTAACGTTAGAAATACGAGTACCAAAGGACGAGAAAATATAGCGAAATATATAAATCTGAACTATAAACACTAACAAGGTATTTGTGTTGTTTCCAATAAAAATCGGCAGACTGCATTGGCTGCGTATCATCCAGCAAATGGACCATCGGAGCCTGGAAAAGATGGTTCTTATGACGAGCTCAAAGGGGCGCAAGGCAGTAGGAAGACCTAGATTAAAGAGGCTGAAAAAAGTTGTGGAAATGGGTACGAACAATGTGTCGAAGAAAGAACGCATAGGGGCTACGAGGTTCACTCTGTCAATGTCATTCTTGTTTCAGGGAAGGCAAGAGTGGCAGGGTGTATGTTTATTTGAGATTCGGGTTTTTAAATTGTAAGTCCACATTAGGCATGTTTAAGCGCGAACTTATACGAGCCTGCTTGAAAATGCATAGTTACATTGCAACTTAGATTAGATTAGAGGCCAAGGCCCACTCTGGTTTAAAACAAAAAGGCAAATAAATGTAAAACAAACTAGAAGAGAATCCTGCAAAAGTTACTTTCTTCCACAATTCATAAATTTATCTGTTAACATTTTATTCACTAAAATCATGTCGTACAATTATTTTTGCGTGCTCTTACTGTCCCAAAGGTATCATAAATTGTTCAAAGCTCTATCGCAATCATTTAAAACAAAAACAAACAGAACTGACACAAAAAAAAATCTATGTTATACCTCAGTAGAATTAATAGACACCGGAGTGACGGAAATCTTTTTTGTTGTATCTTTTTTAATATACTTAAATCTACAACCAAAGTGAAACTACTTCTTTTCATTATTTGAAAGACAAATAGGCTATTTTTACAGCGACATAAAACAAAAGTAATGTAATGAAGTCCTAAGTAGTTGATGATAAATACATCGCCGGTCCTTCTGGTTGTAGATTTCACTGAATAATAAATTGCAAGTGTTACGAGCTGTGATAGCAGTAATAGGCTCGGCCCCCTTGCAGTGTTGGTGATATTTGTCCAAGGTTTGATCAAATTAAGTAAGTTGCCTGAGCGTGAATAAAAGTCTACGCACGCAACTGATTGGGTACATCGCTCGTGCTGTCATTATTCCTCTTCTTTTGATGTTATTTTTTCAGTAATTTGTGATGAAAAATTCAATTATACAATTTAGTGGCGAAGGGTGCAATACAACTCGATTCCGATCGGCTTCCCATTTAAAATGAGGCAACAAAGTAGTTAAAAATATAGGCACAAAGTAAAAAAAATACATTTAAAACCAAAGAAACAATACATATTTTTTCTCCATCGAAACCATGCAGTCTACTTTATTATCATTTTTGTTTCATTTTAAAAGGAAAACCGATGGGAATTGAGTTGTATGACACCCTTCGCCAACAATTTTTTTTGCCTGGGCTGGAAGTCTTATCACCACGGTAATTCTTACCTACCGAATATCGGTAATACTAATTGTATGAATACTAATCAGCTGTTCACTTGCGGCCATCTTGGATTGACAGGTCTTCATACAAATCGCTCCCCCAGTTCTTGTTTACCGTATACGCCAATCTTATCAAATATGACTTTTTCATGCAGTTGTCTTAAGAATCAAATTCTAGACAATCTGAGCTAAGAAAAACCGTAAAACTCGATAATGTGAGAGTTCTTTTAAATTTTTTTTAAATAAATTTATTGTTTTTATAAGACACATTGGTCCAGTACACATGCAAACATTGCTCATGTAAAATTTTCTCAATGGCGTATACGATAAACAAGAACTAAGGCAGCGAAATAGTACCGATATTCGGTAGGTAGGAATTGCCGTGGTGATGAGACTTCAAGCCCAGGTCAGACACAGGTATTTACTTTATGAATTAAGAATTAACACTTCTTTGAAATTAATTGTTAATCAATCGATCCAATAACTAAGGATCAAAGCCCGTGGAAAAAAACTAATGGGACACGAAACGGCGCTGTTATATTCAAAAGACGCCAGTCGAGGTCACCGTCTTGAGCCGTATAATTATATGCAAATCTGTCTACCATAAGGTGATATGTGTAAGAGAATATAAGTTGGCCATGTTTTTACAAAAAAAAAGTCGGAAGGAGTTGCAAGGTGTATGTTCATTTCGGATTTGGGTCTTATTTTGTAAGCAGACATGCCGCATGTATATTGTATACCTACTCACACGTGCTTACTAAAATGCATGCATCAAATAAGAATCTCAGTGTCAACATATCTTTGCCGTTTATAATGTATATGCATAATCTAAGTTGCAACGATACATTAATATTGAGAGGTCATGTTTATCACACGCTCACAAGCATCTCATGTAAGTTCGCACTCACACATGCTGCATGTGTACACACAAAATGACAAATAAATAAGCCCTGCAACTCTTGCTACCATTCTCTGAAACAGGTGTGCATTGAAAAAGTGAACCAATTTTTACATCATGGGTGGTCAGCGTCATATATACGTAGCGTATCTCATCTGGAATGTGTCTCCTTAACCATACATTTTTCAAATCATCACATCATGCCAAAATAAATGATACGAAATTGTGCATTCACATCGATCTTGGCCTGTTTACGTAAATAAATTGTATTTTATTTCCCCGGTATCGAAGTTCGCGCTAATGAGGTATCGTTAATATCGCGCCTTCCACAGCGCTACCTGTCCGTGAAGGATGGCAGTCCTTGTTATCAGGGTGGCCAACTGGAGTCCCAAACAGGGATGGAATATCTATCTATACTCAGTAATCTAAGTTACAAAGATATAGTGACATTTAACGTCCGTAGTCCAGTGTGGACACTTCGGACTCGTAAATGGAAGGTTGTGGGCTCGAATCCCGGCGGAGCACAAAAAATATAACATATTCAAATATGCTCTTCACCCGGATGAAAAATTCATAAACTTTTACCAAGGATCGGTCACCCATCCAGCCTAACAGCAACTATTTCTTGCTTAATAATTGGCTTATGAGGCTGACCACCCATGCTGTGGAAAATGGTTCACTTTTCCAATGTCACCCCTGTTTCAGGGAAGGTCGGCAAGAATTGCAGTGCTTGTATTCATTTGAGATTTGGGTTTTTGTGTTGTAAGTCCACATGCGGCATGCTTAAACATGAACTTTTACGTGTCTGCTTGTGGAAATGCGTATAATGTGAATCCCCAATGTTACATATCCTTGCAACTTAGATTAGATTGATTAGATTAGATTATTGTGAGTCGTTGCCAGCCCTGGTTGCCATGGTGACCCGGCAGTGGGCGGGGCGGGTGGCGGTTGCTAGGCAACCAGCAGCCGTACCGCGACAACCACGTGAGCTGGAAACGTGACGGCGGCTGAAAAATATACGGACGTTCCAATTTTGAATATTGGTGTGACGTCATCGGGAACCAATTTTAGATTTTATTCGTATGGTTCTTAACAGCTAATAATACTGTAACGAATATGTAGTTGTGTGTTGTGGATTGTCTGTGTTAGTGTCTATATAAATAAATAGATGTTAAGTATCATCTACCAATAAGGATAATGAACAAGATACCTTTACCAAAGACTGGTCACTAAAGATCTATCCAGCCTTACAGCAACTGGGGTTTGCTTGAGAATTTGCGCTTTTTATAGCGACAATAAGCTCGCAGAGGACTCTTGAGGTGTCTAATCTAAATCTAAATCTATGTTGCAAAGATATGTATCATTTGAGATTCATATTAAATGCATTCCCACAAGCAGACACGCATAAAATCGACCGGCCGAAGAGGGTACCCATTTTGTTTTTTTTACTAACGGCAGCAGATTCAGATGTTAAGTAAGCGGTTTTTAAGCATCCATTCCCGAGTAGAGACACGTTTTATTGCGAGGTCCCGAAAAGCAGAAACGTGGCCCTAATCTAAAACTGCCCTTAAGAATAGGAGCAACCTTTTTTAGATCAACTCCAGTGGCGGGGGGTGGGAAGAAAGTTAGTGAAGCCACTAAAAGATTTGAAAAAACTTATAGCCCTTATAGGTTGGTGTATGTCCATTATAAGAGTTTTTATGTTGTAGGTTTAATGCGCGTTATAAAGCTAAATCTGCCATTTTTGTTTCTTACACTTTATGGTCTTAGCAAAATAGTTACAGTAATAAAAAAAATCAAGCATGTTTATTATTTTTTTATCTTAATTATAAAGCTTAAAAAAAATATATAACTTAAGAATTGCCACCACAAAAAAATATTTAAAAAAACGCGTTTTTTACATTTTTTTCGTGTGTGCTATATTTTGGATTTTTTTGTTTGCTTTTAACTTACAGAACTATACATTGTTTAGGTTCAATACTTAACATTTTTTCAATAATGTCAATGGTTTTTGAGTAAATATGGAAAAACTGTGATCTTTGATTTAATTAAAATTTAATTCATTTAGTAGTTTCAGTTTTTCCATATTTACTCAAAAACTATTGACATTATTGAAAAAATGTTAAGTATTTTACCTAAAAAATGTATAGTTTTGTAAGTAAAAAGCAAAAAAAAAATCCAAAATACAGCACACACGAAAAAAAAGCTAAAAATGTAAAAAAACGCGTTTTTTTAAATATTTTTTTGTGGTTGCAATTCTTAAGTTATATATTTTGTTCAAGCTTTATAATTAAGATAAAAAATTAATAAACATGCATGATTTCTTTCATTACTGTAACTATTTCTATCATACGGTGTAAAAAACAAAAACGTCAGATTTAACTTTATAACACGCCTTAAATGCGGATATGCGAGCGCTAACTTGTACGTGTCTGCTTGTAAAAATGCATGTAATGTAAATCCTCATTGTAACATATCTTTGCAACTTAGATTAGATTAGATATTGATACATTGAAGTGAAGCATGGACTACGAGTGACAGCGAAATGAGTAAGAGATGTACGGAAATGAAACAATTGAGGAGTATGACAGACAAAACTTTAGTTTACAATGATAATTTATAATGAATGAGTGAAGGATAAATGCAAGTTGAAATAGGATGTGAAAATAAAAGCAGAAAAGAATGTCATGAGGTTTTTTGGCGTGTAAAAATAATGGATGATTAAAGACCAATAAAATGTTTAAAACGAAGAAAAATGAAAGGGAATAGCTAATGGCTGGATCAGATTGATGAAATGGTGATAGAATGGGATGTACGTATACAAAGCGAATGTAAAAGAAGGACATGGATGAAATAAGCTATGGATATCAGATATGAATGATGTTTATAAAGATAACTGAAAGGAAAGACTGAGAAAAGTATGGTTTGATTGTTTTGAACATTCAGCAGCGGCTCTGGCCACCTTTTATTCGTAAAAAAGAGGCAAGATTTTCAGGCCTTAGATTCATTGCTACACGAATACGCTTGTGGGAATGTATAATATTAAATAATAATATTGATCATCAGACTAAAAGTACCGAAAATACGAAAATTCCTTATGTCTTTTAGAGGGCTTTTCTTTTGCCTTTTTCCAGGATTTTCAGTTGTTTTTTCTCAGTGGACCACCAGCCATCACTGATCAGCTCAAATGAATCTGATTTGCTATCTGGACATAAAATCTTTCACATTATTTGAAAACGTGGTCCTTTGTTTTTTTGTGAATCCAATATTAATAGTGATTTTAAATCTACTGCCAGTTGAACGAATGAGTTCGGAACATGAATATGATTTTTTTTTCTCTACCAGTAAACGTCAGTCTTATATGACTGCTACCCTTAGCTACTAATAAAAAAATATTTTTATGCCTTTTCCCTAGCAACGCGGCCAGGTGTTAATTTTCACGCCATTTTCAGTTTTCCAACCTCATTTCTACATTGGATAGGTATCGATATTAGTACACATTACTTACAAATTAAAATCCAAACCTCAAATGAACATAAGCCCTGCATCTTTTGCCGACTTTCCCTGGAACAGGGGTGACATTGGTAAAGTGAACCATTTGTTACAGTAAAGGTGGTCAGCCTCATATCAACCTTGTGAGGGTTTTTCTTCTGTCCTGCTGATTGACACAATTAATAATTAACAGCCACTTTAATATGTTTACTTTTATTTCTTTCACAATGTATACACAATTAACCACAGCACAATAATATTCTTTATTCTTAATTACACAGGCTTGTGGCTATCCCGCCAGGCAAGCTTCTTCTCTCTTTTTGCATTCCTTTGTTTTCCTTTTCATTCAAATTCAAATCTCATGTTCCATTTTACCTAACAAACAAATCCATCTCGTTACAATACACCTCCTTCCTCTCATAAAAAAAAAAAAAACATTCCCAATTTTTTTTTTCTTTTAACAATGAGTAAATAATGTATCATAATGCTCAGCCGGCGCCACATATTTTGTTTTATTTTAAGGATAAATTTCAAAAATATGAAAATAAAAAAAAACCTGTTTCTGATACATTATTCAGTCATTAATACCTTTTTTAACAATACCAATTATTTTCATACTAAAATTAATATATATATTTTTTTAACACAAATTTCATATTCAATATTATAAACAAATATTTGTTTTTTTTTTTAAATACTTAATTCAACAATTCTAATTCTAATTTTTCTAATTCTAACAATTCTAATTAAGCGCCCTTGGGGTGGCTAGTGCCACTAAACGGCGCTGTATACAAATTGTCCAATTATTATTATTATTATTATTAATTCAAAATAATCAAATAACAATACATAATAAACATTCACCATTTAATTAATCAATTCATTAAGATAACTTTTTTTTTTTTAAACATGTATCACATCTTTCCCAATATTTAAATTTATTTCAAATTTATTTTTCATTAATAAATTTATCAGTCCATCAATTTTTTTTTTAAAAAAAAACTTTACCTTCATATGTAATACTTTGTTTAATTAATGTTTCATACCTTCATTCATGCAATATTTCATAATTCATTCTTTCACTGATCACTTTTATATCAACTTTCACCGTATCATTCATCACCTCAAATTTTTCATACACATGAAAATATGTTTTTTTTTTTTTGTTAATCTAATTTGATTATGTCCTTGATGTGATATTTATTTATAACATTTGTGTCTATATCTTTTAATACATAGACTATCTTGCTAACTTTCTTTTCTATTCTGGCTTTGACAAATTTTGGAGCCAACTTTGTACAGAAGTATTTCCCTGCATTTGATTGTATGAAATTTTTACGCCATACAATATCCCCTTGATCATAGACACGATTTGATCTACCTTTATTATAATAATTTGCATTTTTATTATATGCATCCCATAAATTTTCTGTTACAATTTTGTATAATGTGTTTAATTCCTTCATTTTATCTTTATGCATATCTCTATATTTATCTAAATCTTCCTTTGATTCTATTTCATCATTTACTATTTCACCATGAATTTCACCATTTAGTACAATCTCCCTACCTCTTGCTAATACATTAGGTGTGTATCCTGTTGCTAAATTGACTGTATTATTTATTATGCTTTGTACTGAATCTAAGAAAGTATCCCATTTTCTTTGTTCATTTTCAACAAAAATAGCTAATGTATATCCTATTGTTCTATTATATGTCTCTACATTATTGCACATGGGAGTATATAAAGTTGTATAAAATATTTTCTGTACTCCATATGAGTACATAAAATCTTTAAATGCATTAGACTTTAAATTCTTTCCATTATCTGTTATTATCGTTTGCGGTACTCCTTCTGTTAAAAATATTTTATTTTCTATTAATTTTACTATTTCTTCTGTAGTAGCTCTTCTTAAAGGAAATAACCAACAATATTTGGTAAAAACATCTATTATTGATAATATATGTATATAGCCCGTACTTGATTTTGGTAATGGTC
Source organism: Agapetus fuscipes (assembly GCA_951799405.1). Lineage (NCBI taxonomy): Eukaryota > Metazoa > Arthropoda > Insecta > Trichoptera > Glossosomatidae > Agapetus > Agapetus fuscipes. The sequence goes on from OX637343.1 coordinate 18,055,016, forward strand.
CTATCAAATCAATACTCAACATTTTTAACGGTCTATCCACTCTTTTTCTATTTTCCATTTTTCCTGCTGGAGGTAAATTATTCGGCTTATATATTTTACATTTTTGACATTTATTTATAAAACTTTTTATATCTGCATACATATTTTTCCAATAGTAGCATCTTGATATGTATTTATAAGTTTTAAAAATACCTACATGTCCATTATCATGATGATTCTTTATTATAGTTAATCTATTGTCTATAATAGGTATCTCTTTCCAATTATATTCCTCTGTGAAAGGATTATCATCATTCATTAGTTTAAATAATTTATTATCTACCATTTTGAATTTTTTGTATTTGTGTGGTGTTTTTGTACATCCTTCTGCGATATTATTATACCAAGGATCTGCAATATTTGAATTTATTACTTCCATTTCTTTAGTACCAGGAATCCTAGATAATACATCTGGCACTGTATGTTCTTTCCCTTTTCTATGCTCAATCTCAAATTCATACTGTGAAAGTCTCATGGCCCATCTTGCTAATCTACCTGTTGGATTTGATATTTTATTCAAGAATTTTAATGCCATATGATCAGTTATTACCTTGAATTTCATCCCATCTAGATAAGATCGAAAATGTTCAATTGACTCTACAATGGCAAGAAGCTCACGTTCTGATGTCGAATAGTTTTGTTCTCTAACTGTCAAACTTCTTGAAAAATATGCTATTGGCTTTTCGGACCCATTGATATTTTGGTTTAATACTGAAGCTACTTGATTTTTACTGGCATCAGTGTGTAAAAAAAAATCTTTTGTGAAATCCGGACATATTAATACAGGGGCTGTGCTTAAGGCTGATTTTAAATTATTAAATGCATCCTCAGATTCTTTTGACCAATTAAAATTGTTCTGACCTTTTTTACCTCTCAATAATTTATTTAGTGGATATGATATCTCACTGCAGTTTCGTATAACTTTTCTATAAAATCCTACCAAACCTAAAAACATTCGTAGTTGTTTTACATTTTTCGGTGAAGGATATTCCTCTATAATCTTGACTTTATTTGAATCTGGCCTTAATCCATTTTCATCAATAATGTATCCCAAATATTTTAAACTATCTTTGCAAAATTCACATTTTGAAAATTTTACCGTTAACCCTGCTTCTTGTAATATATTTTTAACTTGTTTTAATAAATTTAAATGTGAATTGAAATCTTCGTTAATAATAATTAAGTCATCGATATAACAAAATATGTTAGTATCAAATTTAGGTCCAAATAACTTGTCTAATAAACGCTGTGTTTCAGAACTTGAATTTTTTAAACCGAACGGCATTTTTGTGAATTGAAACAACCCTCTATTTGGTACGACGAAGGCAGTTTTTTCTTTGGACGATTCTTCTAGTGGGATTTGCCAAAACGCCTTGCTTAAATCTATTGAAGAGATATATTTGGCATTTCGTAAATTTGCTAAAACTTGATTTAAATTTGGAATGGGATAGTTATCTCGTTTTGTTACTTCATTGAGTCTTCTAGAGTCCAAACAAAATCTAGGCGTTCCATCCTTTTTAATTACAATCACAACAGGACTGGACCACGAAGATTTGGATTGTTCAACTATACCTTCTTTTAACATTTTATCTAACTCTGTGTTAACCTGTCTCTGTCTTGCTGGACTGAGTGGATAATACTTTTGTTTTATTGGAGGACCTTCTGTCTGAATTCTGTGTTCAATGAGGTTTGTGCATCCTAAGCCTATTTTTTCATAAGAGATGTCCTTGAAATCATTTTCTATTGTTTTTAATTGCTGTAATTGGTTATCTGTTAATTTAGTTCTATTTGTAATTTTACCTAATTCACTAATATTTTTGCTATTTGAATATGTAATTTTACTTATTAAACTCGGTTCTAATTCAAATTTTATCCAAAAATCTATTCCAAAAATTAAGTCTTGTTGTAAACCTTGTAAAACATAAAAATCTACATGTTTTATTTGATTGTCACATTTTACCTCTAAATTTATTTTACCAAGTATTTTTATATTTTTACCATTTGCTAACGAGATATTATCATGGGTTTTTATAATTTTGTAATTTCTTTGTAAAAAATAATCAAATGTTTTTTCATTGATTGCAGAAATAGATGCACCTGAATCTAGTAAACCTGTAAAATTTTTGTTCTCAATATTTACTGTTAAAAATGGTCTTTTATCAAATTGTTTAGCAAAAATGAGTGGTGCAATTTGATAATTTTTATTAAAAATTTGAATGAAATTAAGCCAGCTCTTCATTTCTGATTTTTGTGTTTGTACTGAAGGCCGACTATCTACAAGTTTTTTGAATTACTATTGTATGTCGTATTTGTTCTGTTTTGTATATTTATATTTCTGTTCATTTTTGTTTTGTCTGTATAATCACTTTTTTTATTTTTAACAAAACAATCTTTTTGTACATGTCCTGTACGCTTACATGAGTAACAGATTACTGTGTGTTTTTTAAAATTTCCATTTTTTTATAAAACAATTTCTTTCCACATGCCCTCTTTTATTACAAAAGTAGCATACTATATTATTTGTGAAACTTCTACATTTATTCTGTATGTAATCTAATTTTCTATTTTTAGTCCAACAATCTATTTCATCATGTCCTAATTTATTACAAAAATTGCATTTTTGCATTACATTTTTCTCTTCTGTGTCATTCATTACATTTAAATTTTTACATTCATTAAATTTTATAAATGATTCAAACTTGCTACATATTGTAGATAATTCCTCTGTATTTTTAATTTCAGATGTTGTCAGTAAAGTTGCATATTTTTCTGACAATCCATGAATTATTATGTCCATAAGTTCCTTATCATGCATTCTTTTATTTAATAAATTATTTTTTGATTTTACCTTTAAAATATAAACAGATGCATTATCATGACCTTGTACCATATTTAAAATTTCTAACTTAAGATTCCTTTGAAAGTCATATCTTTCAAATTGTTGTAAGAATTTGGTTTTAAAAATTTTCCAATCAAATTCACAGTTAATTGCTCTGTACCAAGTTAACGGAAAATCTGTTAAAAATATAGGCATACACTCTACCAAATAATCTAATTTTAATTTGTAGACTTTGGCTAATTCTTCTAACCTTATTATAAATTCATTTGGTTCACTTTCACCATTAAAAGATATTTTTAATTTGAGAGGATCAAAATTTATGGACTCCATTGTGTTACTTTCTAAATCCTTTTTATTATTTATTTTTTTAGATTTCATCATTTGCTGTATATTTTCAATTTATGCAATTAGAGAATAAATCATTTCATCTCAAAAAAAATTTCATACAAATTAAATATAACACCATCTATATATATTTATCTAAACTGATTTGAAACAAACTGGTTCATATCCATTCTTCATTCTCCCGCGACGTTCGATTTTTGAATTTCCATTCTTCTGAACGTAATGTAGGTAGTTTGAATTCTCTCACCTTCAATATTTTCAAAACAGCCGTTCAATATTTTCAAAACCGCCTTTTAAAACTTGCAATTTCTTGTTTTAAATTGTATAAGTTGATGCCTTCAATAGCTTTTAAACGTGTTGATGCTTTCACAACCATAAATCTGTCCAATTTTAATTATTTCATATATTGTATTGTTTTCAATGTCATTTGTTGAAATCGACTGTCATTTGTTTTTGTTTGTGAAAAATTTTCTTATAGGAATTTCATTTACAGATTTTTCTTTTACGTTGGGCGCCAAAATGTGAGGGTTTTTCTTCTGTCCTGCTGATTGACACAATTAATAATTAACAGCCACTTTAATATGTTTACTTTTATTTCTTTCACAATGTATACACAATTAACCACAGCACAATAATATTCTTTATTCTTAATTACACAGGCTTGTGGCTATCCCGCCAGGCAAGCTTCTTCTCTCTTTTTGCATTCCTTTGTTTTCCTTTTCATTCAAATTCAAATCTCCATGTTCCATTTTACCTAACAAACAAATCCATCTCGTTACAACCTATAAGTAAGGGATTTTTTAATATAAAAAACGGCATCTTTCTAGAAATAAACCGGGCGCATTTTTTTTCTCAGACATGGAAATGCGGACTAGGGTCCTTAGCAGGAGCGTGCATCCCATACGGGCACATGTGCCTAATAGGTAGGCAATATATGGTTAAAGAACATTTCAGCTTGATATTCAGATTTAAAATTCAAAATTTAAGTTCGATTGGGGCCATCCTTAGCACTTCAACCAATTTCAGATGACCTATTTTAAAGGAATGGAAGCAAATATTTATTCTGAAATGTATTTTCCTATACCCCATGCACGCGCCTGGTCCTTAGCAACCATCTATAATCTATAATCTAAGCTGCAAAGATATGTTAACATTTAAGGCTCATATGAAATGCATGCCTACGGACAGGCACATGTAGGTTCGCGCCTACACATTCTGCATGTGTGCATACAAATAAAGAAAACCTCACATGGACAAATATATATATTTGACTATGCCCTGTGACGTTACGATTATTTCCTAGAGAAGCATAAAAAAATTCAGGATCTTTTCAAACTTTCTAAGATTGGTGGTCAGTCCAATATTAGCGATAATAAGCTTTACAACAGTAGTGCATACAGTTGAAAATGCTCTGAAATAAAATAGTGTCCTGTACCCTTAGTACGAGTTGCAAAACTTGAGTAATGTAAAGTTTACGGCAATTATTAAAGAGTGATTTCCCCCAAAATCTGCCGTTTTTGTTTGTTTGAACTTGATTTTCTTCATCACTGTAACTCTTTTGCTAAGACCACAAAGTGTAAGAAACAAAAACGGCAGATTTTGGGAGAAATCAAGCTTTAAAATTTTCCGTAAACTTTACTTTTCTCAAGTTTTACAACTCGTACTAAGGGTACTATCAATATAAGGTCTAGCCATTCGGAGCGTGAAGCCTGCGGGGCCTTAACATGTGAGGCAATTTCCTTTAGCTGTAATCTCCTCGGGGACGACATCCAGTGCACTAATAAAGGCGACGGTGTCATGGACACTGCAAGAGGGCAGGGGTCGGTAACCTTTTGAGTCGGAAGAGCTAAAAATTACAATTTACAAAAAGAAATGGCGGTTGATATGTAATGTTGGCGGCTAGGGTTAATTAAAGTGAAATTGGTTTTATGTTTTAGTTTTTTTTTATGTCCTTGAATGTATATATTATTATTTATTGATTTAAAAATGTAATTTGTCATGTATGTTCCTTGACTTATAGGTTGGTATGCGGCTGACCACCCATACTGTAAAAAATGGTTCACTTTGCCAATGTCACCCCTGTTTCAAGGAAGGACGGCAAGAGTTGCAGGGCTTATATTCATTTGAGATTGGGTTTGTATATTGTAGGTCCACATGCGGCATGTGTTAAAGCGGAATTATACATGTCTGCTTGTGGGAATGCATTTAATATAGATCTTAAATGATAATATATATCTTTGCAGCTTAGATTAGATTAGATTAGATTAGATAAGATTAGATTACAGTATCCAAAGTGTGTAAAGAGCCAAAAATATTGAAGCGAGCAAGTGGCTCGGAGGTAGAATCGGTGCCTAATGAATCTCAATCTTAATCAAAGCTGCAAAGATATATATAATTTAAGATTCATATTAAACGCATTCCCACAAGCAGACGTGTATAAGTTCATGCCGCATGTGGACCTACAATATAAAAACCCAACCTCAAATGAACGTAAGCCCTGCAACTATTGCCGGCCTTCCCTGAAACACGGTTGACATTGGCAAAGTGAACCATTTTTTACAGTATGGGTGATCAGCCTCATGCAAACCTATATGTCAAGGAATTACCAACCTACACGTCATGGAATAATCCTCGTAGATCGATTCAGAACGATTTTCGTTATTTTCGATCAGAAGGTTTTTCTTTGATAAATTTGAATATTTGCGTATGGAACTAAAGAGCCGCAACTGAACACCCAAAGAGCCGCATGTGGCTCGCGAGCCGCAGGTTGCCGACCCCTGCAATAGGGTACTGACAATAAAATGGGAAGTGTGGGCTAGTCAGAAGCAGCGGGGCTACTGGCAGGGTATGAATGTAACAACAAAATAAGACATTGCTTGTCTGTAACTGTAACTCTCTGTCGCAATTCCGCTAGGGGTGGCCAGAGCCTCTGCAGAGTTACCTCCATTTTATCCTATCCTGACATACCTCTTTCAATTCCTTCATACCCATCACCTTTTTCATGCATTTTCTTCTTTTACGCTCACTTTTTATATCCCATTCTTTCACAATCTCCTCAATCTGATCACTCCATACTTTTCTTGGTCGTCCCTTCCCTCTTTTTCCTTTCACACTTTCTTTGTATACATACTTTGACAGTCTATCATCTTTCATTCTTTCCACATGCCCAAACCATCTCATCACATTCTTTTGTACTTTAACTTTCACATCCTCTTTCAAATTACATTATTTTTTTATCCATTCATTCCTAACTCTATCACTCAAAGTTTTTCCGGTCATTTTGCTTGTGCTTTCTAGAATCTGTACTTAAATGTAAAATTTCAAAAAATCGTATTTATGCTTTTAAAGGTTTCACTTCCTTGACTTGTCCAGTCGACAGCTCAGTTGGTTGAGTGCTTGCATTCCATGCCGTGAGCTCGGTTTCGAATCCCATTGAGGGTGTCAGAAATGATTTCCCGTTTCGGTGTTTATTTCAAACCCCAAATGAAAATACCGGCATGGTTTACTCAGCCTTCACAAGAAATGAGTACCAGCCCCTTCGGGAGCTGGAAAACCCCCACTTTAACTGAAGTGGTTTGTGTAAGACCGGCCCCCTTACCTGTTAAAATAAATAGGTTCCACTCGCCACATGCGAAACCCTTCGAGGATAACGCGGCAATAAGTTACTCTATATGTGTAGTTAAGTTGCGTTTTGCGTTGTGTTGCGACTTATAGGTTGGTATGACTTTCTTGACTTATAGTTTGGTATGAAGTTGACCACCCATACTGTAAAAAATAGTTCACTTTTGCAATTTTGAATATTATATGAACAGAATATTTCCCTTAAACAATAAAATGATTTTCCTGCAATTAGGGGATCAATTGTCCATTAAATTAAGTTTACAGTTCCTGTAATGAGGCGCCTACAACTAAATGACGTCATACTATACAGGGGTGAACTTACCCCCAAAAGCGTTGGAGGGCAATTAATCGACTGAGACCAGAGTCATTAGGGTCCTACAAGGTGATTAACTGGGACCCCTTGATTATAAAGAGAGAGACTCGCACTGCAAATGAACAATCTCTGTTCATAAATGAGAAATTTCGTGAATAAATGTCGAGTTTCTATTCTGAAACGAGAAATCTCTATTAATTTCGCTAACAAATGTAAAATCTCTATTCTATATAATCACTTTAATTGTTTTTGAGTATGTTACAAATATTTTCGGAATTACTTCCATCTTCGGGTAACTAACAATTACTAAATTTAAAACAATTTTTTTAATTTCTTTTATTTTTTATTGAAAAATAATCAATTTTTTAAAATGAATTTCCACAGTGTTTCACAATAGTTATTTATGCCACTGCCTAGTAATGATAATCTTTGTAACACGAGTGCTAGTTTGTGCCATGAGGCGCAGCCGAATGGCACAATAGACAGCAAGAGTGTTACAAAGACTAATTACGTGCAGTGGCATACAATACTTTTTCTACGACCATGAAATAAATAACAAAATAGTAAATAATAGTCATTATAATGTACTTGTCCATTTGAAGTAATTAATAACCCACCTTTTTGTCAAACCGTGTAATTTATCATTCCCCTCGATTATCTTATCTAATCTGCAAAGATATATTACATTTGGAATTCATTTTAAATTTATGCCCACAAGCAGACAAATATAAGGTTGCGCTTATACATGCCGCATATAAGGGTTAATATTCAAACTTAAAACTCAAATAAACATAATGCTCTGCGACCACTGAACCAGGGGTGTCATTGGCAAAGTGAACCAAGTTTTAAACAACATAGATGGTCAACCTCATACCGATCTATTAGCCAAGTAACTGTTTAAGTTTGTTTATTTTTTGCGGTGCAAATATTTTGCATTATTTTCCTTTCAAGCCTTCTGTTTTCCTTCGAAAAAAGGAAAGCTAAAATTTAAAGTATTTTGATAAATAACACTGATGAATTATTACATTTTTAACAATTTTTATTTGACTCTACGCATAACATAAATACATTTTCATTTTAACAAAGATTGAACATAGTGGGGAGGAACTATCAATAAATTGAAAATATCATGTAATGGCTGACGTTTAAACGTGGTTGCTATGGAAACGGCCAATAATAGTTTGTTATCGGTCGCTTAGAAGGATAGCCCCATACAAGATTGCTACTCGAAATTCAAAAATGGTTCCATTTCTGACAATGCGCATGCGCACATTTTCATTTCAACACCGCACAGACAAGTATTTCTACCTAAAACGTGGCCAAAAATATTTTGTCACTTTTTTTATGTCAACAGGGTACCAAATGACTAAAAACGTGATTTGAATGATGTAGCACTGCAAATTAGGTACCTACCACGTACCTACCTACTTAATTGTACGAAAAATAAAAAAGTAAGTCTTTAGCAAATATTTATTATTTTTATTTTTTATTTTAATCCACACAGGTATATCTAAATATGATCTTATGTTAGGTACATAAAGAGAATACAAAACACATATTAAATAAAACTAACAATCAATAAGTAGCACATCCTATGAATAACTTATTTTAACTAAAAAGATTTTTTTTTATTCTTCATCACTAGTGAGGTCGTTCTCTACTGCAAAAAACTCAATAGCTTCTTTGGAGAATATTTTTTTACTTTTCTTGTTTTTAGGCCTAATGCTGCTGAGATACGGATCAGAAGTCATTAGAAGCCGGTTCAGCACATCCTCATTGCATGCAATCCTAGAGAACTTCCGAGAAAAGCTCTCCCTATATTGGCGGAAGTGCTTGTTTCTGGCTTCCGCAGCTTCTTCTGATAATTGGCCGATTGGCAATAATGCATTAGCTATAACACTCGATGAATGCATCAAAATTTTATGTACCGTGGGTGACATAGGTTGCCACGGATACAAATTGATATAGTGTTTTGCTGTATCCATTGTAAATTTTGAGAATTTATTTAAATTTATATCAAATCCTGAAGATAACACTTCTAGAACCGTTTTAAACCTCATAATCAATGATAAATCTACGCCAGTAATAGCAGCCGCTTCTTCTTCATTATTAAAAAACCTTCGTGATGTATTACCATCATTGGTATTGCCGTACCCGGCTTTCGGAATGTCTACCAGTAAACTCATTTTATCGCGAAATTCTTTTTGTATATTCAATTTCGCTGCTTGAATTTTTTCCCGGTCACTTTTCTCTGTTATGCGGCCCTTATATACATCCGCTTTTATTTTGTATGAAAGGTGCAGCAAAAATTCAAAAAACCTGATTCTGGCGTGCAATATTGACAGCCCAAATTTGAATGTCGCAGGATTTTCCAGGTTTGTAGATGACAAATCGTTAAAATTCTTCGAAGTTTTACCGCATATGTAGCAACGCAATGTGGAAGCAGTATTAGTGGCTGCGTTGCACACTTTTCCATCGACCATTGTAGGAAGAAGTACATGGTTTACTCTTAATGTATTAGTTACATTAGTTACTTGAAGATTTCGGGCCTGGTTTTCAATGTAGTTGATTTCTTCATTGGTTATATCTCTGTCTTCCTTGACATAACGGATCCGTATTGGTCTGCAATACCTTGGTGATGATGGTTGAATATTTTGCCATATAATTTTATCTGCACACATCAGACGAAGGGGCACAAGAGAACTCATAAATATGTTGGCATCACTATTGGCGTCTTCTTCGAATTTTTGTTTGTATTGTGTTTGAGTTGATCCATCACACCCCCACTTATATATAAGGGTTAAAACTGTGTCTGTGTACTGAAAACACTGTTGGAGAACTGGTTCCAAATATTTACAGAGTCGTGATGATGTGTGATCCACTAAATCTTGAAGTTTCACTTCTGCAACTGTCTCACTGACGTTTTTTGGTGGGTAACAATCATCTTTAGCCCTTTGTACATAGGTATAGCATGGATATACCTCTTTGTTGGCCTGATGAATGACCTCGTATTGACTAACAGTCATACTAGCTTCGACGTATATGCTCAAAGCTACCTCTGGAGTATGTTTCCTGGTAGTTGTTGTTTTACTACCAATCATAGCTACTTTACGGAATTTCATAGCCCTCGTTGGAGATTTGGTCACTTCTTGTATCACCTTAGCGACATCCTTGTTACCCGCTGACCTTTGACTCATTTGTGCAGCGTATGTTAGTTCTTCAACGGGCACATTATTTCGAAGATCCATTGTTTTGCGACGCTTTGTTCGATCACTGGATTCCCAGAATTCTTTACTCGGGCGGCCTTTCGAACTTCCGGGAATCGGTCCAGCAGGTAGTGCAATTTCTTCGCTAAGCCATTCGTTGTTATTTTCTAGGAAACGAGCTTCGGTACTATTACACGCAAGCCATTTTCGTTTATACACAACTTTGAACACCTTTATAATTTTTTGAAGGTCATCCATTTTTTCAGGAGGACACTTTGTTAAATCCACGATTTTTTCAGTTAAATCTTCGATTTTTCTGTCAAGCAATCGTTGAGAACTTCTTCTAACCAACTCATGTAGCTGTTTTCTGCTCATAGACACGACAGAATGAGCAATGTCTGCAACGATACAAAAATGTGTTATTTAGAATCACCACTAAAGGGTGGGTTCATAGGTATTTTTTTCTGCGATGTGAAAACTTGTGAATGTTTTTGATAGCTGGAGTTATAGAAGATATATTAAAGTATAATGCCAAGTAGGTCTGATACTGTTGCGGGCTGTTGCATATATTCAAAAATACTAATGTTTGTTCAAAAAGACGAAAAAGATAAAATATTTTAAGTAAATAGTTAAACTACTCGATATGATTGAACAAAGATTGAAACACAAATAAATTAACATTCAAAATACTGTACATACCCTGATCTACGATATCCATATTCATTTTTGTCACAGTATTCACTTTTAACATATGAAAACACACAGCAAAAGAACAGTTGTTTGTGAAATGTCGCGAAAAAAAATGAACGTCATCTGCGAGTTCTAGGTTCCGACTGGTGCTGCCACGGACTGGGGTGACCAATTCGGGTAACGAGTTCATTTAAGGGTGGTCACGTTATCTATCCTGCTTTGGGACACAATGTTGCCGCTAGGAGTGAAAGTTGAAAATTTTGATTTATGGCCACGTTTTGGGTAAAAATACTTGTCTGTGCACCGTTAGCAGTTGCGTAATGTAACATTACGCAACGGGTGTGGAAATGTATAGCATTGTGATTGCGTTAGCCGTTTTGTAATTAGTAAATTACCAAATGGGAGTAGAAAAAAATCTTTTCAAAATGTACAAATTAAAATCAAACCTCAAATGAACATAAACCATGCAACTTTTGCCGACCTTCCCTGAAACAGGGGTGTGTATTGTGAGGGTTTTTCTTCTCTGTCCTGCTGTTTGACACAATTAATAATTAACATACACACTTTAATATGTTTACTTTTATTTCTTTCACAATGTATACACAATTAACCACAGCACAATAATATTCTTTATTCTTAATTACACAGGCTTGTGGCTATCCCGCCAGGCAAGCTTTTCCTCTCTTTCTGCCTTCCTTTGTTTTCCTTTTCATTCAAATTCAAATCTCATGTTCCATTTTACCTAACAAACAAATCCATCTCGTTACAATACACCTCCTTCCTCTCATAAAAAAAAAAAACATTCCCAATTTTTTTTTTTTTCTTTTACAATGAGTAAATAATGTATCATAATGCTCAGCCGGCGCCACATATTTTGTTTTATTTTAAGGATAAATTTCAAAAATATGAAAATAAAAAAAAAACCTGTTTCTGATACATTATTCAGTCATTAATACATTTTTTTAACAATACCAATTATTTTCATACTAAAATTAATATATTTTTTTTTTTAACACAAATTTCATATTCAATATTATAAACAAATATTTGTTTTTTTTTAAATACTTAATTCAACAATTCAAAATAATCAATAACAATACATAATAAACATTCACCAGTTTATTAATCAATTCATTAAAATAACTTTTTTTTTTTTAAATACTTAATTCAACAATTCAAAATAATCAAATAACAATACATAATAAACATTCACCAGTTTATTAATCAATTCATTAAAATAACTTTTTTTTTTTAACATGTATCACATCTTTCCCAATATTTAAATTTATTTCAAATTTATTTTTCATTAATAAATTTATCAGTCCATCAATTTTTTAAAAACTTTACCTTCATATGTAATACTTTGTTTAATTTATGTTTCATACCTTCATTCATGCAATGTTTCATAATTCATTCTTTCACTGATCACTTTTATATCAACTTTCACCGTATCATGCATCACCTCAAATTTTTCATACACATGAAAATATGTTTTCTTTTTTTTGTTAATCTAATTTGATTATGTCCTTGATGTGATATTTATTTATAACATTTGTGTCTATATCTTTTAATACATAGACTATCTTGCTAACTTTCTTTTCTATTCTGGCTTTGACAAATTTTGGAGCCAACTTTGTACAGAAGTATTTCCCTGCATTTGATTGTATGAAATTTTTACGCCATACAATATCCCCTTGATCATAGACACGATTTGATCTACCTTTATTATAATAATTTGCATTTTTATTATATGCATCCCATAAATTTTCTGTTACAATTTTGTATAATGTGTTTAATTCCTTCATTTTATCTTTATACATATCTCTATATTTATCTAAATCTTCCTTTGATTCTATTTCATCATTTACTATTTCACCATGAATTTCACCATTTAGTACAATCTCCCTACCTCTTGCTAATACATTAGGTGTGTATCCTGTTGCTAAATTGACTGTATTATTTATTATGCTTTGTACTGAATCTAAAAAAGTATCCCATTTTCTTTGTTCATTTTCAACAAAAATAGCTAATGTGTATCCTATTGTTCTATTATATGTCTCTACATTATTGCACATGGGAGTATATAAAGTTGTATAAAATATTTTCTGTACTCCATATGAGTACATAAAATCTTTAAATGCATTTGACTTTAAATTCTTTCCATTATCTGTTATTATCGTTTGCGGTACTCCTTCTGTTAAAAATATTTTATTTTCTATTAATTTTACTATTTCTTCTGTAGTAGCTCTTCTTAAAGGAAATAACCAACAATATTTGGTAAAAACATCTATTATTGATAATATATGTATATAGCCCGTACTTGATTTTGGTAATGGTCCTATCAAATCAATACTCAGCATTTTTAACGGTCTATCCACTCTTTTTCTATTTTCCATTTTTCCTGCTGGAGGTAAATTATTCGGCTTATACATTTTACATTTTTGACATTTATTTATAAAACTTTTTATATCTGCATACATATTTTTCCAATAGTAACATCTTGATATGTATTTATAAGTTTTAAAAATACCTACATGTCCATTATCATGATGATTCTTTATTATAGTTAATCTATTGTCTATAATAGGTATCTCTTTCCAATTATATTCCTCTATGAAAGGATTATCATCATTTATTAGTTTAAATAATTTATTATCTACCATTTTGAATTTTTTGTATTTGTATGGTGTTTTTGTACATCCTTCTGCGATATTATTATACCAAGGATCTGCAATATTTGAATTTATTACTTCCATTTCTTTAGTACCAGGAATCCTAGATAATACATCTGGCACTGTATGTTCTTTCCCTTTTCTATGCTCAATCTCAAATTCATACTGTGAAAGTCTCATGGCCCATCTTGCTAATCTACCTGTTGGATTTGATATTTTATTCAAGAATTTTAATGCCATATGATCAGTTATTACCTTGAATTTCATCCCATCTAGATAAGATCGAAAATGTTCAATTGACTCTACAATGGCAAGAAGCTCACGTTCTGACGTCGAATAGTTTTGTTCTCTAACTGTCAAACTTCTTGAAAAATATGCTATTGGCTTTTCGGACCCATTGATATTTTGGTTTAATACTGAAGCTACTTGATTTTTACTGGCATCAGTGTGTAAAAAAAAATCTTTTGTGAAATCCGGACATATTAATACAGGGGCTGTGCTTAAGGCTAATTTTAAATTATTAAATGCATCCTCAGATTCTTTTGACCAATTAAAATTGTTCTGACCTTTTTTACCTCTCAATAATTTATTTAGTGGATATGATATCTCACTGCAGTTTCGTATAACTTTTCTATAAAATCCTACCAAACCTAAAAACATTCGTAGTTGTTTTACATTTTTCGGTGAAGGATATTCCTCTATAATCTTGACTTTATTTGAATCTGGCCTTAATCCATTTTCATCAATAATGTATCCCAAATATTTTAAACTATCTTTGCAAAATTCACATTTTGAAAATTTTACCGTTAACCCTGCTTCTTGTAATATATTTTTAACTTGTTTTAATAAATTTAAATGTGAATTGAAATCTTCGTTAATAATAATTAAGTCATCGATATAACAAAATATGTTAGTATCAAATTTAGGTCCAAATAATTTGTCTAATAAACGCTGTGTTTCAGAACTTGAATTTTTTAAACCGAACGGCATTTTTGTGAATTGAAACAACCCTCTATTTGGTACGACGAAGGCAGTTTTTTCTTTGGACGATTCTTCTAGTGGAATTTGCCAAAACGCCTTGCTTAAATCTATTGAAGAGATATACTTGGCATTTCGTAAATTTGCTAAAACTTGATTTAAATTTGGAATGGGGTAGTTATCTCGTTTTGTTACTTCATTGAGTCTTCTAGAGTCCAAACAAAATCTAGGCGTTCCATCCTTTTTAATTACAATCACAACAGGACTGGACCACGAAGATTTGGATTGTTCAACTATACCTTCTTTTAACATTTTATCTAACTCTGTGTTAACCTGTCTCTGTCTTGCTGGACTGAGTGGATAATACTTTTGTTTTATTGGAGGACCTTCTGTCTGAATTCTGTGTTCAATGAGGTTTGTGCATCCTAAGCCTATTTTTTCATAAGAGATGTCCTTGAAATCATTTTCTATTGTTTTTAATTGCTGTAATTGATTATCTGTTAATTTAGTTCTATTTGTAATTTTACCTAATTCACTAATATTTTTGCTATTTGAATATGTAATTTTACTTATTAAACTCGGTTCTAATTCAAATTTTATCCAAAAATCTATTCCAAAAATTATGTCTTGTTGTAAACCTTGTAAAACATAAAAATCTACATGTTTTATTTGATTGTCACATTTTACCTCTAAATTTATTTTACCAAGTATTTTTATATTTTTACCATTTGCTAACGAGATACTATCATGGGTTTTTATAATTTTGTAATTTCTTTGTAAAAAATAATCAAATGTTTTTTCATTGATTGCAGAAATAGATGCACCTGAATCTAGTAAACCTGTAAAGTTTTTGTTCTCAATATTTACTGTTAAAAATGGTCTTTTATCAAATTGTTTAGCAAAAATGAGTGGTGCAATTTGATAATTTTTATTAAAAATTTGAATGAAATTAAGCCAGCTCTTCATTTCTGATTTTTGTGTTTGTACTGAAGGCCGACTATCTACAAGTTTTTTTGAATTACTATTGTATGTCGTATTTGTTCTGTTTTGTATATTTATATTTCTGTTCATTTTTGTTTTGTCTGTATAATCACTTTTTTTATTTTTAACAAAACAATCTTTTTGTACATGTCCTGTACGTTTACATGAGTAACAGATTACTGTGTGTTTTTTAAAATTTCCATTTTTTATAAAACAATTTCTTTCCACATGTCCTCTTTTATTACAAAAGTGGCATACTATATTATTTGTGAAACTTCTACATTTATTCTGTATGTAATCTAATTTTCTATTTTTAGTCCAACAATCTATTTCATCATGTCCTAATTTATTACAAAAATTGCATTTTTGCATTACATTTTTCTCTTTTATGTCATTCATTACATTTAAATTCTTACATTCATTAAATTTGAAAAATGATTCAAACTTGCTACATATTGTAGATAATTCCTCTGTATTTTTAATTTCAGATGTTGTCAGTAAAGTTGCATATTTTTCTGACAATCCATGAATTATTATGTCCATAAGTTCCTTATCATGCATTCTTTTATTTAATAAATTATTTTTTGATTTTACCTTTAAAATATAAACAGATGCATTATCATGACCTTGTACCATATTTAAAATTTCTAACTTAAGATTCCTTTGAAAGTCATATTTTTCAAATTGTTGTAAGAATTTGGTTTTAAAAATTTTCCAATCAAATTCACAATTAATTGCTCTGTACCAAGTTAACGGAAAATCTGTTAAAAATATAGGCATACACTCTACCAAATAATCTAATTTTAATTTGTAGACTTTGGCTAATTCTTCTAACCTTATTATAAATTCATTTGGTTCACTTTCACCATTAAAAGATATTTTTAATTTGAGAGGATCAAAATTTATGGACTCCATTGTGTTACTTTCTAAATCCTTTTTATTATTTATTTTTTTAGATTTCATCATTTGCTGTATATTTTCAATTTATGCAATTAGAGAATAAATCATTTCATCTCAAAAAAAATTTCATACAAATTAAATATAACACCATCTATATATATTTATCTAAACTGATTTGAAACAAACTGGTTCATATCCATTCTTCATTCTCCCGCGACGTTCCATTTTTAAATGTTCATTTCTTCCGAACGTAGGTAGGTAATTTGAATTCTCTTGCCTTCAATATTTTCAAAACAGCCGTTCAATATTTTCAAAACCGCCTTTTAAAACTTGCAATTTCTTGTTTTAAATTGTATAAGTTGATGTCTTCACTAGCTTTTAAACGTGTTGATGCTTTCCATTATGCTTTCACAACCATAAATCTGTTCAATTTTAATTATTTCATATATTGTATTGTTTTCAATGTCATTTATTGGAATCGAATGTCATTTGTTTTTGTTTGAGAAAATTTTCTTCATAGGAATTTCATTTACAGATTTTTCTTTTACGTTGGGCGCCAAAATGTGAGGGTTTTTCTTCTCTGTCCTGCTGTTTGACACAATTAATAATTAACATACACACTTTAATATGTTTACTTTTATTTCTTTCACAATGTATACACAATTAACCACAGCACAATAATATTCTTTATTCTTAATTACACAGGCTTGTGGCTATCCCGCCAGGCAAGCTTTTCCTCTCTTTCTGCCTTCCTTTGTTTTCCTTTTCATTCAAATTCAAATCTCATGTTCCATTTTACCTAACAAACAAATCCATCTCGTTACAGTATGCAAAGTGAACCATTTTTTACAGTATTGGTGGTCAGCCTCACCCTATTAGTCAAGGAATCCATAAATGAAAAATCTCTATTACCAAATAAAGAAGTGGTATTTATGAGTGAGAGATTTTTAATGAAAATGATTTGGTTAGGTTAAGACTTTGATTTGATTTGAAAGATCTTTGGTTTGATTTGAAAGAATTAAAATCCCATTCAGGAACAAAGCGTGTATACGTCTTATTTGAAAGAAAAAAAAATATTCGTAATCGAGAAACTATTGCACAAAACAATGCACAAATCTTGGTTTGTATTTTTTTCTTTTGTTTAAAAAATAGATTTGTGAAGAGGAATGCAATTCAGCAACCTATTCTGCCTGGCCAGAAACAGGTTTTAATAGCATCAATTAATGATTATGCATTATTGTTAATTTTAATTAATTATTAATGAATAATTACCTAATAACATATGTTGAACCAGGGTCAAAGTTATGGTCAAATGACCCAGGCGGGGATCGAACCAACGTTGTTCTATTCCAAACACGCTAGATAAGCCCACTCGGCCCCCTCGGCCATAACACCGACATGAGATAATTATTGACTATTGATTAAAAATTAAGAATCTGTTATCAGCCATGAAGAATTAAGCCCATTCAAAAATGAGAAGTCTCTACGCAGAAACGACAAATATTTGTAAATTTGAAATGAAAACCTTGAATCAAGTTTCAGAAATTATATACCTTGTACAAAAACGTTTAAAATATATTAAAAATGAGAAATCTCTATTCAGTAACGAGAAATCTCTATTTATTCCAAATTTCTATTCAGAATGAATATTTTCTTTTCACAAATGAGATAATATCTGAAATTCAAAATAAAATCAGCTCTTCATAAATTTTCAAGGAAATTTTCGTGGAATTATTTTGTCTCATTTACGATATTTATTGCAAATAAATTATTTTAATTATCAATTTGTTTTCGATTTACGAGCCGGTTGACATTTAACGAAACTGTAACTTGCTCAAGGAAAATAGTGCTTCAAATAGCAGGTAGAGAACTGTACCCTTAGTACGAGTTGCAAAACTTGAGTAATGTTAAGTTTACGTCAATTATTTATTAAACAGTGATTTCCCCCATAATCTGTCGTTTTTGTTTGTTTGAACTTGATTTTCTTCATCACTGTAACTCTTTTGCTAAGACCATAAAGTATCAGAAACAAAAACGGCAGATTTTGGGAGAAATCACTCTTTAATATTTTCCGTAAACTTTACTTTTCTTAAGTTTTGCAACTCGTACTAAGGGTACTGAAACCTGAAACAAAAGATTCAGAAAGGTCTAGAAGTCTCTGTGTACGTAACATGAATAATAATAATAATAATAGGATTATTTATTTGGTGAGCGCTGTTTTTGTGTGAATCACACCTCAAGAACCCTCTGCAAGCTTGGTCGTCGCTATACAAAGCGCCAATTTTACAGAAAGACCCAGTTACGAGTCAGAAGTGTTAACCACTAGACTATAGACTACGGACCGGATATAAATAATAATAATAGTAGGATGATTTATTTGGTGAGCGCTATTTTTGTGTGACTCACACCTCAAGAGCCCCCTAGTTCTCCATATAGAATGCAAACATTGTACTGAGTGAGCCGTCGACAGGAAGCATTGCCAAAAAAAACAATATCACCTCTTTAGTAGGTCCGAAATTCGTTTTCCTTTCAAGTATATTATGTGATTGAGTGCGTCAGTAATTCCCTGAGATCGGGGAAAATGTGAAACACTCTGGGGGCAAGATGACCTCACTTAGTGGGTCACTCTCCCGGAAAAGTCACAGGGAGCGAAGTAATTGCCCCCCCCACACAGGATAAATAAACCCCCCTTGAGCGACTGTTTCATTGATTATTTTAAAGTAAAATTTGCCAATGTCACCCCTGTTTCAGGGAAGGGCGGCAAGAGTTGCAGGGTGTATGTCCATTTGAGATTTGGTTTTTATGTTGTAGGTTCACATGAGGCATGTGCAAGCGCGAACTTGTACGTGTCTGGTTGTGAGAATGCATGTAATGTGAATCTCCAATGTAAAATATCTTAGCAACTTAGATTAGATTAGATTAGAAAGGATATTTTTGTATTATATAAAATATCTTAGCAACTTAGATTAGATTAGATTAGAAAGGATATTTTTGTATTATATAAAAGAAGAGCTTGTATGAAGAAGGTTATGACTCTGGAGGAAATGAAAGAAGGATGTAAGGATAGAAAGAAATGGCGGTTGATCTGTAATGTTGGCGGCTAGGGTTTATAAAAGTGAAATTGGTTTTATGATTTAGTGTTTTTGATGTCCATGTATATATTATTATTATTATTTATTGATTTAAAAAATGTAATTTGTCATGTATGTTCCTTGACTTATAGGTAGGTATGCGGCTGACCACCCATACTGTAAAAAAGGGTTTACTTTGCCAATGTCACCCCTTGTTTCAGGGAAGGACGCCAAGAGTTGCAGGGCTTATGTTCATTTGAGATTGAGTTTTTATATTGTAGGTCCACATGCGGCATGTGTTAGCGCGAAATCATACATGTCTGCTTGTGGGAATGCATTTAATATAAATCTTAAATGATATATATCTTTGCAGCTTAGATTAGATTAGATTCGATATAATGTCATTGCATCTACTTCGTGTAAGCTCTTGCCGATTTGTAAGCTCTAAAAAAAATCCGTAGTGAAAATACAGGATCCTGTAAGGTCACAGCGACTAGCCAACCGCTGATAATGCCCATCGGAGCAATGGGCGAAACTGTCCGGAAAAATCAACCAGACCACGGCTACATAGCCCGAATAAAGTGATTGCTGTGTCAATAATAAACTTATTACATAGCACATAATTTTATTGTCACATTTTTGAGTGAAATTGCCTACATCCTATCGGACTTCATCCGTCCATCTACATAGGCTATAATCTATAATTTAAGTTTCAAATATATATTATGTACATTTAAAATTTACATTAAACGTATTCCCGCAAGCAAACACGTATAAGCTCGCGCTTGCACATGCCACATGCGAACCTACGACATAAAAACCTAAATCTGAATCTAATCTAAGTTGCAAAGATATATTACATTTAAGAATCACATTATACGCATTTTCACAAGCATACACGTATAAGTTCGCGCTTAAACATGCCGCATGTGGACTTACAATGTAAAAACCCAAATCTCAAAGCGACATGCTACTTGCAACTCTTGCCGTCCTTCCCTGAAACAGGGGTGACATTGGCAAAACAAACCTTTTTCTATAGCATATTTACAACTTAAATTATGGATTGTAATGGCCATGGTCTAATCTAATCTAAGTGACAAAGATATGTTACATTGGAGATTCACATTACATGCATTCCCACAACCAGACACGTACAAGTTCGCGCTTGCACATGCCTCATGCGAACCTACGACATAAAAATCCAAATCTGAAATAAGCATACACCCTGCAACTCTTGTTTGAAACAGGGGTGACACTGGCAAAGTGAATCATTTTCTACAGCATGGGTGGTCAGCCGCATACCAACCTAAGTTAAGGAACATAATTCACAAATAATAATCAATAAATAATCAGTATAAATATCAAAAGAATTACAAATTATAATTTTAAAATTAACTAAAAATCCTAGCACCGACACCGACTCTAACTCTATTCTATTCTTAGACATTTTAGTCGACGGTTGAGCCCACGCTTTGACAAACAAATGGTGCCCGGTCTGAAAATTTCATCACCACGGTCAACCTTACCTACCGAATTTTGTAATCTTTGTATGAAAACAAATCAGCTGTTCACTTGCGGCCATTTTGGATTGACAAGTCTTCATACAAATGAGTCATTAGTTTGTCAAAGCGTGGGCTCAACCGACGACTAAAATGTCTAAGAATAGCCCCGTAAATATTAAATAAATGAATGAATGGAACTGAACCAGAGATATTTAGAATGCTGTGCGTTATTTTGTCTAGGTAGTTATCGGAAGATAATTAACGTGTGGGGTTTTATCGGATACGCTATAATTAGGTCGGACCTTGTGGGCCCTTGGGATGAATCGGAGATCGGATTACTAAATTGCTCCGTGTAACGAGATGAACGCTGTTTATTGTGCCCGTAGCTAAACAAAAAAAGTTCACTAGGTTCCGCAGTCTAGTGGTCAACACTTCTGACTCGTAAACGGAAGGTCGTGGGTTCGAATCTCGGCGGAGCACAAAAATATACCATTTGTATTTTCAAATATGCTCTTCGCTGGGTTGAAAATTCATAAACCTTTACCAATGACCGGTCACCAAAGGTCCATCCAGTCTTACAGTTCTTGCTTGAGAATTGGCGTTTTGTAGCGACGACGATCAAGTTCGTAAAAAGGTCGATAGTTCAATTGGTAGAATGCTTGCATTCCATGCCGAGAGCAAGGGTTCGATCTCAAGGTTTACTCAGCCTTCACTAGAAATGAGAACCAGCCCTCTTGGAAACTGGGAAACACCCATTTTAACTGAAGTGGTTGGCGTAAGGCCGGTCCCCTTTCATGCAAAAATAAGTTACATTCGCCACATGCGACTCCTTCGGGGATAACGCAGGCAAGAAGTTACACTATATGTGTGGCTTAGTTGCAGTTGCATTGCTGGCATGCGTTTGACTCTATAGAGTGCACGCCCACCGCATCGCGAGCCCCGGCATGTATACGCCCGCCACATTTACTGAAAATGTACGTTAGCAGTCCGTGTTTCATGTACTCTTTATTAAGTGTTGCTATGCAGATAGTTAACACTGATTTATATATATAGACTATGAAGGCAGCCAAATTGCAGTGAACAAAAACATTTCATTTCTAAATGGACGTTTTTTCTATATTTTTTATAAACCACTGATATTTATATAAATACAAGGATAATTTATTTATAAGGTACACATAATAAAAGAGCGCCGTTTTTGTGTGTGTCACACCTCAAGAGCCCTCTCAAATCATGGATAAGATTTTTTGTAAAGATGCGTCTTTAGTGCTCCTTTAAAGACACCAACAGTTTCTGCCTTCCTCACATTAGGTGGTAGTCTGTTCCACTCCATTGGGCCCGCAAACCGGAAAGCACGGTCCCCAAAATTAGTGCGTGTCTGACGTGACGGCTGGACTAAGTCAACCACCCCACACTCCGCAGATCTGAGAGTTTGGCGTCTCAAATCTATCTCAACACGTGAGAACATGTCAGACAAGTATGAAGGAGCCGTATCATTGACAGCTTTGTAAACCATCAGACAAACACGGTAGACCACCCTCTCCGGAAAACGAAGCCAATGCAATTTTTTCAACAATGGAGTAATATGGTTAAATTTAGACATCCCGAATATGAGTCTTGCTGCAGAGTTCAGCACAGATTGAAGCCGGCTGAAATGGTTTGGTAAAAGCATCAAGTCCCTTTTTCGAGCCACAGCGTGGAAGTTGAAGACTTAGGAAAGAATGGATAGACCAAATAGGTGAGATTGCGAAAGAATGGAACCTGCAGAGTGAGAATAAGAGAAGAGTATGCTTGAAAAGAGTGATTAATGTTGAAGAAATTAAAGAGGTATGCAAGGACAGAAAAAAGTGGAGACACATCTGCGGAGGTACCGGCCACCCCTAGTGGAATGGCGGCAGGATACAGTAACATTAAAAGCATCTTAAGTGAAAATAGATGATCGCACATCTTCGTTAGAATAGGCACTGAAAGAAGAAACACTAAGCACATGAATTGACATAGACAAATTGTGAAATCAATCGGTCGGGTTGCTTAGGATAATGCAAACAAATATTTTGTTACTGCTCGATAAAAACGGTAGTTCCATACACGAATGACGTTTGTTGTCCGAGAAAAAAGTTACAAATACAATATTGTGTTGAATTTATTTTTAACTAGGATAATTTGTCATCTGGTCGATATCTCAGCAAGCAGAACAAGGGTCAGACATGGTTTCAAGTTCTACTATTTTCTTCTTTTGTTGTCACGTCGATGGCTCAGTTTTAGAATGCTTGCGAGTTGCGCTCCATGCCAGAGTGTTCGATCCCCGCCAGAAAAAAAATTAAATCGGCGTTTATTTCAAACCCTCAATCAAAACACCGGCAAGGTTTACTTAGCCTTGACAATACATAAGAACCAGGAAGCTGGGAGACTCCCGCTTCAAGTGAAGTGATTTGTGTAACGCCAGCCCCTTTACCTATAAAAATAAATATGTTCCATACGCCACATGCGAGTCCTTGGGGTAGACTCGTGCGATTTATATATTTTTTGTTTTCTTAAGAATTTGTCCATTAATTAGACAAGAAAAAAGGCAACCAGAAGGAAATTTTATTTATTGTTTACTTGTCGCATTCCTTGACTTATAGGTTGGTATGAGGCTGACCACCCATACTTTAAAAAAATGTTTCACTTTGCCAATGTCACCCCTGTATCAGGGAAGATTGGCAAAAGATGCAGGACTTATATGTTCATTTGAGGTTTGGTTTTAATTTATAAGTACACATTCAGCATTTGTAAGCGCGAACTTACACGTGTCTGTTTGTGGGCATGCATTTGATAAGAGTTTTGAATGTTAATACATGTGTACAACTTAGATTATAGATTATAGGCATAATTTTTTGAAGGAAATGTTCACGATCACTGGCGTAAGTAAATAAGCCTAGCTTATTCACACTGCAGTATATATTTTAAGACCCTTATGTGTGACACATTTTCTTCAATAACTTGTTTAACTTACTAGTACGTCCGTAAACAAAATAATTACATGTGTGGACTAGAACATGACGTCATATTTCAGTTCACAAAAATATCATTCGACTCTTTTTAATTTTCTTCCTTTTAAAATAATTTTAAAGCGTTAAAACCGGTCCGTAGTCCAGTGATAACACTTCGAACTCAAGGCTCAAGCACTCAACAAGCACCAACTGATGTATTCAAGGTTATGGGTTCGAATCCCGGCAGAGCACAAAAAGTATACCATTTATATTTTCAAATATGCTCTTCGTTGGGTTAATAAATTCATTAACCTTTACCAGAAACCGGTCATCAAAGGTTCATCCAGCCTTACAGCAAATGGGTCTTGCTTGAGAATTTGCGCTTTGTAGCGTGGACCAAGCTCGTAAAAAGTCCGGTCGATGGCTCAGTCGGTAGAATGCTTGCATTCTATGCTGAGAGCAAGGGTTCGATCCCCACCGAGGGTGTCAAAAATAATCTCCCGCGTTTTGGTGTATATTTCAAACGCAAAATAAATACCGGCAAGGTGTACTCAGGTTTTACAAGAAATGAGAACCAGCCCCTTCGGAAGCTGGGAAACCCCCACTTCAACTGAAAGTGGTGGTAAGGCCGGCGTCCTTAGGCATTAAAATAAATAGGTCCCGAATCGACACATGCGACATTTTCGGGGATAACACGGGCAAGAAGTTACACTATATGTGTAACTTAGTTGCGTGAATGAGAGTCCGCATGCTATCTGTCTGACACATCCATGCGGGAAGGGTACCTACGTTGTGGGTTCGACCTCACTTTACTATTTGCTACTCAGTGAAATTCTCCGCTAGTTATGCAACCAAATATGCGGGCTCTACCCGCTGCATTAAACTGTACCACTGTATGTACAAACCATCCTTATATTGTTCAGGAAGTGTATCTGTATGTACTGGTACAAGAGTAACTCAAAACAACCAAAATTCAGCTTTAAACAGTCGAATCGTTTTTTTTTTAGAAATCCTGTGCGGGAGACTCCCTAGACTTCAGACACTCTAGGGGTCTATGACACTTCACACAGTAGTTTACGAGCTTGGTCGTCGCTACAAAGCGCCAACACTCAAACAAAACTCAGGTGCTGTAAGGCTGGATGGAACTTTTACTGACCGGTCTTTAGGTAAAGGCTTTATGAATTTTTCAACCCAGCGAAAATCATATTTGAAAATATAAATGGTATAATTTTGTACTCCGCCGGAATTTGAACTCACAACCTTCCATTTACGAGTCCAAAGTGTTGCCACTGGACTACGGACCGGCCATTCGTTGATTTGAATAAGGCATTACTTCCGAAAATATTTTATTTTAAAGTAAATACTTACGCAGTTTGGTTCTAAATCCCCAATCAACTTTTCTTGATTTACAGGTTGGTATGCGGCTGACCACCCATACTGTAAAAAAAGGGTTCATTTTGCCAAAGAGAATCACCCTTGTTTCAGGGAAGGTCGCCAAGAGTTGCAGGGCTTATGTTCATTTGAGATTGGGTTTTATATTGTAGGGTCACATGCGGCATTTTTAAGCACGAACTTGTACGTGTCTGCTTGTGGGATTGCATATAATATGAATCTTAAATCTTATATATCTTTGCAACTTAGATTATAGAATGATCATGAAATTGATCACATTTTCAGCTTGTCCCTACGAGGGTGCTTTTTGTTCATTTAACGTGGAGATGTGCCTGCATAAGCTAACGTTGAAAATACCGGGCCTAAATATCAATACATCTTTGCAACTTAGATTATAGCAACGCAACGCTTAGGTTATAGTTCGCGCGAACCAGCCCACCACCACCTTCAGAAAAGGAACTGAAGACACTGCTTTTCTCCAGAAGCCATGGCGCCCTTGAGATGGTCCAGGGTGTCTATTCACGATAGGGGATAGAGTAGATTCATTTTGATTTTATCAGAAAAAGCAATAAATGGTATTGTGAGGCACAATACCTTTATTCCTTTTTCGGGGAAAATCGAGATGAGTCTTCTCTATCCCCTATCGTGAATAGACACCCTGGACCATTAAATGGCGCCACAGGAAAGAAATCATCCATCATCATCATCATCAACTAAGCTCATATAGTGTAACTTCTTGCCTGCGTTATCCCCGCAGGAGTCGCATGTGGCGATTCGGGACCTATTTATTTTTACGGGTAAGGGAGCCGGCCTCACACCAACCACTTTCAGTTGAAGTAGGGATTTCCCAGCTCCCGGAGGGGCTGGTTCTCATTTCTTGTGAAGGCTGAGTACACCTTGAGATCGAACCCTTGCTCTCGGCATAGAATGCAAGCATTCTACCAATTGAACTATCGACCTTTTTACGAGCTTGGTCGTCGTCGCTACAAAGCGCCAATTCTCAAACAAGACCCAGTTTCTGTAAGGCTGGATGGACCTTTGGTGACCGGTCATTGGTAAAGGTTTATGAATTTGTCAACCCAGAGCAAATTTTAAAATATACATGGTATAATTTTTGTGCTCTGCCGGGATTCGAACCCACAACCTTCCATTCAGAGTCCGAAGTGTTACCACTGAGCTATGGACCGGTCCATAGACTATTATATAAAAGAGTATACTTTACAGCAGCGTTTTTCAACCTGTGGGTCGCGACCCCCTGGAGGGTCGCGAGAGGTCGAGAAAACTTCAGTTTATTTATACAACATGCTCAAACCCTCCTCGTACCCGTCCTGTATGTATGTGTCAGAAGGACCCACAGCACATGGACGCTCATGCAAAGCTATATATTTTCTCTAGTGGCGAAAGGCCTTCCCGTGAAGTGAAAGCAACGGCACGACAAAACAAGAACCTCTAGGTCAGAGGCGTGCCCATGACTCTAAAAGTAAATGGTTCGATGTTACTGAAGCTAATAGCATACCTCGGGTGGCACTCCTTGTGGGATTGTTGCTAGATCACGAGTAGCGTGAATAATGATACACATAATACGAAATAATAATAATTTAAATCTAAGGACAGGATTACTGTGAATCCGCTATAATTTGTGAGAATTAAATAAAAAGTCGATAAGACTTAAAATTATTATTATTAATTGAATATATTAAAAAAGGGTTGGGGGGTCGCGAAATATTTTTTATTAGATACTAGGGGGGTCGTGTCATGAAAAATGTTGAAAAACACTGCTTTACAGTATAACGATTTAACGAAGTATGGTTGCATAATAAACCACAGAGTTCAAATCAATAGCCAAGTTTTGGTAATTAAAAATTTAACGATCTGTAGTTGCCAGAACGAACTGTGGCAGTTTGGGATTTCATGCTGCCCCCAAATCTGGAACGTTTCCTATTGTAATATAGTGTAGAATGCAGCACCCATAGTACAAAGTTTTTTATGGATTGTAGAAGCATTCACTTTGTAATCTAATCTAATCTAAGTTGCAAAATATAAGTAAAATTAGAGATTCACATTACACGCATTTTCACAAAACAGACATGTGTCTCATTATGAATTTCTGTAAATCATTTATAATTTGTTGTGCTCCTTGACTGATAGGTTGGTACGAGGCTTACCACCCGTGCTGTAAAAATCGGTTCACTTTTGCCTATGCCACCCCGGTTCAGGGAACGGCGGCAGGAGTTGCAAGGTTTATGGCCATGTGAGGTTTTCTTTATTTGTATGCACACATGCAGAATGTGTAGGCGCGAACCTACATGTGCCTGTCTGTAGGCATGCATTTCATATGAGCCTTAAATGCTTACATATTATCCTTGCAGCTTAGATTATAGATTAGATTATAGATTATAGATAGACATGTTTAAATTCGCGCTTAAACATGCCGCCTGTAGTCCTACAATATAAAAACTCGAATCTCAAATGAACATACACCCTGCAACTCCTGCCGTCCTTCCCTGAAACAGGGGTGACATTGGTAAAGTGAAGCATTTTCTACAGCTTGGGTGGTCAGCCGCATACCAACCTATAAGTCAAGGAACATACACGACAAATTACATTTTATAAATCAATAAATAATAATATCCATGTATATGTTTTAAACTCAGTTAATTGAAAGTTGCAACTTTGAGTTGGAAATTAATTTTCTAAAATGCACCAGACTCCCAACTGCAATTTAAAACTACTTTTGACATTCCGTTCCAATTTAAAATGAACCTATTTTCGCTTAAAGTTCCTTGACTTATAGGTTGGTATGCGGCTAACCACCCATGATATAAAAATAGCTCACTTTGCCAATGTAATCCCTGTTTCAGGGAAGGTCGGCAAGAGTTACAGGGATTATGTTTATTTGAGATTGGGTTTATATATTGTGGGTCAACATGTGGCTTGTGTTAACACGAACTTATACGTGTCTGCTTGTGAAAATGCATGTAATATGAATCTCAAATGATACATACATATCTTTGCGATTTAGATTTAGATTTAGGTGCAAAAGATGAGAAGAATCTATAAACAAAGTTGAACAATATATTAACATTCAAAGCTCACATCAAATTCATACCCACAAACAAACACGTGTAAGTTCGCACTTACAATTGCTGAATGCGTAGGACTTGAAAATTAAAATCCAAACCTCAAATGAACATAAACCCTGCAACTCTTTCCGATCTTGCCTGGAACAGGGGTGACATTGGCAAAGTGAACCATTTTTTACAGTATGGGTGGGCAGCTTCATACCAACCTAAGTAATGAAGGCATATCTGCAGATGCTCTGGCCACCCCAAGTAGAATGATGACTGAGTAACAGTTACATTAAACAACCGTTCATATTCAACGGTTAAACACTTGTAAAACAATAAACGCCCAGTTTTTCATTTTGTATGAAAATCTCTCTCACTTGAAAACTAGTAAATTAATTTCCTAAGTCCGACATTAAAAGGGAATTTATGTCGGTAATTATTCAAGCAATATTGATCTCTACGACCAAAGGGAATACGTAACAAAATCCTTTAAAATAGTCTCGAAAACAAGGCGCTTCACGCAAGCGATAATAGTGTTTATTTCATGAGAGAATAAGGGAGAAAATCGTTTGTCAGGAAGTAGACTTGATTTAAATATTATGTGCCAAGGCACCCTGATCTCTTTTGCATATTTAAATAAGGCACATTTTCCTTTCAAGCGTCCCGGCTAGTACAAAAGGTACACATGACAGTGATTGAAAACTGTTTTTTTAAAGCTCTGATTTCTTTAAAAAAAAATACCCACAGAGGATTAAAACAAAGTTTTTTTTATTTAAGTATTCTAAAAATTATTTAGGTAAATTTTTTAATCAAATATTTAAAAATTTAAACCAGATTTGTGAGATTAACAATGAAAAATAAAAATGAGATGAAATTGTTTGGAGATGTGGAACGAATGGATGATGACAGACTGACAATGAGGTTCGCACATGAATTGATACAGACAATATTTTGACGTCACACGGCCGGATTGCTGGCGAAACAGTAAACAAGTATTTTATTTTTTATTGCTTGACTTATAGGTTGGTTAGAGGCTGACCACCCATACTGTAAAAAATCCTCCTGTTTCAGGAAAGCTCGGCAAAAGTGGCAGGGTTTATGTTCATTTGAGGTTTGTTCAAAGTATTTGTAAGCATTTTGTAAGCGCGAACTTACACATGTCTGTTTGTGGACATGCATTTGATATGAGTTTTGAATGTTAATACATATTTGCAACTTTGATTACAGATAGATAGATTATAGATTGCTAAGGACCGTAGTGACATTTGTCCGCCGTGAAAAATGTTCTAAATTCAAATGTTTGCCGAGTGCGTTTGTTTAAATGCAAACGAGAAAGGGAAGACAAGAGAAAAGTATTTTTTTTATCCAGAATGTTGAACTTTCAAAATAAATCAAACTCACATGAACATAATCCTCGCGACTCTTAACACCTTTCTCTTAAACCGGGGTGACAAAAGTGAAACGAGTTTTAACAGCAGGGGCGGTGAGCTTCATACCGGCCTATTACATCACCGAAGAAATTCCCCAGTGTCAACTATCATTCAATCAGCCTGTCTAATCTAATCTAAGTTGCAAAGACATGTAACATTGGGGGTTCACATTATAAGCATTCTTACAGGCAGACACGTACAAGTTCGCGCTCGCACATGCCGCATGTGAACTTACAACATAAAAACCCAAATCTCGAATGAACATACACCCTGCAACTCTTGTCGACCTTCCCTGAAACAGGGGTGACGTTAGCAAAGTGAATTTTTTCTACAGTATGGGTGGTCAGCCGCATACCGGCCTATTACATCACCGAAGAAATTCCCCAGTGTCAACTATCATTCAATCAGCCTGTCTAATCTAATCTAAGTTGCAAAGACATGTAACATTGGGGGTTCACATTATAAGCATTCTCACAGGCAGACACGTACAAGTTCGCGCTCGCACATGCCGCATGTGAACCTACAACATAAAAACTCAAATCTCGAATGAATATACACCCTGCAACTCTTGTCGACCTTCCCTGAAACAGGGGTGACGTTGGCAAAGTGAACCATTTTCTACAGCATGGGTGGTCAGCCGCATACCAACCTATAAGTCAAGAAACATACACAAAAAGTATCATTTTTTTAAATAAACTATGTATAAACATTAAAAACAAATACAAAAAACAAAATTCAAATTTAAAATTACAAAGAAAAAACCCTAGCCTAAGCCGGCAACATTACAAATCAACCGCCATTTCTTTCTGTCCTAATATACATACTTCTTTCATTGTGTAATCTATTATTTATTGGGCGTTACTCAAATGAACGGTTCCACGATTCAACTCCGGTTCGATTTCCATCCCCTGTCTTCACATACCATGAATAATAAAGGCGGCCGCTCTGACGGGATCATGATCCTTACGGCCATGCGTTGTAAGGATCATTTTCGCTTACGCACATGAATATTCCAGCGGCGTATTTAATATTTTGCCTAGAGCCTTTGAGGCAGATTACTCAGACCGGATTCTCGCAAACAATATAATGGCGCATCATTATTATCTTCATATTGAAAGCACACACACATCTTCCCGTCTTAATTTCATATTCTGTGTACTCCCAACAATTGAGGAATAACATAGAGGAGCAGAAACTAAATTACTGCATTGATACATGCCACAGGAAAAACACTGAAAGATAGAGTGAGAAACGAATGGGTTCTAAATGAATGCGGAGTAAAAGAAAGCGTGAAAGTGAAAGTTCAAAGAAGTGTGATTTATTTATTTATTTATTTATTTATTTATTTATTTATTAACGGCACTTAGTGCCTTTTACATGAAATGGTTACATAGTTTAAAAAATAACACAAATACATAAAAATACCAAAAAGATGTAAAGTATATGAAAGTAAAATGAAACAAATAAACACAATAACAAAAACTATATAAAAATAAGAATAAAAATCAAAGTTACTATCTAGAGAAAAAATATAAATCAAAAAATATAAATCAAAAATCAAATGAAATATACAAGCAACAGAAATAAAAACACTATTCATCCAAAAAGTACCTCAACAGAGCAGCTCTATACCTATCAAAGTTATTGTTGGGTGGGTCAAAGTCCAGTGTACAGGTATTACCACTACGTTGAAGGCGATTTATGCAACTGTTATAATGTGCATTTGTATTGGAAGCTACAGGGCGATAAGGAACTATCTGACGAGATCCCTGTCGCGGAACAAAAAAATTAATAGTTTCAAGCAACATCGGGCAATCTATTAGACCATTCTTAATTTTATAGAGTGTGAGTAAATCAATAATTTTTCTCCTATTAGACAAACTAGTTAAATTAAGTAAGGAGTTAAGGAACATGGGGTCAAAATTAGCAATAGGAATATTTAGTTTAAAATTAACGATTTTTAAAAATTTAGTATGAACTTTTTCAATATTGTCAATATGGACCGAGAAGTGAGGAGACCAGATGGTAGAACAGTATTCTAAAACGCTACGGACCAGTGAAGTATAAAGAATTTTTATTGTTTGTAAATCACGGAAATCTTTGGTAATTCGGAAAACAAAGCCAAGCATTTTCATACTTTTAGCGCGGATATCGTTAATGTGGGCGACAAATGAGAGTTTATGATCAAACAGAACCCCCAAGTCAGAGATGACTAAAACATTATTTAATAAGTTATGATTAATAACATAATCTTTAATCAATGGGTTTTTTAATCTATAAAAACGCATCACTTGACATTTGGATATATTAAGATTAAGATGATTAAGTGAACACCAGTTATTTAATCTATCAAGTGTCGATTGTAGTTTAATACAATCGTTGATTGAGTCGATCTCACGAAAAATTTTAATGTCATCCGCAAACAAAAGTACATTACAGTCCTGGACAACATTAACAATATCGTCAATGAATAATAAAAATAGCAGCGGACCAAGATGAGATCCCTGTGGGACACCACTAGTTTGTGTAAAAGGATCAGACTCAGAGTTATTTATTTTCACGATCAGGGAACGATTCATAATATAACTCCTAATCCACAACAAAAAGCTACCAGATACTCCCATTGCTTCCAGTTTCGTAAGCAAGATATTGTGAGAAACTCTATCAAAAGCTTTAGCGAAATCTGTGTAAATAACATCGATCTGTTTACGTCTACCAAGAGCCCCCGACAAAAAATTCTCATAAGACATGAGATTAGTGGTCGTAGATCTATTGGGTAAAAAGCCATGTTGACAATTAGTTAAAGATCTAGTGACCACAAATCCAATTTTCGATAAAATCAGTTTTTCAAGCAGTTTGGGAATAGCCGAGAGCAAGTTAATAGGTCTGTAGTTTGTGACATCCTTCCTATCCTTACCTTTGAATATTGGAGTGATGTAGGATGTCTTCCAGATAAGTGGAAAGCATCCAGAAGATATAGATAAATTAAAAATAGTGCACAAAGGTTGTGTCAAACTAGAAGCACAATTCTTTAAAAAAAATGCCGGAACCCCATCAGGGCCAGGACAAGTTAAAGGTTTCATTAATTTTATACCTGATGTAACATCAGACACTTCAAATGACAAGCTCGAGAGCTGAAAATCAATGTGAGATGAGAAATCAAAGGACTGACCAGTATTATCAGTAGTAAAAACACTTTTAAAAAACGTAGCAAATAGGTTTGGTACTTCTCCCACATTATTATTAGATATAGTTTTCTGACTCTCATTTTTGAGAGATCGTGAATAATTGAAAATCTTTTTTACATCAGACCTAACAGACATTTCAATGCCATTAATATATTCATTATAACACGCTACCAAGATTTTCTTACACTGCTTTCTGTGAAAATTGAAATTCTCATAATCTGGCGCTAATCTGGTCTCCTTGTACTTTTTATGAGCAAGTTTCTTCTCACAGATACAATCAATTAGATCACGGCTATACCATTTAGGGAATGATGATTTTCTAACTTTTGTAACTGGTATACACAAATCAATGGCTCCATTCAGAATGCTGTAAAACTCCTCAACCATCTCGCCTAAATTATTATTTTTCGCATTGATGAATGACCAATTGGCCTCAGACAAAAACTTGTTTACACCTTCATAATTAGCCCTGACAAAATTCCGATAGGATTCTGGAGAGTCAACATTACAGACCTGCGGTTTAGTAATATCAATGACAATATCCAAAATCGGATGGTGACTGTCCGGAGGAACAACAGCTTCCACTGATTCGTTAACAATTGCAGACATATTACTACAAAAAACTAGATCTAGTATTCTATCACCTGCATTTCTAACTCTATTAACTTGATTAAGGTTTAGAAGAAGAGACATATCAAATACAGTATTTTCACGCTCAGTTAAATTACATCTATTAGGATTCGGTGATGAGTCCGATCCCAGTTCCATCCAATTAATATTTGGAAGATTATAATCTCCCACAATAAGAAATTTAGCGTCAGGATAGGCAATCTTTAATCGCTCCACCTCATCGCAATGACTTCGATAGACCGCTATATCAGCAGAGGGCGGAATATACACTGTACCCAACACCATTTTAAAACCACTAAAAGACACCAAGATAAAAACTTGTTCAACATCAGAGTTGATCGTTTTGAGTTTGCGGGAATTGAGATTTCTATTCACTGAGATCAGCACTCCACCACCTCTCACTTTAGTGCTATTGAGTTCATTTCGGTCCAGGCGGTATGTAGTGTAAGAGAAGAGCCCCAGTTCAGCAGTGTGGATATTTGGGTGAAGCCAAGTCTCCGTAAAAATGAGAATGTCGTATGCTAGGGTTGGTACTATTGAGGAAAACTCACTCACTTTAGTACAAACACCTCTCAGATTTTGATACAAGCAGTTTAATTTATGTCTCTGTAGTTTTTTGGTGTGCTTGAAACAATTTTTGGTGACGAGTTTATATACTTTATGGTTAAATTAACCTCTCCCTTCTTTTTCCTCTCCTCCAACTCAGTCCTTAACTCCAGCAATTGTTTCCTCTGTTGATATGTTTGATCTGGTTTCAATTTTATTCCATTGGGTATAATACGTTTGAAGTTTAATAGTTTTTTCACTGTCATCGGGTCTCTAAATTCAACCTTAACTGGACGACATGAATCAGTTTTTCTAATTCCCAGTCTATAAATTTTCACAATATCCGATGTTGCTGAAGAATCGATAAGATTTATAGTGTTTTTAGTTGAATCATCATCCTCTTTAATACCTTCAATTGTGTTAGAAGTACCTTCAGGTAAGTTGTAAATTATAACGTTTTTAGACCTCTCCTTTCGATCTTCCAGCTCAGCAATGGCCTCATACATGTCGGAAGGATTCGATTTGGGTATTGATTTGGGAGGATTATTAACAATTTGTTTGTACGCCTGTACTTCTCCTTCCAGGCTACCCATCTTCACAGCCATTTGGCTGATGGTACCCGAAAGGTCGGTAAGCCTTGGTGTGAGCTTTGCTATGTGGTCTTTGCTAAATTTATTGTTGGTATCATTAATAATCGAGTTCAAATTCATTAGTATGTTTTTTGCCTCAGTAATAAATTCCATAGCAGTCATTTTATGTCTTCTCACCGATTATTTAGACAAAAAATACACAGTAATCTTTGTGACCACCCTATACTCAGATTTATAGGTGCTTGGACGATGACTATTCAATAGGACTATGTAAATATGTTAATAATAAAGACTTTATCCAGTTCCACAGTACCGTTATCAAAATAATAGCATAAGTCCCATTTGTTAACACTTCGATTATACTTTCACACACTTTTGTCACCAAAATAATTACGATTACAGCATATAAATATTAAAAATAGCCGGAGCAGCTTTTGTACGTATTGATTTAATGTATTGTATTGTTGCAATGTAGTGTAGTGATGCGATGGTTTGGACATATTGAAAGGATGAATGAAGACCGACTGACAAAAAGAGTGTATAAAGGGAATGTAATAGGTAAGCGTGGAAGGGGAAGACCTAGGAAACAATGGATTGATCAGATAAATGAGATTGCGAATGAATGGAATTTACAGAGTGGAAACAAGAGAAGAGCATGTATGAAAAGAGTGATGAAATTGGATGAGATGAAAGAAGTATGCAGGGACAGAGTCAAGTGGAGGCACTTGTGTGGAGGTACTGGCCACCCCTAGAGGAAAGGCGGCAGGATACAAGACAAGACAAGACAATGGACCAAATTCCTGAAATAGCGAATGAATGGGATATCCAGAGTCATAATAAAAGGAGAGCTTGTATGAAGAAGGTTATGACTCTGGATGAAATGAAAGAAGTATGTAAGGGCAGAAAGAAATGGCGGTTGATCTGTGATGCTGGCGGTTAAGGTTTTCTAATGAAATCTAAGTTGCAAAATATATGTAACATTAAAGATTCACGTTATATGCACTTTCACAAACAGACATGCACAAGTTCGCGCTTAAACATGCCGCATGTGGTCCTACAATACAAAAACCCGAATCTCACATGGACATACACCCTGCAACTCTTACCGACCTTTCCTAAAAACATGGGTGACATTGGCAAAGTGAACCATTTTCTACAGCATGGGTGGTCAGCCGCATACCAACATATTTGAGCGTAAATGAAGAAAATGCATTAAAAAGGTGATGGATATGAATGCATTAATAGAGGTATGTAAGGTTAGGAAGAAATGGAGGCAGCTCTGCAGAGACTCTGGTCACCCCTAGGGGAATGGCGATAGAGTTACAACTGTAACTTCAGATGAACACACATACTATATCCCACATTTGTCTCAGTCATGTCAAAAGTTGCAGTGGTGTAGTCATACGAAGTATCTCGTCCAAATCCATTTTGTGTTTTGACACCCAATTATAACACATACCGTAATGTTTTAAAATAATGTATTTTTCCTTAAAAATTCGTCAATTTTAACGATCACAATATTTATAGCGCGTGTTTTCTGTCAATTCTAGCTGTGTTTGGACTTGTTCGGCAGCCATTATTATTCGCAATACTACCAACTTTCTAGTAACATTTTTACATTCGCCCGAGTTTTTTTGTACACATGGAAATGCAGCTGTAAAGTTCTTTGTTATCTTTCATAAGTAAGTTGAAACAGATATACTCGTATGATGTCTATTTTCGTTAAAATAATTTCCAGTCCACAGATATCATAAGTCGATGCTGCCAACATTATATCTGTATCATGTGGATAAAGAAGACTTTAATTTCTAGCCCTACGATATTAAGGAAGGCTTGAACAAACTTTCGACACCTGAAAAAGTAGGCAACGCAAAACGCAACTAAGCTACATATATAGTGTAACTTCTTGCCTGCGTTATCCCCGAAGGGGTCGCATGTGGCGATTCGAGACCTATTTATTTTTACGGGTACGGGGGCCGGCCTCACACCAACCACTTTCAGTTGAAGTTGTGGTTTCCCAGCTCCCGGGGAGGCTGGTTATCATTTCTTGTGAAGGCTGAGTAAACCTTGAGATTGAACCCGTGCTCTCGGCATGGAATGCAAGCATTCTACCAATTGTGCAATCGATATTTTTACGAGCTTGGTCGTCGTCGCTACAAAGCGTCAATTCTCAAGCAAGACCCAGTTGCTGTAAGGCTGGATGGACCTTTGGTGATCGGTCTTTTGTAAAGGTTTATGAATTTTTCAACCCAGCGAAGAGCAAATTTTAAATTGTATTTTTTTGTGCTCCGCCGGGATGCGAACCCACAACCTTCCATTCAGAGTCCGAAGTGTTACCACTGAACTACGGACCAATACAGGGATATGTTAATATATTTTCATTTATTTTTTACTAACAACAAAATACCCTTATTATAGAAGGCATGTGCATAGGTTATGCATATATTTTCTTTCATTCCTTTAAATTAACTTATTTAAAATTGACTGAAGTGTCAAAGATGGCTACATTCGAAATAAAAACTTGAGTTTAAAATCTAAAAATTAAGCTTAAATTTAATAGTGTTTTAACCATATAATAATAATAATGCAAGATTTGTATAGCGCCTTTTCATGACTCTTGGTCATCCCAAAGAAGCTTACTCATATGAGCGCGCGAACAGGTGGGTCTTCAACCCCTTTCTAAAAGTGCTCTCCAGATCCATTTCGCGCAGGTCATCTGGGAGGCCGTTCCATATCGTTGGAGCAGCCACCTTGAAGGCTCTAATCTAATCTAATCTAATCTAAGTTGCAAAGATATGTTACATTGGAGATTCACATCACATGTATTCTCACAACCAGACACGTACAAGTTCGCGCTGACGCATGCCTCATGTGAACCTACAGCATAAAAACCAAATCTCAAATGGACATACACCCTGCAACTCTTGCTCGATCTCCATAAACGGTCTTCTTTTCCCTTCTTGTATATTATATTGCCTTCCTATGAGGCGCATGTGCCTGCATGGGATGCACGCCCCTGAATTACAGTGCACCCTCACAGCTATCGGTTAAAAGCTATCGAGACAAAGGTGGTTTTTATAACATTGTCAAGGTAAAATTAACTAAAGTTAAGGTAGGTCGGTGTTACGGCCGAGGGGGCCAAGTGGGCTGATCTTTCTAGCGTGTTTGGAAAAGAACAACGTTGGTTCGATCCCCGCTTGGGTCATTTGACCATAACTTTGACCCTGGTTCAACAGATGTTATTGGGTAATTAATAATTCATTAAAATAAACAATAATGAATTATGAATTGATGATATTAATACCTGTTTGTGGCCAGGTAGAATAGGTTGGTGAATTGCATTCCTCTTCACAAATCTATTTAAAAAAAAATGTTAATACATAAACCGTGAATCTTTAAAAAAATGACTACAATTTTTCCTTGCCAGGCAGATTTTTAAAATAAATCATTTCAGTCAAAAAAAGATGCTAATGAGGCTCCGAAAAACAACATTAACTTGCTGAAAAACAAATTTGACACCCTGAAAACAATGTTGACACCCTAATCAACAAGCTGTCCAGAACAAAAATCACTTTTTCAGAGGAAAAGTGCGTATCCAGGGGGTGGGTTCATATTGAAAAACAGCCTTCCTCCCCTTATCGCAAAATTCAATCATCATTAGACACGCAACTCGGTTAGCGGGCACTCAAGAACCGCCCTTAATTACAAATAAAGTAATGCCATAATGCCCTGACCCTCGACAGTCTTGTTAAGCCAATTTTAGGCCATTTTTTAAGGTAATACTATATAACCTCAATATACGACCGGTCTGTAGTCTAGTGGTAGCGCGTTGCACTCGTAAATGGAAGGTTGTGGGTTCGAATCCCGGCAGAGCCCAAAAAATACCATTTATATTTTCAAGTATATTCTATACCATATACCTTTACCGAAGACCGGTCACAAAAGGTTCATCCAGCCTTACAGCAACTGGGTCTTGCTTGAGTTTTGGCGCTTTGGGGTGGCTAGTGCCACTAAACGGCGCTGTATACAAATTGTCCAATTATTATTTTATTTTTGTAGCGACGACCAAGCTCACACACCTCTGCGGCACTACAAAAAGTGTCATAGACCCCTAGAGTCTCTAGAATCTAGGGAGTCTCCCACACGGGATTTCTTAAAAAAAAAAAGTTCATCGCTGGATTGAAAAAAACATAAACCTTTACCAAAGACCGATCACTAAAAGGTCCATCCAGCCTTACAGCAACTGGGTCTTGCTTGAGTATTGGCGCTTTATATAGCGTCAAACCAGCTCTTAGACGGCTCTTGAAGTGTGATTCACACAAAAACAGCGCTCACCAAATAAAGCATCCTAATATTATTATTATTATACGATCACTTCCGGTCGATAGCTCAGGTGGTAGAGTGCTTGCATTTCATGCCGAAAGCTCGGGTTCGAATCCCACCGAGGGTGTCAGAAATGATTTCCCGTTTCGGTGTTTATTTCCAGCCCAAAAATAAAATACCGGCAAGGTTTACTCAGCCTTCACAAGAAATGAGTACCAGCACGCTCAGGAGCTGGGAAACCTCCACTTCAACTGAAGTGGTTGGCGCAAAACCGGCCCCCTTACCTGTAAAAATAAATAGGTTCAACTCACCACATGCGACCCCTTCGGGGATAACGCGGCTAACGCGTTGCGTATCACTTGGAGGGATAGCTAGGGCCACCAACAAGGAAGTCCTCCGATGCATAAATACCACGAAAGATCTTCTTCCAACCATCAAACTGAGAGAGCCAATGTACTTAAATCAAGTTATTCTCATTAATCTTGTTCCTCATTGCTGAAGGTTATGACCCGTGTGGAAGCAACCACTCTTATCCAGTTCTCTCTTGACTGCGCTGTCAGCAGCGCTCCAACCACCGAGGTGCCTGCAGCTGTCTTCACTTGATCGGTGCATTGTGTTGGGGATCTTCCTCTTTCTCTCTTCCCCTCTAAGCCACCGATCACAACCAGTCGTTCCAGGCTATCTTCATTGCCACGGACAACATGTCTAAAGAACTGAAGAATACAGCGTGTGCATATATTAGCGAGAGTCAAGCCATTCAAACGTAGCTCCCGACGAATGGATTTGTTGGTATGTCTAACCGTCCATGGGATTCGGAGCATGCGCCTCCAGCACCACATTTCAAAAGCGTCAAGTTTTCTTCTTTCTGCTGCTTTTATGGTCCATGTCTCAGCAGCATAGATAAAAATAGAGTGGACCAGACTCCTGACAAGCTTTATCTTGGTGATATTACTCACACCAAGGTCAAGTTATGAGAAATTAAAAATACAAACTTCCCCATCTTATCATACAAGGAAAGTTTGAAGGGTGAAGAACTCAAAGACGCCGAAGGACATAGTGGCTGAAAAAAACCTGCGACAATCATTTGGCAAAAGCACCAAGTTCCTATCTCGAGCCGCAGTATCATAAGTGAAAATAACCATGATGATCGCCGATCTTCGTTAGAAGTGGCACTAAAAGAAGAAGATCATTTGATCGAACAAATCGAATAGAGCAAGCAAGAGAGCAAGCGGTAAGCAACGTTTTGGTCAAAAATGACTTATGAATGCTACCCTACTTAAAATTTCCCGCTCTTTCTAATGCGCTAACTCCCATAGCTCTACGATGATTTTTTGTTGTTTATGCCCAAGCAAACAACTGCTTTATCGAAGTAGGTATGGTTTTGGTGTGACCGACAAGGTTTTGTCCTTTTTTGTCCTAAAGGCGCTTGTGACATAAAATCATACAACATCGTAAAACCAGATTAATACGAATGTCAATAAATTTCTTTATTTGTTTAATTTTATAACTGTTTTGGTTTTAACGATATGATAAAAAATAAAAAAAGTACTGCCATTTTTTTTTTTTTTTTTAATCCTGTGCGGGAGACTCCCAAGATTTTAGAGATTCTAGGGGTCTATGACACTTTTTGTAGTGCCGGAGAGGTGTACGAGCTTGGACGTTGCTACAAAGCGCCAATACTCAAGCAAGACCCAGTTGCTGTAAGGCTGGATGGACATTTGGTGACCGGTCATTGGTAAAGGTTTATGAATTTTTCAATACAGCGAATAGCAAATTTGAAAATATAAATGGTATATTTTTTGTGCTCCGCCGGGATTCGAACCCACAAACTTCCAATTACGCAGTGCTACCACTGAGCTACGGACCGGTTCATTTTTCTGCAATCTCAAACTTTAGGCTGCTCTCCTGAACAATTTAATTTTTGACACTTATGCCCTACTTCTTTGAACCGTGAATATCTCAAAAATCACTCATGTGAAAACATGTTCATTTCTTTTACACAAAATGTTCGAAAACTGAAACATTCGAATATCAGAGTTTCAAATAGTCTCAATATTTTTGCTATTTTTAAAAGTAGCTAATTTCATTATTCTCCCGATGGCTTTTAATCGCATTAAAAAAATTCTAGCCCACTGGTTTCTACATGTTTTTTTTTTACGAAATTAAAACAGGATCGTGTAATTTATTTATTTTTGTATTCATTTACGTAACAAATATGATTTAACTTTTCTTGAGTTTTGTTTAATAAAACACACACACACATTATGTGAATTGAAAGTACAAACTCAGTTTAATACGAATTTTATTCATTGCAAAAAATGGTTCACTTTGCCAAAGTCAACCGTGTTTCAGGGAAGGACGGCAAGAGTTGCTTGTTGTATGTATGTTCACATGCGGCATGTGCAAGAGTGAACTTGTACGTGTCTGCTTGTGAGAATGCATATAATGAGAATTTCCAATGTAGTACATCTTTGCAACTTAGATAAGATTAGATTAGAACCAGTCAACTTAATTTAAATAACCATGGAATCGACACAATAAAAAAATCCGTTGGGAATGTGTCGTCATACATAGTAAATTTAAAAATGGATTTCCAATTTTTTTTTGTACTTTTTCCGACGTTTCCTGAAACAGGGTTGACATTCGCAAAGTAAATCATTTTTAACAGTATGGCTGGTCAGCCTCATACCAACCTATAAGTCTAGAGATACCAACTCATGAAAAAACCCAGTTGCTTTAAGGGTGGATGAATCTTTATTACTGATCTTTCTATAGGGCGTAAATAAATATAAAATACTAGCAGTACCCGGCGTGTTTCACTACGCCATTTGGGCATGTGGTATCAATTTTTTTCTACAGATAAAAGAGGAAACAACAGGATCAAAAAAAAAAGTGTGCTAATCGGAATCAAGCTTCACACAATTTATCTCTAGGTTAATCTTCACGTTTTCTAAAAAAAAAGGTCTAGGTACAACTGTTAAGCAGCAGAGCCAAGCATAGGGAAAATCGATTGCGGTGCTCCATTTATATTTAAGATAAAAAAATCGGCTATGTAACGTCACTCATCTAATCTATTCTAAGTTGCATGGATATAATTGTTACATTTGGAATTCACATTAAGTGCATGCCCACAAGCAGACACGTATAAGTTCACACTTGCACATTCTGCGTGTGAACCTACAACATAAAAACCCAAATCTCAAATGAACATACACCCTGCAACTCTTTGCTGACCTTCCCTGAAACAGGGGTGACATTGGCAGAGTGAACCATTTTCTATTTATAGTTGGTCAGATGCATATTGACCTATACTAATCTAATCTAATCTAATCTAAGCTGCAAAGATATATATCATTTAAGATTCATACTAAATGCATTCCCACAAGCAGATATGTATAATTTCGCGCTAACACATGCCGCATGTGGACCTACAATATAAAAACCCAATCTCAAATGAACATAAGCCTTGCAACTCTTGCCGTCCTTCCCTGAAACAGGGGTGACATTGGCAAAGTGAACCAATTTTTATATTATGGGTGGTCAGCCGCATAACAACCTATAAGTCAAGGAACGAGAAAAGAATATAAAGAAAAGAATATAAACAATACATTAAATTTTATAATCATACAATTAAAGAACTAATCTATAAAATTCACTATACTCTTTGAGCAAAGTGAAGAAATAAATGTATTCCAAACAATCAGGAATATTTTTCAATGTAACCGCACTGTGAAACGTATGCAGTTGGGGAAAATGCTTCATACAATATGATGCACTTAAGTGTTTTTTCAACTATCTCCATGAAAGTGTTTAATTTATGTTGAATTTTTGACTCCCTGTCCTGTCTTTATCCCGGCCAAGTGAATTCACATTTTTTCCCCACATTTAAAATGTGCTCTATCCATTATTTCAATAAGTGAAAGTTTTAGGTAGTGCACACGGAACATTTTCTATTGACAACAAAATTGTAAGTCGCACGGCCGGGTTAGGTAAAAGGCAAACATTTTGTTTATCTTGGTTGCTTTGGACCATTGTCACATAGAAGAAAGACGTTTAACCGCCGAGAAAAACACGATCTTTAAATTTGTGGTGAGTATATAATTTTACAGAAATGCGTTTTTTGAAAAAACAACTATATTATGTATATTTTAATTAAAAGTATGTTTCAATAAAAGGTTTTCATAATAATAATATATTTCAATATGGTCTTCTAGTTGTGACCTACGAACTTTTGTTTATCGTATTTTTTATAAGTGCGGGATATAAAAGCTTTCTTACATTTCTAAAATTCAACTTGGAATACTTGAATAACATTTTTTAATTTGTAACTTTTGTCTAGGCCAGGGGTCGGCAACCTTTTGAGTCGGAAGAGCCAAAAATTACAATTTACAAATTTCAAAGTTTTTCCTTGACTTATAGGTTGGTATGAGGCTAACCACCCATACTGTAAAAAATGGTTCACTTTGCCAATGTCACCCCTGTTTCAGGGAAGGTCGGCAAGAGTTGCAGGGCTTATGTTCATTGAAGATTGGGTTTTTATATTGTAGTTGGGGGGAGGGTGGGGGGTGAAAAGCGAGTACAAGTAGCGGAGAGATCGTTAATCGATTCAGAACGATTTAGTTTTTTTCGATCAGAAGTATAATTCTGTGTTTTTTTTATATTTGCGTATGAAGCTAAAGAGCCGTAACTTCACACCCAAAGAGCCGCATGTGGCTGGTGAGCCGCAGGTTGCTTACCCCTAACCAAACCGATATCGATCCACCATATTTGTAAAAAGTCCGGTCTATAGCTTAGTTGGTAGAGTAACTGCATTCCATGCCGAGATCTCGAGTTAGAATCCCACTGAAGTTGTCAGAAATTATTTCTCGTTTCAGTGTTTATTTCTAACCCAAAATAAAATACCGGCAAGGCTTACTCAGCCTTCATAAGAAATGAGTGTCAAGCCACTCAGGAGCTGAATAACATCCATTTCAAGTTAAGTAAAGTGGGTAAAGTTAAGTAAAATTTTCCCAACTTTTTTTTTTTCCCCATTTTTAGGTTAGGTTAGGTTTTTCCCGACTTTTGGGGAAAAAAAAATTTCCCCACTTTTGGGGAAATTTTCCCAACTTTTTTTTTTTCCCCATTTTTAGGTTAGGTTAGGTTTTTCCCGACTTTTGGGGAAAAAATAATTTCCCCACTTTTGGGGAAATTTCCCAACTTTTTTTTTTTTTTCCCATTTTTAGGTTAGGTTAGGTTAGGTTAGGTTTTTCCCGACTTTTGGGGGAAAAAAAATTCCCCACTTTTGGGGAAATTTCCCAACTTTTTTTTTTTTTCCCATTTTTAGGTTAGGTTAGGTTAGGTTTTTCCCGACTTTTGGGGAAAAAATAATTTCCCCACTTTTGGGGAAATTTCCCAACTTTTTTTTTTTTTTCCCATTTTTAGGTTAGGTTAGGTTTTTCCCGACTTTTGGGAAAAAATAATTTCCCCACTTTTGGGGAAATTTCCCAACTTTTTTTTTTTT
The DNA here is from genome assembly GCA_951799405.1 of Agapetus fuscipes. Taxonomy (NCBI): domain Eukaryota; kingdom Metazoa; phylum Arthropoda; class Insecta; order Trichoptera; family Glossosomatidae; genus Agapetus; species Agapetus fuscipes. Next base: position 18,099,812 of record OX637343.1, read on the forward strand.
TTTCCCATTTTTAGGTTAGGTTAGGTTTTTCCCGACTTTTGGGAAAAAAAAAATTTCCCCACTTTTGGGGAAATTTTCCCAACTTTTTTTTTTTCCCCATTTTTAGGTTAGGTTAGGTTTTTCCCGACTTTTGGGGAAAAAAAATTTTCCCAACTTTTTTTTTTTTTTCCCAGATTTGAAAGTGGGAACCATGCGCAGGGGGATAAGTGGGAACAATGCGCAGGGGGAAATTTCCCAACTTTTTTTTTTTTTCCCATTTTTAGGTTAGGTTAGGTTAGGTTAGGTTTTTCCCGACTTTTGGGGAAAAAAAAAATTCCCCACTTTTGGGGAAATTTCCCAACTTTTTTTTTTTTTTCCCATTTTTAGGCGTAAAGTAAAAGTTACTGGGTTGTTCATTTTAGATTTGGATTTTAAATTATGAGTGGGTACACATGCAGCATTTGTAAGCGTGAACTTACATGTGTCTACTTGTGAGCATGCATTTTATATGAATCTTTAATGTAAATGTATATTTGCAACTAAGATTATGTATTGTAGTTGAATATAATGGTCTTCTTCTATTGGGTGGTTTCAAAATTTACCGACCTCGTTGCTGAAATATCGAGAATTGAGAACCACTGTTTATTTGATCACCATCAAACTTCACAGGATTCGTTCTAAGAATATGTTACATGTTTCCTGAAAATTTCGTCAAAATCGGATGAGCGGTTTATGAGTCTATAGGGGACATACATACATACATACATACATACATACATACATACATACATACATACATACATACATACATACATACATACATACACACATCCTTCTTTATAGATATAGATAGCGTAGATAGCGTAGCATGAATCCCATTGTGGCATAAATGCCACAGAACGAAATAGGTATACAATAAAAAATAAAGAAAGCATGTAGTAACACTATCATATTACAAAAACTACCGTATACAAAAAAATAGACTTAAGATGACAGCCATTTTTGACAGTTCTCGATAAGCATTGAGTAATTACATACTGTAACTGTAACTCTGTCACCATTCCGCTAGGGGTGGCCAGAGCCTCTGCAGAGTTGCCTCCATTTTTTCCTATCCTGACATACCTCTTTCACTTCATTCATATCCATCACCTTTTTCATGCATTTTCTTCTTTAACGCTCACTTTGTATATCCTATTCTTTCACAATCTCCTCAATCTGATCACTCCATACTTTTCTCGGTCGTCCCTTCCCTCTTTTTCCTTTCACACTTTCTTTGTAAATATGCATAGAGGAGCAGAAACTAACTTCCTGTATTGATACATACTAAAGTCCACATTTGTCTCAGTCCTGTCAAACGTTGCAGGGGTGTAGTCATAAGAAAATAATGCAATTTTGTCCAAATACATTTTGTGTTTTGACACCCAATTATAACACATGCCATGTAATGTCTTAAAGTTATGCCTTTTTCCTTTCAAATTCATCAATTTTAGCAATCAGAATATTTATAATGCGTGTTATCTGTCAATTTTTGCTGTTTTCGGAGTTTTCTTGTACACATGAAAATGCAACTGTGTAGTTCTTTGTTCTCTTTCTTTCTTATAACCATTTTCGTAAGTAAGTTTAAACAGATATATAATGTCTATTTTTGTTTTAATAATTTCTAGTCCAAAGATAGTCGATGTCGATAAAAGTTGGCTGGGAGCTAATTATAATAATTTTCATACATTGTTTCGATTTACGCTATCGAGGTGAGTGGTACGCAATGCTTTATGCTTGTGGTACAGAAATGTGTCGGTAATAATATAACGTATTTACAAATTATATTAAAAATATAAAATACAAAAATATATATATAAATTTAAAATAATGACTCACCTAATCCTTTCGCTGCAAGCTCAAAATTCACTTATTTTTTTTATTTTACTCCACTTTTACACTTCGGTTATAATAATTTCCCCACTTAATTATTTTTAGTACGGTCGGAAATTTATTTTTAACGATCGCCACACTTTTACTGCTGCCAGTTTATGTTGCACGGAAAACCATAGAGCAAGACACACTTAATTTTTTATCATGGCAATTCAGATATGCGTTGAAAATCCCGTTGGCCAACCTGACTGCATAGGGATTTAAAATTCGAATGAGAAAATAAAGTTTTATCTTGCATTTCAGTAACCCAAAAAATTATTAGGTCGAAAACAAGTCAATAAATATAGTACAAAGAAGAATCATTCTTCTTTTTTTATTTTATTTTATCTGTTTTATATTTGGTTTAATAGTTGGCTATACACACATAAACATGATCGCTTTCTTAATTATATTTTGAGAACAACGTATATTTTTTTGTCTATTGTTCTTTTTTCAAATATTGATGTGTTGTCAGCACGCAAAACAAAATTCCTCAAAATAAATATTTTCTCAAAGTTAACAAAATTGTGTAGCACGTGTAAGGATTGATTTTTTTTATTCCTTTTCAGTTTCTCAATTTATCATTTTAATTTTAGACGAAGGTTAAATTTATAATTGAAGAGCAGCCATAAAATTGAAATTTCAAATATCGAATCTTTTAATTAGGTATTTCACTCGCGCTTCAAAAAAGGAGCACAAGGAAAATTTATTTTTATCAAGTTGGCACTCGATCGCTCTTCAATAATTTGCTTAATTTTAAACGAAAGTACCTGAGAAAAGTGAATTTATTTTTCACGGACCCAATTAATTTTAAATTTGATCGATAGAGGCTGGCCGGTCAACTGAAACATCAGCGGAGGCCATCTTGGTTACTTTTGAGCTGTCAAAAAATGTCAAATGCCTTCTAATCTAATCTAATCTAATCTAAGCTGCAAAGATATATATCATTTAAGATGTATATTTAATGCATTCCCACTAGCAGACATGTATAATTTCGCGCTTACACATGCCGCATGTGGACCTACATACAATATAAAAACCCAATCTCAAATGAAAATAAGCCCTGCAACTCTTGTCGTCCTTCCCTGAAACAGGGGTGACATTGGCAAAGTGAACCATTTTTTTTACAGTATGGGTGGTCAGCCGCATACCAACCTATAAGTCAAGGAACTGTTAGTAATTAATTCAATAGATGACACACAGACATACACAGACACACTTAGGTACAATCAAATATTTTCCCATTTACATGAATCATCGGAACACCCTCAAACGCCTGATTGGCGGCAAAAGCTAGTCTGTCAAAATGCCTCACGCATTTTAGATATTTTTTTTTCTGAAACAGTTTTGTCGTGATATATACTTAAACGGTTGTAACCTTGGAGTTGGGTTGAGATAAAGACTTCTCTTGGTGAGGTTTTATTTATGGTTTTGTAGTTTTCCTTGGCTCAGGTTTATTAATTGTGTGAAGACGCGACTTCAGACCTGAAAAAAAAGCAAAAACACTGTATAAACGATTGCATATACGAATAAAGAGAAAAAAAATAATGGCTTCGAAACATTTCTCGGCGAACAAACGTCACTCTTGTATGCGACTGCCGTTCTTAGCAATCTTATCTAATCTAATCTAAGTTGCAAAGATTTGTAACATTGGGGATTCACATTACATGCATTTTCACAAGCAAACACGTGTAAGTTCGCTGCATGCCGCATGTGAACCTACAACATAAAAACCCAAATCTCCAATTAATATACACCCTGCAACTCTTGCCGACCTTTCCTGAAACAGGGGTGACATTGGCAAAGTGTACCATTTTCTACAGTATGGGTGGTCAGCCACGTAATAATAAAAAAATATATTAGGATGATTTATTTGGTGAGCGCTGTTTTTGTGTGTATCACACCTCAAGAGCCCTCTGCGAGCTTGGTCTTCGCTGTAGAAAGCGTCAATTCTCAAGCAAGACCCAGTTGTTGTATGTTTGGATGAACCTTTCAGTGACCCGTCTTTGGTAAAGGTTTGTATTGTAAGAAGTAAATAATTATTTTTAAATTTGTGTAGGTACCTAAACATTGTTTTTTTCTCGATGTGCTGTCCTCTTCAGAAAGCTCATAAAATACGTGGCGGCAGATAAATGGTACCTTCATAAGATACTTACGTTATTTTTTAAGAAAAGGACCAGCGAGTTTTACGAGAAGTTCATGCAAATTTTCGCGCCCATTATAACCAACTTTGTGGCAAGTTGCACTCACTTAAATTCTATTAACACTGTTCAGGTGAATAATTGTAAGACACATTTTTTAATGAAGTCACAAAATTTTGCGAGGTCAGGGAAGCTTCAAAACTAGAGGTTATTTTAAAATATTATGCTATAACTGTAAATATTATGCTATTGTTACGAAATTAGGGTTCAATTGTCTTCAAATTAAAACTACACAGGTCTTCTTCAATAGTAATTTATTTTACACAGTTACAAAATTTATTTTCACACTACTTTCTCGATTATTCCATTGGTTTCGGTTCACTGATCAGATGGCTTCGATGTGTTTGTTAGTCGCTATGATACTGGCCCGCTCTGCAGGCCATTCGCACCTTTATACCCCTCAGAGCAGTATGATCCAGAACTAAAGTCGCCAGACGGTTCCAGAGTAATTATTACTTCTCGACGCTTCACGTACTACCTAGAGATACAACCAAAATCCTACCTACAAATGTAATACAGTATTCCTATAATTATAACTATCCATACTTATTTCAATATTTATATTTACATAACACTATAACTACCCATACTTATTTCAATATTTATATTTACATAACACTACCCCCCACCTAGACTGTTTCGTCCCGGAACAGTCTTGACTCTGTGTAGGTAGGGGCATGCTGATCCACGTCGACACCCTGTGGTCAGGAAGAAGTGGCAGTCCACGGATTTCTCCCCACTGGCTCTCGGCTGCGCTTGCTCGCAGCACACCATGACGCTGATGCCGACTCCCGAGAACACTGCTTCAATCATACTCCGGATTATCCGCCAGTCTCGATTAGCGCGGCCGCCACCCATCTTCGGTATTGCCAGACGCGCCTGCTGATCCTCCAACATGTAGTCACGCAGCTCAACAAGGCCGTCCCACAATGCCTTGTAGTCCTCTTCCAGGTTGCTGGAATCCGGGACAACCAGGCAGTATGCTTGTTGACGCCCCTTCGGTAGTCTCAGAGCTCTTCCTTGCGGGCTGCTCGAGGGTTGCGGTTCTCCGAATTTGTATCGGAAGACCCGTGCAATTCCTCTAGACATATCTAGATCTTCCGGTACACTGCATGCCAGTGTGTGGTCCCCAGTGACCTCAAATAAGTCCTTGTGGACTTCTGTGGTCACTCCATGGCGAAACTTCTGCCCTGCCTTCGCGTTCTCCCAAAACGTCTCAAAGGCTGGTGATCTTTCGGATGCGACGCACTGTCGTACTTTTTGGGCTGGTTGGTCATCATTATCGCCTAGGTATGGTGAGAGGCGATTGTAGTGCACGACCCTTGGTTTTCCGTTTGGTCTCTTTTTTATGCGGTAGACCACATCGTTGATGCGCTCCAAGATCTCGTACGGCCCGTCCCAGGAACGCTGAAGTTTCGGACAGTATCCTTGGCGCCTCTTGGGGTCAAAAAGCCACACCCAGTCACCAGCTTTGTACCCCATGCTGTCAGCTCTGGTGTCATAGCGCTCCTTCATTTGATCGCTGGCTTCCCCGATGTTCATGCGGACCTGATCATGGATGTCATCCAGCCTCCTGCGAAGGTCTGTCACATAGTCTTCTCCGGCTAGGTCTTCACCTGGTTTGCAGCCAAATTTGAGATCACAAGGAAGTCGCATTTCTCGCCCAAACAGTATGCTGCTGGGAGTCTTCTTCGTCGTTTCCTGAACAGCCGACCGGTAAGCCAATAAGAACAAAGGCAGATGTCGGTCCCAGTCCCGCTGATGGCTGGACACTACTTTGGCTAAGTACCTCCCCACGGTACGGTTCATCCTTTCCACCATTCCATCAGACTGTGGATGTAGCGCAGTGGTCCTGGTCTTGTAGATCCCTAGCCGCTCACACATTTGCTGGAAGATAGCAGCTTCAAAGTTCCTTCCCTGATCAGAATGTAATTCCAGGGGTACGCCAAACCTGCTGATAAATTCGGTAACTAGAACTTCAGTCACGGTTACGGCCTCTTGGTTAGGGATTGAGTAAGCTTCCACCCACTTGCTGAAGTAATCCATCACCACCATGATGTACTTGTTACCCTTCTCAGTTGTAGGAAATGGGCCAGCTATGTCGATGGCAATTCTTTCAAAGGGGCTGCCAACATTGTACTGACGCATTGGTGCTCGCCTTTTCCTTTGCGGTCCATTGGCCGTTGCACAGGTTACACATTTTCGACACCAATCTTTGACGTCTTCGCTGCAGTTGATCCAGTAAAATCGCTCTTTCACTTTCTCCAGCGTCTTCTTAACGCCTAGATGTCCTCCAGAAGTTCCTCCATGCAGCAGTCCAAGGATTTCCGGTACTCGGCTCCTCGGAACGAGGGTTTGCTTTCTTCTAAGTGTGCCGTCTTCCTTCTCGATCTTTCGTTTCAGAAACCCTCCTTCTATCACTATGGATCCCCATTGAGCCCAATAAGCCTTGACAGTTGGTGATAAGGGGGCGAGTTTTTCCCAGGTTGGCCTTTCTCCTTCTCGCGCCCATTCCATCACATACTTCAAGTCCGGATCATTCAGTTGGTCTTGCGCCAATTTTTCATCTTGCCAGTCCTCATCTTCGGTGGTCGTCCTTTGGACAATTGCTACCTTGTCCTCCATCTTGCTGCAATGTTTGCAGTCACTGGCGCATGGTCGTCTGGATAATGCATCCGCATTTCGATGAAGCGTGCCAGGTCTATGTTCGGAGTCATAATCATACTCCTGGAGCCTTTCAATCCATCTAGCCACTTGCCCTTCTGGGTTTTTGAATTTCAGAAGCCAAACCAGTGCAGCATGATCAGTCCGTAGTGTGAATTTTCTCCCGTACAAGTATTTGCGGAAGTGTTCCACTGATTTTATCACGGCAAGAAGCTCTCGTCTGGTCACGCAATAATTTCGTTCTGGCTTGGAAAGAACTTTACTGAAGTAACCCAGAACAGTCTCATGCCCATCCTGTATTTGGGAAAGGACGCCTCCTATCCCCACATTACTAGCGTCGGTATCCAGGATGAACTTTCCATCTTTTCGTGGGTAGCTCAAGATGGGGGCACTTGTTAATCTTCCCTTAAGCTCTTCAAATGCTTGTGCGCAGGAATCACTCCAATGGAAGCGAGTGTTTTCTTCCGTAAGCTTGGTGAGCGGTTTTGCAATGTCCGCAAATCTTGGCACAAACCTCCTGTAATAAGTGCACAGCCCCAGGAAACTCCTAGTTTCATGTTTGTCCTTCAGCACGGGCCAGTCTCTTACTGCCTTGATTTTGGCAGGGTCAACTTCAACTCCACGTTGAGAAACTATGTGTCCCAGGTAATTTACTTGTTTCTTGAACAGGTTACACTTTTTCGGGTTGAGCTTCAGTCCAGCGTCTTGTAGTCGCCCGAAAACTTGCTCCAGATTTCTCAACTGATGGTTGAAGTCCTTTCCCAGGATGATTATGTCATCCAAGTATACCAGGCAGGTTTCCCATGATAGTCCTCGCAGCACATTCTCCATCAGCCTTTCAAACGTGGCGGGGGCATTGCATAAGCCAAATGGCATCACGGTGAACTGCCAAAGTCCAGATCCAGTCGAGAATGCAGTTTTCTCCTTATCTTTGGCATCCAATTCAACTTGCCAGTAGCCACTTTTCAGGTCCAATGTGGAAAAAATGGTGCATCCTGCCAATGTGTCCAAGGTGTCGTCAATCCTTGGCAGAGGGTAACTATCCTTTTTCGTAACATCGTTGAGCAGTCTGTAGTCCACACAAAATCTCGTGGTACCATCCTTCTTTTTCACCAGTACCACCGGGGATGTCCAAGGGCTACTTGATGGTTCTATGATGCCATCCTTGCTCATGTCTTTGATGATCTTGTCAGCTTCTTCCCGCTTTGCAAAGGGTAGTCTTCTTGGAGCCTGTTTTATTGGTCTCGCTTCTCCGGTGTCTATGCTATGTCGCACTACCTTGGTTCTTCCCAGACGGCCATTAGAGTCCTCGAAAATGTTCTGGTAGCGGCAGATCAAACTCCTCACTCTCCGTTTGTTTTCCTCGGTTAGACCTTGGGAAGCGTCGTGGACCAGGGCTTCCAATTGTGTTGACAATTTGTTTCCTTCGCATGACATGTTTGTCATCTGTTGCACAATGGAAGTTATCCTCTCACATCTGCCCAAAACAAAACCTTCATTCATTTTAACTGGGTAGCTGTTCACATTCATGATCTTGACAGGAATGGTCTCCTTTGCGCGAATCACTGTTCTTGCCACCATGACTCCTTTGTTAACATTGTCCATGTTCTCCGGTTCTATCATACAGATTTGGTCATTTGTACTACTGGAATCCAGGCGGGCACTCACTATCATCTCGGATCGCCCCTTCACTTCGGTATTCTTGGCTAGGATAACACGTGCAGCCAGTTCTTTCCGTCTTTGCAGGATGACTTCTTCATTTCCAATTTTAATGGACCCTTTCTTTAAATTTAAACTGCACCCAAATCTGTCCAGTATGTCCATTCCCAATATAACGTCTTCTTCAATGTTGGCCACCAACGTCCGATGATCAAAAGTGGTGCTGCCAATTTGGAAGGTGGCAATCGTCTCCCCATACACCTGTGCTGACTCTCCCGTGGCGGTGTGCAGAGACCACTTTGTTGGTGCAATCTGCTTACCTCGTGCCACTATGTCGCGTCTCAGAATTGTCCTGGTTGCTCCCGTGTCCACCAGTAGTTCACGAGTTACTCCATCTATTATGCCATTGATAAAAATGCTGCTGGCTTTTCCTCTCACGGTTGCGACAGTAGCAGCAGATTTCAGGGCCTCTCCAGCGTGGGTCAACGGTTGCCCCTTCCCATTAACCCTTTCTAGTTTTCCGCAGCCTGTTTTCTGGGTTTCTGAGGCTTGGGACACTTGGTGCTAAGGTGGCCCAGCTGTCCGCAGTTCCAGCAGCGTGGGTCTCGTCTTCGAGGTCTCAGACGTTCCAGTACCTTTTCAATTATTTCCTCGGTTGTGGGTAGCTTGACCTCCTCTGCCTCGACTGCGCGAACCCTGGCATGGCCCCTGATGGACTGTTTGACAGCCTCAAACTCGAGAGCTTGGCTGAGCGCCTCGTTCAAAGCTTTGGGATGGGCCAGTTTTACGGCTTGTTGCGTCTCCCATTCCCGCAATCCATTCAGGAACTTGTCCACTGCCAAGCTCTCACAGATGTCGTCGGAGGCTGTCGGGTAAGCGTCTCGTACCAGGCGGGCGATGTCCATTTCAAACTCCTGGAGGCTCTCGTTGGGCTTCTGCACCCTTGTGTTCAGCTGTGACTTGTACAGCTGCTCCAGGCACTTGTGGCCATAGCGCATATCCAAGCGCTGCTTCAGCTGCCCAAAGTCGCCACGGTTGTCCAGGGGTATAGCCTGCAGTACTCTGAGAGCGTCTCCTCGGAGTGACAGGCTGAGAACTGAAGCCTTCTTCTGCTGGCTCCAGTCTCCCATCATGGCAGCCGTCTCGAAGAGGGTCAGATACTCCTCCCACGATGTCTTCCCGTCGAAGGTTGGGAGGTTGTGCTTCGCCAGCGAAGGGTCATCACCCCCTCTAGTGACCCTGGTTGGAGTTGAGCATCCCTGGTCGGTCTCGTCGTGAAGGCCGCCTTTGGGAGATATTCTGGTGGACTCCATCTGACACTTGTCAGCCAGCTCGGCACGCAGACGGTCCTCCAAGCTTGCCACACGGGCCTCAATCTCCGACATTGCTCGCGAGCTTTCTGCCACTTTCTTTTCCAGCCCGGTCAGGTTGCTGGTCATCTTCTCCTCCAGCCTAGTCATCTTCTCCTCCAGCCCGGTCAGGTTCTCCTGCAGGGTCTTGGCGTTGTCAGCCATCTTCTCCTCCAGCCCGGTCAGGTTGCTGGTCATCTTCTCCTCCATGGTTGCCAGGTCCTCCTTCAGGGTCTTGGCGTTGTCAGCCATCTTCTCCTCCAGCCCGGTCAGGTCCTCCTTCAGGGTCTTGGCGTTGTCAGCCATCTCAGTCTTCAGTCCTGTCAGGTTACTGTTGATGCTGAGGTTCAGTTCCTCAAGGGCGCGGTCTCCCCCAGATGCCATGACAAAGTATGCCGGGTCTTCGCCTGACTGTTCTAGAGCTTCCATGAGGCGTGCTTGTAAGGCCGCCTTCCCTCCTGAGGTCTCCAGGTCCCTTTCCAGAAGCTCATTCTTAAGCTCAGTGACTTTGAGGTCCTTGATGTTCACCTTAGCCATTTTTTTTATTTTAACAAACTTCAAAACAAAAATATTTGCAAATTTATTTAATACAAGTTTTGAGTTTTATATATATAGCTGTTTTGAATACGTACTTTAGCAAAAATAATAATTTGTCTGATTACACTGATTGGTAGGTAGGTACTGTCTTTTAATATTTATTTTTAATTCACCAATATTTTTAACATAATAATGTCTGATAGTACATAATTATTTATTTCGTCTCAAGTCTTTCAAACACACAGGTAGGTACTTAATGTACATTCACACACTTGTAAACAAAGGATAGTTATTCAAAAACTTTTTCTCGATGAATCTGGAACGTTCTTTTGTAATATTTTTCAAGATTTTTATTTATTTATTTTTTTTTTTTTTTAATCACACACAATAATAAAAAACTATGGTCCAATTTGATGACTTTCTCAATGCGGTAAAATAGTCATTATGTTATGTCCAGAATTATGTCCAGAATTATGTTCCATATGATGTTCCAGAATTTATAAGCAACTTGCTTTTGCGTCTTTTCTTTTAACAAAAATTTATTTAAACACTTGTTTTCACAAAAGTCAGTTCACACAAAGTTCAATTTGAATAAAGTTCATTTTAACACTATTTAATTTATTTTATTTATTTTTAGACAGAAGATCTTAATTTTTCTTGACAATTCCGCACCTGACGCCAATTGTTACGAAATTAGGGTTCAATTGTCTTCAAATTAAAACTACACAGGTCTTCTTCAATAGTTATTTATTTTACACAGTTACAAAATTTATTTTCACACTACTTTCTCGATTATTCCATTGGTTTCGGTTCACTGATCAGATGGCTTCGATGTGTTTGTTAGTCGCTATGATACTGGCCCGCTCTGCAGGCCATTCGCACCTTTATACCCCTCAGAGCAGTATGATCCAGAACTAAAGTCGCCAGACGGTTCCAGAGTAATTATTACTTCTCGACGCTTCACGTACTACCTAGAGATACAACCAAAATCCTACCTACAAATGTAATACAGTATTCCTATAATTATAACTATCCATACTTATTTCAATATTTATATTTACATAACACTATAACTACCCATACTTATTTCAATATTTATATTTACATAACACTATACTTGTTCCTTGACTTGTAGGTTGGTATGCGGCTGACCACCTATACTGTAAAAAATGGTTCACTTTGCCAATGTCACCCCTGTTTCAGGGAAGGACCGCAAGAGTTGCAGGGCTTATGTTCATTTAAGATTGAGTTTTTATATTGTAGGTCCACATGCGGCATGTGTTAGCGCGAAATTATACATGTCTGCGTGTGGGAATGCATTTAATATAAATCTTAAATGATATATATCTTTGCAGCTTAGATTAGATTAGATTAGTAACTGTAACTCTGTCACCATTTCGCTAGGGGTGACCAGAGCCAGGCGCGTGCTTAGAGTATAGGAAAATACATTTCAGAATAAATATTTCTCCCATACCTTTAAAATAACTCGTTTGAAATTGATTGAAGTGCTTAAATGTTGAATTTTAAATGAGAATATCAAGCTTAAATGTTATTTTACCATATATTGCCTACCTATTAGGCACATGTGCTTGTATGGAATGCACGCCCCTGGCCAGAGCCTCTGCAGATTCACCTTTATTGATTTCCTATACTTACATACCTCTTTTAATTCATTCATATCCATCACCTTTTTCATAGATTTCCTTCTTTTACATACCTACACATTGTATTTCCATTTCACAATTTCACCCATCTCATCCAGCCATACTTTTCTCGGTCTTCCCTTGGCCCTTGAAAAACACAATGACTTCTCTAATGTTTTCTATTGTCATTTGAAACCACTAAATTCATTCATCAAAATACTCCAAATTTTATGTTTTTTTTTAAAGAAAATCACAAGGTTTTGAGGGGCAACAATCCATGATATTTTTTACCACAATGTCGTCACATTTATTTATTTTTATGTAAGTGTCATTAATAATCGATTTTCACCAAAATCTTCAATCATAAACTTTATTTTTCATACAAAATTGATTAGATATCTCTCACGGTTCTATGACATATCAGTCATAGACAACCCGTCCACACACAGCTCGGAGAAATCGGTCACACGATAGTTCGTCCACACGAGATTTTGGTCAATGACATTGCGGTCACAGACAACACGCGACAGACACATCGGTTACGGACAATTTGGTTACACGACTGTTCATTCACACGACTTTTCGGTCACATACAGCTCCATCACAGAAAACTTTTGTTATTCCTGTAGTTTTATTACATTGTAATTTTCTGTGATGGAGCTGGAGTTCCTTGACTTATAGGTTGGTATGCGACTGACCACCCATGCTGTAAAAATGATTCACTTTGCTAATGTCACCCCTGTCTCAGGGAAGGACGGCAAGAGTTGCAGGGTGTATATCCATTTGAGATTTGTTTTTTTTTTATGTTGTAGGTTCACATGAGGCATGTGCGAGCGCGAACTTGTACGTGTCTGGTTGTGAGAATGCATGTAATGTGAATTTCCAATGTAACATATCTTTGCAACTTAGATTAGATTAGAGCTGCCTGTGAACCATGCACTGAATGTGACCGAAATGTCATGTGGATAAAATGTCGTGTGATTAAATTGTCCGTGATTGATGTGCCTGTGGACGAGTTGTCGTATAACCGATTGGTCGTGGATCCCTCTGTCATGTAATCCATTTTTTTTTAAATGTCGCTGCTTCGCCACCACCTAAGTTCGTATTTAAACATACTATTTTTTAATTCTTTTTTTGGAATGTGGATTAAAACAATTCATCCCTACATCGTCCATACTTAGCGACCACTGAAAACTTGTGACAAATTAACATATAAGACTCGTCGCGCATAATTTGACGACCCCTGTCTATGGGCCTGCCAGAGGTCAAGTACAAGACTCAACAAAAGCGTTTACAAAAAATGTATAGAAACTGAGACAGCACATCTATTGAGCGTTTTAGTTTGCATAAGCTTTTGATGAAACGTAAAGTATTGTACATGAGTTGCAGGGGTAATCAACCATGAATATATAAAGAGCAATGTTTAATTTATTTTCGCAGTACTGAGGCGTAATCTGGGAGATAGAAACTGAAATTTAATTTATTATAATATTATGTACTACTTGCTAAACTTTTTGTTATTTATAAAAAGCCATTCATGTATGAATAATTACAAAATTAGTTTTCTACGCCTCTACAACTTCAAAAGCTATCTTTTACCTAGGGATGGTCAGTAATAATAATTATATAGGTAAGGATGATTTATTTGGTGAGCGCTGTTTTTGTGTGTACCACACCTCAAGAGCCCTCTGCGAGCTTGGTCGTCGCTGTAAAAAACACCAATTCTCAAGCAAGACCCAGTTGCTGTAAGGCTGGATGGACCTTTAGTGACCGGTCTTTTTTGAAGGTATATGATTCACCAAGCATAGAGCATATTTGAAAATATAAATGGTAAATTTTTTGTGCTCCGCCAGGATTCGAACTCACAACCTTTCATTTACGAATCAGAAGTGTTAACCACTAGATTACGGACCGGTCAATGCTGCATGTGAACTTACAAAAAAACTTACATGGACATAAGCCTTGTAACTCTAGCCGCATTTCCCTGAAACTGGGATAGCATTAGCTAATTAAAGTGAACCAAGCAGAATGTGATTTTTAAAATATTTTTTTTTTCAAGAAAGCCTTCGCGGGAGACTCCCTAGATTCGAGAGACTCTAAGGGTCTATGACTTTGTTATAGCGCCGCAGAGGTGTTGGTGATGTGGCAGTTGTGCATGTCCGGTTGCAGGGTCGTTAGCTGCGCAGTGCTGTGGTGTGTGTGGCATTGCTTTGTTTTGAGACACTGAGAGGAAATGGCGATTGATATTGGATTTGAAAAGGGCAAGGTTAAATTGGGATGGAAACACAGATACCGGTAACTTATTCCATAAGCGGGCAGTTTGGCAGAGGAATGAGTCGTTGAAAAATGGTAGATAATCCAAACAAGCACTAGGGGGATCTATGGTATCTACATATATTATAAACATAAGCAATAAGTTCAAAACCTTTGTTAGTCGAGAAATCTTGACCCTAGATATGTTCACAACATTGATTATTTCTTAGCCTACTACCCTTCTTACATAACAGTTTTTTTAAGGGTGTAACCCACCAATTGGGGTGGACTTCGCCATACAGTAAATGGAACCAGGGGTGATATGGATATCCGTCACCGAAAGTATCAAATATCCGAAATAAAAAAATATCGGTATCCGAAACTGATATAAATACAAGTTTCGGATAATAAATTTCGGATAGAGTGGAGTTTAAATGAAATATATCATCAAAAATAGACCGGCCCGTAGTCCACAGAGGCAACGCATCGGACTCGTAAATGGAAGATAGTGGATTCGGATCCCAGCGGAGCACAAAAATATCCCATTTATATTTCCAAATGTGCTCTTCGCTGGGTTGAAAAAAATTATAAAGCCTTTACCAAAGATCTGTCACTAAAAGGTCCATCCAGCCTTACAGCAACTGGGTCTTGCTTGAGTATTGGCGCTTTGTAGCGACGACCAAGCTCGTACACCTCTGTGGCACTACAACAAGCGTCATATACCCCTAGAGTCTCTTGAATCTAGGGAGTCTCCCGCAGAGGATTTTAAAAAAAAAAAAAACTTAACAATAAAAACGAGTAGGTCCCGAATCGCCACATGCGGCACCTACGGGGAGAACGCAGACAAGAAGTTATACTATATTTGTAGCTTATATGCGTGCGTATCTGTATCCATATCCGAGAGTCCATGTCCATAACATCCCTAGGTGGAGGCCGGTATTGTATGTAGTTGCGCATCGATATATAGAACTGGATGGGCTAAGAAATCAATCATTTGAGAATTAGAAATACGCTACGACACTCATCATACAAAAATTCAAATTCAGTCTATCGCTAGCCTTCCATCTATCAACAGGTCTATAATATATAATCTATAATCTAAGTTGCAAGGATATATTCATTTAAAGCTCTCAGATGTATGCCCACAAACCAACAAGTGTAGTTCGCGCTTACAAATGCTGAATGTGTACTTACAAATAAAATCCAAACCTCAAATGAACATAAGCCCCACAACTTTTGCCGACCTTCCCTGAAACAGGGGTGACATTGGCAAAGTGAACCATTTTTTACAGTATGGGTGGTCAGCCTCATACCATATCATAACAGGTGTGTTACATAATTGGGAAAAAATCCATATAAATGCCAAACTGGGTATTTTCTAAACGTGCCAACAAAAGAGAGTAAATGTGTTGTAGAACATGGAATAATATTTCACTTTAATCACTATTCTATATGATTACGTTGACAAAATTTATTTTTTATTTGTCGAAATATTTTGTGTTTGCAAAAGTGGCCATTTCTAGAACTAGTGATGTTCAAACATATAGATACTTGCTTATTCAAATATGTAACTTCTATACTCGCGGTAATAGATACTTGTGAAAATCATCCCGTACATAATGAGGTGGGAACATTTTTTAATTCGGAATTTATTAGATATTTTCATACTTTCAACAACACTAGTAACAAACACGTTACCATAGTGATTTCATGAGTTTCCATGGTGAAATGTAAATAGATTGAAGATGGAGTAGAGACACGTTGCTTACATAGAAAATAACAAAAGCATTTCGTATGTCATGAGCGAGACAGCACTATTAACAATGTATGGTGTCAAAAACGTTGCATCATGTCGATACTAAATCACATTTATGGCCCCTCCATTGAATATACCTCCATGTAGCTGCGTGTATAAACAGGCTAAGTGCCTGTGCTATGGTGATTAGAGAGATGCCTATCGTCGTTTTGTAAGGGAATATTTTTATTATTGAAGTTCCGGCCGAAAGTATCGGATACGTTCGGCAATTTCCGCCATTCTCGTGTTTGGTGTGATTCAAAAGTATCCCCCTGGGTGTGTTATCAAACAAAACTAGGACCAGTTATTGTAACAGAATTTAAAATACAACAAAAAAATAAAACGTCTAAATTAGTGGTGTGCAATAATACTGCAATTATGCCACTCATTTTTTATTAACGGGGCTATTCTTAGACATTTTAGTCGTCGGTTGAGCCCATGCTTTGACAAACTAATGGTGCCTGACCTGGAAGTTTCATCAGCACGGTCATTCTTACCTACCGAATTTTGTAATATATGTATGACAACAAATCAGCTGTTCACTTGCGGCCATCTTGGATTGACAGATCTTCATACAAATGCATCATTAGTTTGTCAAAGCGTGGGCTCAACCGACGACTAAAATGTCTAAGAATAGCCCCGTTAGAATTTAAAACGGGTTTTACGAACCGTGGTCTATAGAGTATTGAAGTCCTCAACATTTCGTCAGAGTTGTACGAGATATAAGAAGTATATGTGCAAGATACGCAACGCAACGCAACTAACCCACACATATAGTGTAACTTCTTGCCTGCGTTATTCCCAAAGGGGTCGCATGTGGCGATTCGGGACTTATTTATTTTTAAGGGTAAGGGGTTTGGCCTCACACCAACCACATCAGTTTAAGTGGGAGTTTTCCAGCTCCCGGGGAGGCTGGTTCTCATTTCTTGTGAAGGCTAAGTAAGCCTTGAGATCGAACCCTTGCTCTCGGCATGGAATGCAAGCATTCTACCAATTGAGCTATCGACCTGTTTACGAGCTTGGTCGTCGTCGCTACAAAGCGCCAATTCTCAGGCAAGACCCAGTTGCTGTAAGGCTGCATGGACTTTTTGATGACCGGTCTTTGGTGAAGGTTTATGAATTTTTCAACCCAGCGAAGAGCAAATTTGAAAACATAAATCGTAATTTTTTTGTGCTCCGTCGGGATTCGAACCCACAACCTTCCATTTACGAGTCCGAAGTGTTGCCACTGAACTACGGACCGGTCATAAGCCGATAAAAATATCTAAATTCAAAGATTAATCCAACAGTAGTTTTTGTAGGTAGGTACTATATAAGATCATCCTCAACATTTGTTAATAATTCACAAAGGTCACCTCTTGTGCCTACAATCTTCGATCGTGAGCAACAACAATTGTTTCTATATTAATCAAATTAACAAAGTTCCAATTCACTTTTTACAAAATTGTCCTGATGATGCCTTGTAGGCGAAAGTGCTAGACAGAAATAAAATTGTAAAAAGTGAATTGAAACTTTGTTAATTTGATTAATATATTTACAATGGACTTTCACTGTGTTAACCACCAAACCCTTAAAAATATTACAATTGTTTCTCATAATTTGATTTTCGGATGCGACTTCACTGGAAGTTAAGAAAGCCCCGATTATAGTTCAGTGTAAAAAAAGTAACGACCATAATTCCGATTTAAAAATATTAACTTACAGTGAAAGATAGCCCTGTTAAGTCCCTGATTAATTGCATATTTTCTTTCAGGTTCGAGGAAGATAATTTGGCACAATTTAATAGGGCCAGATGTGATTCCAAGATCGGGATCAGCCCGGGTTTATTTATAATCCAGCGTAAATATTTACTCTCAGCACCTCCATACACTTCTCATTAACTTTATTTATGATGTGCGCTCGTCTTAAAATACTTGTTAAGCAGACGCACAGTGATTTAATCAAATATGAAACTATTTAATTTGAACGATTTTTAAATGATAGAAACAAATACTAAAGACTTAACGTAGACCGGTGGCAAAACTTGAAACTCGTAAATGGAAGATTGTGAGTTCGAATCCCAGCAGAGCACAAAAATACACCATTTATATTTTCAAAAATGCTCTTCTCTGGGTTGAAAAATTCATAAAACCTGTACCAAAGACCGGCCACTAGAGGTCCACCCAGCCTTACAGCAACTGGGTCTTGCTTGAGTATTGGCGCTTTGTTGCGACGACCAAGCTCGTAAACTACACCTCTGCGGCACTACAACAAGTGTCATACACCCCTAGAGTCTCTGAAATCTAGGGAGTCTTCCGCATAGCATTTCTTATAATAAAATCGTTAGCAGTACCTATGGAAGAACTAAAAAAAAATTGTGAATTTGCTTAGATATATTGATTTGTCATTAGTTAATGTATTAGTGTATTTTTTGTTCCTTTACTTCAAAAGGTTGTTATTAGGCTGACCACCCATACTGTAAAAAATGTTTCACTTTGCTAATGTCACCTCTGTTTCTGGTAAGGTAAGAAAGAGTTGTAGGGCTAATGTTCATTTGAGATTGGGTTTTTATATGTAAGTTGGAAGTGCACATACGGCATGTGTAAGCGTGAACTTAATATATCTTTGCAACTTAGATTATAGATTATAGTCCATGTCCGGACGAAAGCTCAGTGAAAAAAGTAGGTACCTAGTTACATTTCATGCCAGAGAGCTGAGGTCAACCCCACCGAGGGTGTCTGAATTTTTTTTCCCGTTTCGGTGTTTATCTTAAGCCCAAAATAAAATACCGGTTAGGTTTACTCAGCCTTCACAAGAAATGAGTACCAGCCCTCTCGGGAGCTAGAGCACCCCCACTTCAACTGATGTGGTTGGTGTAAGGCCGGCCCCCTTTAATCTAATCGAATCTAACTTGCAAAGATACCTGTATGTTACATTGGAGTATCACATTATATACATTCTCACAAGAAGACACGTACAAGTTCGCGCTTGCACATGCCGCATGTGAATCTACAACATAAACACCAAATCTCAAATGAACATACACCCTGCAACTCTTGCCGTCCGTCCCTGAAACAGGGGTGACATTGGCAAAGTAAACCATTTTTACAGCATGGGTGGTCAGCCGCATACCAACCTATAAGTCAAGGCACCCTTACCTGTAAAAATAAATAGGTTCCACTCGCCGTATGAGACGCCTTCGGGGAAAACGCGACTAAAAGTTGCACTATATGTGTTGCATAGTCACGGAATGCAACAAACAACTCATATTCTATTCTCAGCTGTAGTCAGTATTTGAAAGTGTCATCTCTGTGTATGATCCGTGGGAGAGCAGCTATTTGCACAGTTTTGAAAATAGACCCACCTATTTGCGCGCTGATAAATCTGCAAATATATATGACCGAGAATTCCCACTACCGGCTACTTGGTGTAAATAAATTTCTATCCTGACATTGCACGGGTAGAAGGGACCAACTGAGAAATTCAAAACGTTCCGAAACCCGTTTAACTGTACCCTTAAGGCTAGTTCGCACAAGGCCACTGATTTAGTCAAGTAACGAGTAATTTAGTAGTGGGCGGGGCGCTACTCGCCCGTGAAGCGTTCGCATTACGGTCCAGTACAGTACACAAGTGCGAAGTTGGCTGCAGAAAGCCCTTTCTATAATGGCGGAAAATTTGAATTGGCTGCAGTTTGAAAATATTAATTGAGTATTAAAATCATGTTATTATAAAGCCCTTTAAATTGGCTATGGTTTGGTAATATTAACTGATTTATGCCCGGCCACCTAGCTAGGAGCCTGTTTAGCAAACAACGAAACTCGACTTTTGTAAATTCGAAATGTATTTTATGGTTTATAAAATAATATACACATTTTAAATAAAAACAACACATGACTATTTGATGTTTATAATAATATCTACCATTTACGCTGCAAACATTATTTTTTAATTGAATTTTTATCTTTTCAATGATGTGTACAAAGTATATTTTGTATGCACACACTATAATACGGCTCGTAGTCTGCAGCTGCATTCAGATTCATTTCTTTGTTGCGTTTTTCGTTGTTGACAATTAACATCAATATTCGACATGTAAAATCGGCATTTCAAATACACGGCGGTCACCAATCAATTATCAAGTTAAAGAAGAAACATGGTTCAACTTTTCAGAGGCTGACCGCGAGAAACTTGTTCAATCCTGCTACATACGCCTCTCACGTCTGTCACAGATACCAGTTGATGGCTTACAGTGGCATAAAATTGTAATGCCTCTAATCAGTTATCCTCGTGTGTCACTGAATTGTTTCTGTACAAAACAATAAGTAACAATCCATCTGAAGGATATCATAAGGCCTGTGATATGACAAATTTATGGTAGGTACCTATAAACATCGATCAATGTAAAAGATCGATGTTTTTAAATACGTAATAAATTCATGGACGATAATATTTATTTCCACAACATCTTTACCAAAACTATATTTGTACAGCTCTATTGTCCGAAAACTTAAAAATTACTACAATTTCATCCAGCAAGGAGCTACATGATTGTATTTTTGACAGCTGATATCCGCACCAAAAATCGATGTCATACTATTCTTATCGAAAAAAAATTACCTTTCTCAAAACTTTTTGGACGTAGATAAGTCCTAGCAACTTCTATATTCTCAAGAGTTTCTAAAAAACCAAGGATATCGGTGTGCATATCCACTTATTTACAGTTTAAACATGACATAACCTCACTGACAGGTCGCTAAGTTTAGGGAGCGGAACATTGGGCTCGCAAATATAAGAAGTTCTTAAGTACTTAAATATTTTTAAACAGCACTTTATCTTTAAATATTCTTGCTGAAAACGGGCATTATCTTTTCAAACTGCAGCCAATTTAAATTGCCGCCATTCTTGCATTTCCGTTTCCCCGCCAAGAGTGAGCGGCCAATGGCGCGGCCGCTAATAAACTCGACTCGGACTCGGGCTTTTCCGTGGCTCTTCGGACTCGGACTTTTCCGTGGCTTCTCGGCAACACTCGCCCACGGACGGTGGGCGGGGCCGCTACTTGCCCGAAAAAATAGAATGAAATGGATCGGCTTGACTAAACCATTGACTTAACTACTGGACTAAATTGTTGGGGTTCGCACACGTTTAGCCACTAAATTACTCGTTACTTGGCTAAATTACTCGCCTTGTCCGAACCAGCCATTAGTACGAGTTGCAAAACTTGAGGTGATGGGTGACCGCTCAGGTACACCGCGTGTCGTTGGCATCTTGGACCGGTCTGTAGTCCAGTGGCAACACTTCGGACTCGTAAATGGAAGGTTGTGGATTCGGATCCCGGCGGAGCACAAAAATATACCATTTATATTTCGAATGTGCTCTTCGCTGCGTTGAAAAATTCCTAAACCTTTACCAAAGACCGGTCACTGAAAGGTCCATCCAACCTTACAACAACTGGGTCTTGCTTGAGAATTGGCGCTTTCTACAGCGACGACCAAGCTCGCAGAGGGCTCTTGAGGTGTGATACACACAAAAACAGCGCTCACCAAATAAATCATCCTAATATTATTATTGAGAAAAGTAAAGTCTACGGAAAATATTAAAGCGTGATTTCTTCCAAAATCTGCCGTTTATTTTCTTACACTTTATGGTCTTAGCAAAAGAGTTACAGTGATGAAGAAAATCAAGTTCAAACAAACAAAAACGGCAGATTTTGGGGGAAATCACTCTTTAATAATTGCCGTAAACTTTACATTACTCAAGTTTTGCAACTCGTACTAAGGGTACTGATATTTTGACTTTAATTACAACAATTTTACAACTTCAATGATGAGCGAACACATCCAAGGTTCTGATTAATATTTGTTGTGAATATGATGTGCATCTGTTCAGTAGTTCTTGAGTGTATCGTCCATTAACTAACATCAATTTTGTATGGAGAGTCAGTTCATTTTTATAAAATAGTAGATAGATGTAATTAATTGTTTGTATTCCTTGAATTATAGGTTGATATAAGGCTGACCACCTATGCTGTAAAAAATGGTTCATTTTGCCAACCCAGTTTCAGGGAAGGTCGGCAAGAGTTGCAGGGCTTATGTTCATTAGAGATTGGGTTTTAATATTGTAGGTCCACATGCGGGATGTGTTAGCGCGAACCTGTCTGCTTGTTGGAATGCGTTCAATATGAATCTCAAATGATAAATATCTTTGCAGCTTAGATTTAGATTTAGATAGCGACTTTAAACTGAATGAAAAGGACTCACTTACATCAAGTATGTGGACATTTTTTTTTTTATCAGTTTATAGTCGCATTTGCCAACGTTGAAAATACCGGGTCTTAGGGAAGAATAATGTTAATTAGTCAATGATACAATTTTAGCAAAAACAGCAGTTAGACACTTCATCCTGTTCGACGTGAATTTATTTTCATACAAAATTCCAGTACAATTTGGATGTTATAAATAACATTATTTTGGACTGATGGAAAAATATTTAGAAATACGTCTTGGTTGGCACATTCATTCCACAAAATAATGCGTGTATGCTGGCCGGGTTTATGGCTAAAACATCACTCAGTGCGTTCACTTTAAAACGTTTTAAAAATTCAAGATAAATAAACGAATACTCTCACATCCGCCAATGATGTTTTTTTAAATGCAACGCAACGCAAAAAAAAAAAACGCAACTAAGCTACACATATAGTGTAACTTCTTGCCGCGCTATCCCCGAAGGGATCGCATATTGCGAGTTGAACCTATTTATTTTTACAGGTAAGGGGGCCGGCCTTACGCCAACCACTTCAGTTGAAGTGGGGGTTTCCCAGCTCCCGAGGGTTATGGTACTCATTTCTTGTGAAGGCTTCAATGCAATAAAATCAAAAAAATGTTACATTTTACGTTATTTAAAAATGAATATTAAAAAAAATTAAAAAAAACACGTCCATTTTATTTATTTATTATTCATATATTTTGTTTTGCTTATGAAAATATTGCTGTGAAAATTCAAATAAAATTATTTTCAATATTTTTTTCAGAATCAAATTCCAATGACTCCTTGTACATATATTTTAAACATATTTTTTTTATTTCAATTAATCTATACAAACGTTTTCGATTTACAATCATCGTCAGGTAGAATAAATTATAAAAATTAAAATGTAATTGTGGAAAATTAAAAAAATTCAATATCATTTGGGATACCCTTTTTGGGTTTGAAAGTGACCTTGGAAAATCAAGGTTTTACTATAGTTCATTGACTGGCTTATATTTCGTCGGTTAAGGCTGGCCGCACACGCACGTTTTCCGTATTCGATTTCCTAATGCGGAATTTCGAATCGGAATTCCGTGAGACAAGCGCAAACGTTCGTTTTTCTTCATTCGGAATATACACACGCCAGTACAGATAGTACTAAATACGGAATAGAAATTTCCGAACGTATGCGCCGGCTAAAACAAAATGAATGCAAGCGCTGCGTTCCGCATGACGTCATGAGGTTTTTTCCAGTAGGTTTCTCCGAACGCGCCGGCTTGCACTCGAAACGTACGTGCGGAATTTATTCCGTTCGGAAAAAAGCGGACGTGTGCGTCAGTCAATGTATTTTCTACTGATTCCATGCGTTCGGATGTCCGAATACGGAAAACGGATTAGGAAAACTAATGCAGAAAATGTGCGTGTGCGTCCAGCCTAAAAGGAGACATAAGTTGTAGTCGACGAAATTTAAAAGTCCAATTTTTTTTATCCGGCATCGTACATTTTCGATCCTACTGGTATCTTTACAAATATTTGCTCTCATTTTACGGATATCATTCCTTCTTCTTATAAGTATAAAGTAAGCAGGTACATAATATAAAATGGTGATATGCTGTATATAAACATGCAGCCTTTCTAAATATGATGGAGCGCTGGTCAAACAAATACAGATCAATGGATCCTGGCAGCGGGTTGATGGAGGAAATCGAAAACATAATAATATGTCAGAAAAGAGAAGCACACATCGATGGTTAAAAGGAAGTAGGGCGACGTTTTCGTCAAAAATGAGTTATGAATGCTATCCTACTTGAAATTTTCCGTTCTTTCTAATACGCCAACTCCCATAGCTCTACCAGGTTTTTTTTTTGTTTATGCCCAAGCAAACAACTGTGTTTTCGAAGTATGGTTTTGGTGTAACCGACAAGGTTTTGGTCTTCTTTGTCCTAAAGGCGCTTGTGACATAAAAAAAATTTGTAAAACATCGTAAAACCACATTCATGGAATGCCTATGCTTTTATTTTTATTTTAGAGCTGTTTTGATTTTAACGATACGATAATAAATAAAAAAAGTAATGCCATTTTTCCGTAATATCAAACATTAAACCGCTCTCCCGAACAATTTATTTTTTGTCGCTTACGCCCTACTTCCTTTCGGTATAATGTATTTTTTCGTTAAAATAATTTCTAGTCCACAGATATCATGAGTCAATGTTTTGGAGAGTCAAAAGCTTGCGCACTGTGTTTCGGCTTATGTTACAGTCAGTTACAGTACGCTCCCCCAGTTCTTGTTTACCGTATACGCCAATCTTGTCAAATATGACTTTTTCATGCAGTTGTCTTAAGAATCAAATTCTACACAATCTGAGCTAAGAAAAACCGTAAAACTCGATAATGTGAGAGTTCTTTTAGATATTTTTTAAAAATAAATTTCTTGTTTGGAAAGAAAAAGACACATTGGTCCAGTACACATGCAAACATTGCTCGTGTAAAATTTTCTCAATGGCGTATACGGTAAACAAGAACTAAGGCAGCGTTATTTTACAGTACACGATATGTGACCAGGGGTGTGACCGAGAAAAATATGTAAGCCCAAAAGTCCCCTTGCGGTTGGTAGCATTGGCTCCCCAGTCGTAAGTGATGTTGCCAGGTTGTAACGTAAAATAAAACGGCGCACTCTCACGATGTTCACATCTCTTCCTCCCACCTTGGCAGCACTGCTGTATTGTACGTTTCGCTGAAATTAAATATAAATGAAAAAAAATAACGCGAATACAAATATTTCATGTTAAAGGAAGGTAGGTAGTATTTAAAATTCTTACGGTGCAATTCTTAGACATTTTAGTCCTTCGTTGAGCCCACGCTTTGACAAACTAATGATGCATTTGTATGAAGACCTGTCAATCCAAGATGGCCACAAGTATATTACCAAATTTGGTAGGTAAGAATGACCGTGGTGATGAGACTTCCAGCCCAGGCATCGTTGTCGGTGTTATGGCCGAGGGGGCCAAGCGGGCTGATCTTTCTAGCGTGTTTGGAATAGAGCAACGTTGGTTCGATCCCCGCCTGGGTCATTTAACCATAACTTTGACCTGGTTCAACAGCCTTTGCAGTTTCAACAGTTTCTGGCCAGGCAGAATGGTTTGGTGAATTGCATTCTAAATCTAAATCTAAGCTGCAAGGATATGTATCATTTGAGATTCATATTAAATGCATTCCCACAAGCAGACACGCATAATTTCGCGCTCACACTGCCGCATGTGGACCTACAATATAAAAACCCAATTCTCAAATGGACATAAGCCCTGCAACTCATGCCGACCTTCCCTGAAATAGGGGTGACATTGGCAAAGTGAACCATTTTTTACAGTATGGGTCGTCAGCCGCATACCAACCTATAAGTCAAGGAATATAAGCAATTAATTACATTTAAGTATAAAAAAAATCCTCTTAAAAAATCTAATTTTTTTTTAAATATAAAATATTAGTTTGTCAAAGTGTGGGCTCAACGGACGACTAAAATATTTAAGAATAGCACTGTTAGACCTTGATGTCGTGGTGTATCTTTACAGAAATACCCTCCACAAATATCGCATGAAGCTGCAGAAAATAGTGGGTTCGATTCCCAACAGTGCAGAAAAAAATCATTTGTTTTTTAAGCGCTTTCGATGACCTCACATCACTGTGTCGAAATTATCACAGTTAACCTCTTGATACGCAACTAAGCTACACATATATAGTGTAACTTCTTGCCGCGTGGCGAGTTGAACCTATTTATTTTTACAGGTAAGAGGGCCGGCCTTACGCCAACCACTCTAGTTGAAGTGGGGGTTTCCCAGCTCCCGAGGGGGCTGGTACTCATTTCTTGTGAAGGCTGAGTAAACCTTGCCGGTATTTTTATTATGGGGAAACACCGAAATAGGAAATCATTTATGACACCCTCCTCGGTGGGATTTGAACCCGAGCTCATGGGGTAGAATGCAAGCACTCTACCAACTGAGCTATCAACCGGACTTGATAATTATGTGATAACATCGGAAGCGCTCGAGAAAATAAATCCACTCGTGAAGAACAACTATGTATTTTACTTTTACATTATTGATTTTAAATTTATTAGCCAATGTCACCCCTGTTACAGGGAAGGACGGGAAGAGTTGCAGGGCTTATGTTCATTTGAGATTGGGTTTTTATATTGTAGGTCCACATGCGGCATGTGTTAGCGCGAAATTATACATGTCTACTTGTGGGAATGCATTTAATGTGAATCTTAAATGATATATATCTTTGCAGCTTAGATTAGATTAGGTTTCGGAGACTGGACAAACCGTTGTTGGAGAGCTTAGGTAGGTGCGTTATTCTCGACGTTTTCATTGGCGTCGTAGCTAAAATCTTCAGGAGACACCATGTTTATAATAATGATAATATTAGGATGATTTATTTGGTAAGCGCTGTTTTTGTGTGTATCACACCTCAAGAGCCCTCTGCGAGCTTGGTCGTCGCTGTAGAAAGCACCAATTCTCAAGCAAGACCCAGTTGTTGTAAGGTTGGATAGACCTTTCAGTGACCGGTCTTTGGTAAAGGTTTATGAATTTTTCAACTCAGCGAAGAGCACATTCGAAATGTAAATGGTATATTTTTTGTACTCCGCCGGGATCCGAATCCACAACCTTCCATTTACGAGTCCGAAGTGCTGCCACTGGACTACGGACCGGTCCAAGATGCCAACGACACGCGGTGTACCTGAGCGGTCACCCATCCAAGTACCATCCGCGCCCAATGTTGCTTAACTTTGGTGATCTATGGGAACCGGTGCTTTCAACATGGTAACGTCGCGTCGTTGACATTTTATACACGTTTATATTATATATATACAAGAATAGTTTATTTAAAAGGCACACATGATCAAATAGTGCCGTTTTTGTGTGTGTCACACCTCAAGGGTCCTTTCAAATCACAGATAATAAAGTAAAGCGTCTTATTATGTGACGAACAAGGATGAATCGATTCTCGCATAAGACTTTTTTATTTTAATCTTTATTCCGTACCCACGAACGAAAGGTTCTTCGAGTATTCAAAATATCAATTCATTTAAAGTTTATTTTTTCACGTTAACCGAATGTCCGTACGCAGACCCATTTCGTGTTAGAGAAGGTTTCCCTTCATACAGCTGTGTGGTAGTGAGGTGGTTTTATGGTTGGTCCGAGCCCAACACATCCCATCCCTATAAATCCATCAAAACGGACCAAACTCCCGCGAACAAATCCCAAAAGAAATTATTTTTATGGACCTTCCTTATTCGCAATGAGGGAACTCAAAATTTATTGTGCTTTCCGTAGTTTTGTATGCTTATATGTAAGGATAATTTATTTGGATAGCACTGGTTTGTATGATTCACACCACAATAGCCCTCTGCGAGGTTGGTTGCCAATCTCAAGCAAGATCAGTTTACTGTAAGGCT
The DNA here is from genome assembly GCA_951799405.1 of Agapetus fuscipes. Lineage (NCBI taxonomy): Eukaryota > Metazoa > Arthropoda > Insecta > Trichoptera > Glossosomatidae > Agapetus > Agapetus fuscipes. Next base: position 18,127,477 of record OX637343.1, read on the forward strand.
AGATGGACCTCCACAAACCCCCGCCCTGTATTTCCATCCCATCCGGGGATGTGTCACAGGACACGCATCAGAAAAAGAGTAAGATGTAAGCGGCAGAAGACCCTCCCGTGATGCTACACTGTCTCAAGCTGGATGGACCTTTGATGACCGGTCTTTTCTCAGGTTAGACCAGCTCAACCCAGGACAGAATGAATGATGATAGAGTGATAAAGTATGTATACAAAGAAAATGAGAAAGGAAAAAGAGGGAAGGGACGACCGCGAAAAGTATGGAGTGATCAGATTGAGGAGATTGTGAAAGAATGGGATATACAAAGTGAGCGTAAAAGAAGAAAATGCATGAAAAAGGTGATGGATATGAATGAATTGAAAGAGGTATGTAAGGATAGGAAAAAATGGAGGCAGTTTTGCAGAGGCTCTCGCCACCCCTAGCGGAATGGCGACAGAGTTACAGTTACAACCCAGTGAATAGCACATTTGAGAATATAAATACTGTTTTGTGCTCCACGGGGAATCAAACTCATGACCTTTAGATTACGAGTTCGTAGCATTTACCACTAGACTACAGACCGGTCTAAATGTACAAGCGTGGAAAACAAAAATAATGAATTGATTAGATAAGCGAGATCACATCCGGAATATCCAGAGTCATAATAAAAGAAGAGCTTGTATGAAGAAGGTTATGACTCTGGAGGAAATGAAAGAAGTATGTAAGGATTGAAAGAACTGGCGGTTGGTTGATCTGTGATGTTGGCGGCTAGGGTTTGTTAAAGTGAAATTGGTTTTATGATTTTTTTATGTCCATGTATGTATTGGTATTTATTGATTTAAAAAAAAAATGTAATTTGTCATGTATGTTCCTTGACTTATAGGTTGTTATGCGGCTGACCACCCATACTGTAAAAAATGGTTCACTTTGCCAATGTCACCCATGTTTCAGGGAAGGACGGCAAGAGTTGCAAGGCTTATGTTCATTTGAGATTGGGTTTTTATATTGTGGTCCACATGCGGCATGTGTTAGCGCGAAATTATACATATCTGCTTGTGGGAATGCATTTAATATAAATCTTAAATGATATATATCTTTGCAGCTTAGATTAGATTAGATTAGACATCTAGGCGCGACCATCTACTGTTGAATGGGGTACCACTCTCCATAGGAGGTAAGCTGATCCAGCCTTCTGATTCAGTGAGACTTCTAGGAGTCTTACTGGATCGGAACCTGACATTGTAATGGCGAATATATGCCACAAGAGCTTCCTCTAATTTCCCCTTCACCAAATAAAAGCAATTAGAAAGTGTCTACCGTCAGATGCGGTTAAGACCCTGGTGAGTGCGTTTGTGGTTCTTCTTCTTCGTGTCAGCTTCACACCGTATTGGCCCAGTAACGAGCAATGTCTACAGCTCTTTGGTTTCCCGCAAAGAGATCATCCATGGAGCAGCTTGTCGGACAGGAGGGACAACACCGCAGGTGCTCCATAGTTTGCTGAGCTCCACACTCACATAGTGTAGAGTCCTCCCGTCCCAGAAATCCCCAGGTCAGCATGTTGGCCCGGGCTCTTCCAACATTGGTCCTCAATCTGTTCATGGATTTCCACACGGGCCACTCGAGGTTCCTTCCTGGAGGTAGGCTCTCTGCAGGCTGCACAAAGCTCTCGTTTGTGGTGTCTCGGTTTGACTATTGTTCAACACTTTATAGTGGTCAGCCAAAGAAGCAGTTCAATCGCTTTCAATCTGTGTTGAATTCGGCAGCAAGACTCATATTCGGGATACCCAAATTCGCTCACATCACTCCGCTGTTAAAAATACTGCATTGGCTTCGTTTCCCGGAGAGGGTGGTCTACCGGGTTTGTCTGATAAAGCCATCAATGAGTAATTCAAATTCCTTGACTTATAGGTTGGTATGAGGTTGATCACCCATACTGTGAAAAAAATGGTTCACTTTGCCAATGTCACCCCTGAATCAGGGACGGTCGGCAAGAGTTGCAGAGCTTATTTTCATTTGAGAATCGGTTTTATCTTGTAGGTTCACATGCGGCATGTTTAAGCGTGAACGCAAACGTGTCTGCTTGTGGAAATGCATTTAATATGAATCTCATATGTAATCTTTGCAACTTATATGTGACGTTTGCTCTCCGACAAAACAATAGTTTTTCCAATTTGTAGTCCACTGTCGGCGTCAAATCAACAAAAATAGTAAAAAAAACCTTTTTAAAAACTTTGGAAAGAATACCAAAAATTCAAATAATTAGAAAAAAGAACACGTAGTGTTGTCACCGCGCAAAGTTGAACGCCTTTTCAACCTACCGCATTATTTTCTTCTTAAAACTTCAAATTTAGTTCTTGCACGTTTGCCAGTCTGGAACGTGACGTCAGGCGCACCACTACAAAAAAAAAATACAATTTAAATTTTTTCCAGTCCCATTGTCAAACTTAAATTTGCTTTTTTTTCTTTTTCAAATTTATTTTTGCAGAAAACGTGTCTCTGAAAAATTGTATCGCATGGGGATGGCTACCAATGCCATAAAAATTTATACTGAAAAAAATGCCACCCCTGTTTCAGTGGGTAAAAGTTGCAAAATCTTATGTCTGAGATACGATTTTTTTTTTGAACATATTTCATGAGATACATATTATTTTTATTTGACCCTGGAAGACTCTGGATGAAATGAAAGAAGTAGATAAGTAAAGACAAAAAAAATGGCGGCTAATCATTTTTAAATTTATTTCAATAGATTGGCACGTGTAAGTTTGCGCTTACAAATGCTCAATGTGTACTTAGAAATAAAAATCCAAACCTCAAATGAACATTAACAGTGCAACTTTTGCCGACCTTCCCTGAAACAGGGGGAGCATTGGCAAAGTAAACCATTTTGTACACTCCGAGTGGTCAGCCTCATATCAACCTACAAGTCAAGAAATTGCAACCGTCATGTTTTTTTTTTATTTTAACATAATTTGCACGTTTAATAATAAAGAGCAATAACTCAAAAAACAAGAATGTTGGGAAATCACGTTTAAAGTTCAGACACCCAGTACAACTTGTATGGGATGAAAAAGGCGGCCGATGTTTTATCTCGGTCATATTCGTCCAAATTGAACGGCTGTCGCATTCTACCTATTCTTCTCGCATTGTTCTTGCGTTTAATTACAAAATCTCGATTTTCCCAATTTTCGAGTTATTTCTCTTTATTATTAAGCGTGCGGATTATGACCTGAAAATCTCATTTCTCATTTGTTCGTTCTTTACCTCTTGCTCTATTTTATGGTACGTTTGTTACTATGGTAAAGAAACGTAAGCCAATCTATGTCTTTTACATTGATCGACGGCAATAGTTCGATGAAAAACATGATGGTTTATAACTTATATCTGTCTAGGACCAAATGGGTTAGTGAACTGTATTCATCTTCGGAACACAGAGCTATAAGGAACACAGAGCTACGGATGTCGTAGAGAGAGTGGCAAAGCTAAAACGGTCCTTTGAGGGGCATGTTGCTAGAACCACCGACCAGAGATGGACGAAGAGATTGGTAGAGTGGAGACCTCGGGAAGATAAGAGAAGCAGAGGGAGACCTCCCACGAGATGGTCGGATGATGTGAGAAGGCTTGCTGGAGACTGGATTCAAAAAGCGCAAGACAGAGATGTATGGAGAGATATGGGAAAGGCCCATGTCCAGCAATGGATGGAGATGACTGTAGAAGATTTTTTTTCGCATTTTTTCAAAAGAAAATCACTCTTATCTACAATTAATTCAATCTCTGCGGCACATTCTTTGATATTATAAACCCCCAACATCTCGCAAATACCTCTCACATAAGATTCCTTTTAAATCCATTATATTATGAGAACAAAACAAATAAGGAGCAATTTTAAAAATGCGGTATTTCTCTCAAGATGACAAGTTAATTTTTTACGTTGCCAAGATGTCTTGTAAATATTATTTTTCAACAAAAAAAAACCCAGAGCGTGTATTCAAATTACTCCGTAGAAAGAGATTTTTCGCGGTACTGAGAATATTTGTACTTGTATCTAGTCCTCATTCCACTAAAGGTGGCCAGTACCTCTAATCTAAGCTGCCAAGATACGTAACATTGGGGATTCACATTATATAGACGGTTAAAACGCGACATTTTGGTCAAAAATGAGTTATGAATGCTATTCTACCTACTTAAAATTTTCCGCTCTTTCTAATGCGCTAAATCCCATAGCTCTACGATGATTTTTTTGTTTGCTTATGCCCGAGCAAACAACTGCGTTTTCAAAGTATGGTTTTGGTGTAACCGACAAGATTTCGGCCTTTTTTGTCCTAAAGGCGCTTATGACAGAAAAAATCGTAAAACCACATTAATATAAATGCCTTTATTTTTTTTATTTCAGAGCTGTTTTGATTTTAACGATATGATAAAAAAAAAAATATGCTATTTTTCTGCAATCTTAAACATTAGACTGCTCTCCTGAACAATGTAGTTTATGTCGCTTATGCCCTACTTCCTTTAAACCGTCGATATATTTGTTGAGGTAGGAAGATTTTTGAAGTCGAATAACGTTTGAATTTAGAACGATTTTATTTAAAATGTGACAGTAAAAATATTGTGTACATTTATTTAAAATTGGAACGCGGCGCAAAATGGAAGCCTCGGTTTATGGTAGGCATAAAATAAATCAATCTATGGTGCGCAATCCTTCCCTTGTCTATGGACAGCAAAATGGCGCCGCGTTAATGGCGTAGAAGTCGGATAAAGCTGTAAAAATGTATCAAAAGTGTCGTATAACGAGTAAACTGGATCGTAAACTTTAATATTGGAGCGTCGTCATAAAATGCCAAGTTAGAATTATGATAATTTGATGAGTGTACTAATGTACGACACTTAACCGTGATTTCTAAATATAATTTTGGATGGACTTATAACGGATGTTATAAACTTATAACCAATCGGTAAAAATAGACTTACTGATATTATAAATTTGTTTTAAACTTGACGGACAGACGACACAAGTCTTCGTTACCAGTTTAACTGGAGTTGGGAAAATGCAAACAAATATTTTGTTATTGGTTGCTAAAGACGACAGTCAATAAACTGACGTTTGGTCGCCGAGTAAAAAGTTCCAAATTCAATAATTAATTAATTATTAAAGGAGCTCCTATAAACTAAGTTGGAAAGATATATTGGCATTTAAGACTCCTATTAAATGCATGCCCACAAACAGGGACATGTAAGTTCACGATAACACATGTTGCATGTCTACATGCAAAATAAACCAAACCCTCATATAAATATAATAATAATAATATTAGGATGATTTATTTGGTGAGCGCTGTTTTTGTGTGTATCACACCTCAAGAGCCCTCTGCGAGCTTGGTCGTCGCTGTTGAAAGCGCCAATTCTCAAGCAAGACCCAGTTGTTGTAAGGTTGGATGGACCTTTCAGTGACCGGTCTTTGGTAAAGGTTTATGAATTTTTCAACTCAGCGAAGAGCACATTCGAAATATAAATGGTATATTTTTGTGTTCCGCCAAGATCCAAATCCACAACCATCCATTTACGAGTCCGAAGTGCTGCCACTGGACTACGGACCGGTCCAAGATGCCAACGACACGCGGTGTACCTGAGCGGTAACCCATCCAAGTACTATCCGCGCCCAATGTTGCTTAACTTCGGTGATCTATGGGAACCGGTGCTTTCAACATGGTAACGTCGTTGACAGCTTTGCAACTCCTGCCTCCATTCCCTGAAACGGGGTGGCATTGGCAAAAGTGAACCAATTGTACAGAATGGGGGGTCAACATCATACTAACCTATTATTCAAGGAGCTTCATGCGCTTAAAAAAAATAAGGCCATTCACATGAAAATCTAGAAGGAATATTTATTTAACATGCATACTCCGCCATTTTAATTTTTCGCCCGCTCTGTTGTATGATTTAATTCCCGCCGACCGTGCCTCACTTCACTGTGAACTCTCAGGGTTGCCAGTGCGGAGAAAACAGCATGGAGGGCGCTTGACATTTTGGATACGCTCAAGCGGGAAACGGTTTAATGGCGGGTTAAGCAATTTTCGTGTTGACGTGAAGAAAATAAACGCATGAGTTTCTGCATGAAGGGAAACAAACGTATTACTTTCATACAATGCTGATACTTTTCAACATTTATATATTGTTACGTACTTGGAGTACCTACGTGAGACTGTACATGCATACATAGAACAGTCTGGCACTAGTATGATGGTGATAGTGTTACGAACTACGATTGTCAACGACGATACCATGTTGAAAGCACCGGTTCTCATCAGATCACCGAAGTTAAGCAACATTGGGCGCGGATGCTACCTGTATGGGTGACTGCTAGGTACACCGCGTGTTGTTGACATTTCTTGGACCGGTCCGTAGTCCAGTGGCAACAATTCGGACTCGTAAATGGAAGGTTGTGGATTCGAATCCCGGCGGAGCACAAATAATATACCATTTATATTTCCAAATGTGTTCTTCGCTGGACTTATTGTAGTATACTTATGTTGTTTATGAGCTTGGTCGTCGCTACAAAGCGCCAATACTCAAGCAAGACCCAGTTCCTATAAGGCTGGATGCAGTGGCGTGCATATCATAAAGACCATTAGTCCTCGCCGAACTTACTTTTTAGAAAAGAAAAAATATTTTTGAAACAATAATTTTAATAAGAAACAATATTAATCGACGCCTAAAAGATAGGCAATTTTCGTAGCCCCGAATTAGACATTTGTAAGTTAGCGCCTACCGTTTTCACGCATGCAATACGCTCAGCGCGGTCCGGCAACGAGATTTTAAACTGTAGCTCGGTTCCAGCGCGGCAATACATTTAAACCAAATTGCACTCATACATCCACATGTGGCCACCGTCTGTACGCTTCAACTCAGGCTTGCCTGGGTCAAAAGACAATAATAATTGGGAACGCACTTACGTCATAGTAGAGTAGAGACAGAAATAAACTGGTGATATATATGAAAGAGATGCAGAAAAGAAGTGTGTGAGTTTTAACTTTTTGTTCATTCTCCAATTTCTTCCAAGCCCGCGCGCGTTGTTTTTGACGTCTGTGATTGTTTTTGTGATTTATTGTGAAACTTAATTATTACAATGGATAACTGATAACATCATTAAGTCAGTGGTTTTATGCCTTAGATACTGTGTGTGTTTGGAAGAATTGAGAAAAACGGCCTTTCTTAAGGCCACTTCAAGTATCGAGTTATTGACTTGTCTTATTATAATCAATCATTTACTCTGATATTTGATGTGGCTCAGGCGGCTTCCACTAAGCTTTTCATTATTTATGTGTAAGTGTCGTGGGACAAGAACAACTACATAATGCTAGAGATTCTACAATGACTAAGGTAAGAGTTTCATAGATACTTTAAAGGTCCGTCTGAAACGGCAACAAAAAACCACGGTGGTTATTTATTTAAGACAACTAATGCAATATTATTTCATTTTTAGGTTCAGGTTGGAATTACGGTCGTTTTACATGTTTACAATAATTATAACTACACAGTTTTTTTTAACGGATATTACACGAACCGTCATAAGACAACTTACATTATTCTCTTATAACAGTTCGTGAAATATCCGATAAAAAAACCTACCTGTAATTATTGTAAATATTATTTCAGTTTTATACATGAAGGGACTATGTTATATGTTTCTTAACATTGTTTTCAGATAATTGCTATTTCAAATTTTGTTCCGACAGGTTTCCCTGGAAAAATCGGTTTTTCGTTTTTGGTTTAATTAAATTGTAAATGCCACTGGCTGTATGGAATATGAAAAAATCGGATTTTTATCGTTTTGGAGTTGCGCACAAAAAATAATCTTGTTCTGTCGAAAACCACCCAAAACCTAGAAGTTGCCGAACTAGGTCTTAATTCCTATGATCGCCCCTGGCTGGATGGGCCTTTAGTGAACGGTCTTTGGTAAAGGTTTTATAAATTTTTCAACCCAGCGAAGAGCATATTTGAAAATATAAATGGTGTATTTTTTTGTGCTCCGCTGAGATTCGAACCCACAACCTTCAATTTACGAATCCGAAGTGTTGCCACTGGACTACGGACCGGTCGACCTGAAATATAATATTAACTAAGCCTAAATCTACATAAAACCGTCGATTGAGTAAATTATACTTTCTGCTATTCCTTGACTTATAGGTTGGTATGAGGCTGACCACCCATACTGTAAAAAATGGTTCACTTTGCCAATGTCACCCCTGTTTCAGGGAAGGTCGGCAAAAGTTGTGGGGCTTATGTTCATTTGAGGTTTGGATTTTATTTGTAAGTACACATTCAGCATTTGTAAGCGCGAACTACACTTGTTGGTTTGTGGGCATACATCTGAGAGCTTTAAATGAATATATCCTTGCAACTTAGATTATAGATTATTATAGATAATAGCCATCACCACCCGTCTATTCCCAGCCCTGTTTTTAGCCTAGTGAGCCTCCTCCCATCGAATTTATGATCTTTCTCGAGAAACCCCGTCGGATTGCATTAGGGCGATTAGGTTGTAGGAGAATATCGTATATCTTATGTGAAACAGTCCGCCATATACATTATACATACATCTGATCTAAGTTGCAATATATAAGTAACATTAGAGATTCTCATTATACGCATTTTCACAAAACAGACATGTTTAAGTTCGCGCTTAAACATGCCGCGTGTACACCTACAATATCAAACCCAATCTCAAATGAACATACACCCGGCAACACTTGCCGACATTCCCTGAAACAGGGATAACGTTAGCAAAGTGAACCATTTTCTATAGAATGGGTGGTCAGCCGCATACCAATCTACAAGTTAAGGAATATACACAACAAATAACATTTAAGACATAAACAAATGGATAAACATTCAAATCAAATACAATATTCTAATTTAATTTGGAAAACTTGAGAAACCCTAGCCCTAGCCGCCAGCATTACAGATCAACTGCCATTTCTTTCTGTCCTTACATACTTCTTCCATTTCATCCAGAGTCATAACCTTCTTCATACAAGCTCTCTTTTTATTATGACTCCGGATATGCGAATGAATGGAATATCCACAGTCATCAATTAGATTACTATTTGTACTTAATAAGTAAAAACTAAGATTTAACACTCTCTCACCCTATATAACCCAATTCTGTCTCTACAGAATGTTCACCTTGGTAAAAGCCTATCTTTACTCCATCATAAGTCGATTATCTGTTACATTGATGGCCCAACTCTAGTAAAGTACTTATCCCTTACAAGTTGATGTGCCTGACATGTGGCTGACAGGGTTGATAAAGGCAGTGCAGACTGGGATGATCCCAAATTAAGGTATCGATGAGAAAAGGTGCACTTGACACATCAGAAAACCCATCAAGGTATCATAGACAAGGGTGATCGTACATATTTCCTGAGACATGAGAATTTTGTAAGTGAATCTAATCTAATTTGCAAAGATATATTCCATTGGGGATTCACATTATAATATGCATTCTCACAAGCAGACACGTACAAATTCGCGCTTGCACATGCCGCATGTGAATCTACAATATAAAACCCAAATCTCAAATGGACATATATTCTGCAACTCTTGCCGTCCTTCCCTGAAACAGGGGCGACATTGGTAAAGTGAACCATTTTTTACAGCATGGGTGGTCAGCCGCAAACCAATCTATAAGTCAAGGAACATACACCACAAATTACATTTTTTAAATAAACAAACTGAAACTTAAGGGTAAAACAGGATGAGGTCCGCACGTGAATTGGAATAGACAATATTGTTACGTCACTCGGCCGGGTTGCTACGGAAAAGGCAAACAAACATTTTGTTATAAGTTGCTAGGGAGGGCAGTCCCTTTCAAAACTGACGTTTGCTCGCCGTGGAATATGTTCAAAATTCAATAATCATTCTATAAATTGAGGGATAGAAATATGTGTAAAATCCAATGGTAAAACCCCATTATTAAAGCAAAATTTGTCTGCAGTCTGTTACTACGGAGTTGTTAGCAGAAGATCGTGGGTTCGATTTCCACGAGAATTGACTCTTTCTATAGCAAGGAACAAGCTCTCAGAGAGCTTTTGAAGTGTGATTCACACAAAAACAGCGCTCAGATCAAATAAAGCATTCTAATACATACATAATGTTATGAATGTATGAGTAAGTGGGGCTTGCTTGAGTGTGTGTGTCCGCATCTAGCATAATCTACCATGAGTTTGTGCGTGTGCATGTGCCTTGGCATGTAGTTTGCTGGTATGCATAACGTGCATAATATCGAACACTATAGAGGTGTCCGGTACAATTAACTACAGAATAATCTAGAACATGAAAGAATCGTCGTATTCGTACCTATATAAACAAGCCGCAATGGTACACAGGGCAGGTCGATTGAGACATTGAGCCGTGGAGTCGATAAGCTAAGAGCTAGAAAAAGTGATCTATACTTATAAAACCAAAAAAGCGTTCGTTGGTAATGCGATAAAATGGTGAAGGACTAAACGGTTTTGGCTGTCTTTCGTTTCAGAATAAAGTACGTAATCTAGGAAGGGTTATAGCGTACAAAAAAGTTGATAAAATAACGCAGAACATGTTTTAATTTGTGAAATGCTGAACGTCGTTTTTATATGGGAACTGATCATTTCCAACTTCATCTAATTGACAGATTTTTGTTGCATATTCAAATTTCATTAAATGTGTTCGGTTTGAATTATTGTAAGAGGTTAAACAAAATCAAATTAATAAAATAAATGGTTGAAATACCAATTACAGTGTGAAAATGACAAAAGATATACAACTTTCATATACACCTCCTGAAATTTTAAAGGCTACAACATCTTTCATAAATGCAATCCATAGTACTTCAATATCTTTAAATGAGCCCTATTTCATTTGATATAATGTCCATGAAAATATGCACGCTCAATTGTTTTAAGTTATTGGGCGATGCCGTCTCACTATAATAGTTACAATGATCACTTCAAAATAAGATTTCTTCGCTCATCTTTTCCATTTTCTGAAGAACAGCCATTCCCAAATTTACAAATCCACAAAACTATTGAATCTCATTTATAAAAAAAAAGGCAGGATAAAATCTGCGGGGTCAGCTAGTTTAATATAAATATACAGTAATAAGAATCTTAATTCTGCACCTTATTTTTTTTATAGTACATCATCTAAATGTTGTCTATAACTGTTTGTTTAGCTGGCAAAGCTCTCGGGGCCAGTGTTGTCTTTGAACCTTTTGACATTTTGATCCCATTGGGTTGGTATTCGCTGATTTGGGGTTGACAGCTCCACGGTTAGGTACACAGAGAGGCGGGAAAAACTGTCGGCGAATACTGGCAACACACAAAATGTCCGTCACCCAGTTATTTGCCATTTAAACACCCCAGCCTTGTCAGAGGTCCGACCGAAAATAAATTGAATTTTCCGCACATTCCACGTTTTCTTAGACTGGATGGAGAACGGAAAAAATGTTATGCCAAACGGCTGGACTAAGATTAAGTTCCAAAATCTAGCCAGTAGGTACCAACACCGGCGCTGTCATCTGTACAATACCGTTGGGCATAATATGACAGCTCGTTTGGAGGTTAGAGAGATTTGCTCTCGTTGTGTACCTTGATAAGGATAAATAAGCTCTTCACACCTACAAAATAGGTGAAACTTTAGAAGTTATTCAAAGAGTGTGCAATTTTACTTGCGTATAACATTTTTTTTAATTATTATTCAACTTCAACTTAATTCAATTTGACTTACTTATATATCGACGGTTAAAAGGTTCGACGTTTTGGTCAAAAATGAGTCATGATTGCTATCCTACTCAAATTTTTCCACTCTTCCTAATGCGCTAACTCCCATAGCTCTACGATGATTTTTTTGTTCTTTATGCCCAAGCAAACAACTGCGTTTTCGAAGTATGGTTTTGGTGTAACCGACAAGATTTTGGCCGTTTTTGCCCTAAAGGCGCTTGTGACATCAAAAAATCGTAAAACATCGTAAAACCGTATTAATAGGAATGCCAATAAATGCCTTTATTTTTTTTTATTTTAGAGCTGTTTTGATTTTAACGATACGATAAAAAAAAAAAAGTCATGCCATTTTTCTGCAATGTCAAACTTTAAACTGCTCTCCTGAACAATTTAGTTTTTATCGCTTATTAAACTGCCTTTTAAGCGTTGATATGAATACATTATACTTTGCAAGAAATTCAGCTTATTTAGTTATTTATAAGTAGTTACTTTTTTTAAATATAATTTTAATAACTTCTACAATGGATACCATTCCGCACGTGATTTTACATTACAAAAATGTGTCGTCGCTCGATCAGGTTGCTAGGGAAAATGCATAAAAACATTTTGTTATTGTTGCTAAGGACGATATTTACAAGTGGGACAATTTCCCGCCGAGAAAATGGCTCGAAATTCAAAACTGTGCTGATGTTTATTTAAAGTGATTACATACTCGTAGTATATTCTTAGGGCGCTATTCACACACAGAAAATCCATGGCTCAGCCGCCAACTGACGTGAATATTTCATACCAAAAAATCAATGATGGATCAGAATAACCCTGCGAGAGTTTTCTTTGACCCTTCGAGTAAAAATCAGATACTTTACAAAAAAAATCGCTGAATTTCAGTATTTTTTTATTTTTATTTTATTTATGACATCACACAGCCGAGGTATATTTTGAATGTGCGGAGTCCATTCCCACGTATACAGTATTTCGTTGTTTACATCATTTTTCATCACGCACACATTAACACATGATTGATTCTAAAAATAATCAAAATCTACATAACGATCTGATCTTCAAAACAGTTCAACGACTCCTAAAAACACAACTAATCTCCACACATAGTACAACTTATTTCTTTGACTTACAGGTTGGAATGAGGCTGACCACCTTTACTGTAAAAAATGGTTCACTTTGCCAATGTCACTCCTGTTTCAGGGAAGGTCGACAAGAGTTGCAGGGTGTACGTTCATTTGAGATTTCGGTTTTAAATTGTAAGTCCACAGGCGGCATGTTAAAGAGCGAACTCATACATGTCTGCTTGTGAAAATGCATATAATGTGAATCTTTAATGTTACATATCTTTGCAACTTGACGGGTCCGAAGCTCAGTGGTAACATTGCGGACTCTGAATGGGAAGGTTGTGGGTTCGAATCCCGGCGGAGCACAAAAAAAATACCATTATATTTTCAAATTTGCTCTTCGCTGGGTTGAAAAATTCATAAACCTTTACCAATGACCGGTCACCAAAGGTCCATCCAGCCTTACAGCAACTGGGTTTAGCTTGAGTATTGGCGCTTTGTTTTTTTTTTAATTTTTTTTTTATTTCTTATAAAAAAAACTAAGATTAGATTAAGATATGTTTTTAAAAATTATATTATCGTGAATTTTTTTTCACTTAAGTATTATATACCTACGTAAAAAAATTGGGGGCAAAATTATTTCTGCTAAATAATCTCCGACTTCATGAAAGTCTATTTGCTTTTTTTCTGTTTTATTTGCTCCGTTATAAAGGGGTTAATTAAACGCAAAAAAGGGGTCGACTTTTGTCAAAAAAAGGGTCAGACCGCAGAGTACAAAAATACCACAAAATGCAAAATTACCACATGCCATAAAACGTTTTCAGTTTTGAAATTAATAGAGAGAGATTTTTGTGGGTAACCCCATTAGGACCATAATATGCATGTAGTCTAACGGTCAACACATACGGTGATATTCTTAGACATTTTGGTAGTCCGTTGAGCCCACGCTTTGACAAACTAATGATGCATTTGTATGACGATCTGTCAATCCAAGATAGCCGCAAGTGAACAGTTGATTAGTCTTCATACACATATTACCAAACCTCTGTAGTAAGAATGATCGTGGTGATGAGACTTCCAGCCCAGGCATCATTAGTTTGTCAAAGTGTGGGCTCAACGGACGACTAAAATGTCTAAGAATAGCACCGTTTGGATTTAATATCAAAACTTATCAGGCACGTGCATAGGGTATAGACAAATATCTTATCTAATCTAACAAAAATGCAAAGTGATTCTGTGCATCTTAACATATGACTTAAGGCCTAGAATTCGAGATGTTACTACTGAGACTGTTCGGGAGGCGCTCTCCTGACTAAGTGGCCAACCACCATAGAGGCTTAAAAATAGCCATAAAATTCATACAGTGTTATTCTCAAACGGCAAAGACATGGCTCATCCGCAAGCTACACTGAATTTTCCAAACAACACAACTATGAACCTTAGATCAGCCATGGATCAAATTTTTTGTGAATAGAACTGTTAGTTTTGGGAAGCGAAAAGTTTTCTGGCCGAGGATTATTCGGGACTAGACAGAACTGAAAACTGTAGAGGAACTATTCATAGCTGCTCGAGACCGCAGACCTACACTCAAGTGATAGTCAACGTCAGCAGGACCTGACAAGACACGATAAAGTGAGAGAAATATTAAATGCATGCCCACAAACAAACACTTGTATGTTTGGACTCAATAAGACTGAAACCTCTAACATGAACCCTGCAACTCTTGCCAGCTTTTCCTGAAACAGGGGTGACATTGGCAAAAGTGAACAAATGTTGAAAATATCGTAAATTACGAACCATAAATGTACCTAAACTCTTCAACTCTCTTTCGTGAAACAGGGGTGACATTGAAAAAAATGTTTTACGGTATCTATGGGCAACCTCACAGCCGTCAGCCTATTGTGTAATATTTTTTTTTGATTTGATATATAATATTAAATCCGATTCCGAGAAAATTCCGATTACAATTTTTCTTACATTTATTTTGTCATGTTCACAAAAAAACATTCCCCTTCAAATATATATATCTTAAAACAAATACAAATTCTAGGAAACCACCTTCTCAGATTCCACGAAAAGACAAACCCTCACATTTTCAAAACGGCCATGCGCTAAATGCCGGCAAAAATCCGCCGAGAAAAAAAACCTAGAGAGATTCAAAATCATATTTACTTTTTTTAGTAATGGTTAATCCTCCATTTTTGTTTGCGTCTGTCAGATTTGAATTGGAATGATTGGAACACACATTTGAATTTGGAATCACTAGCACTGTTTCTTTTTTTTAATTTTGTGGCTGTTCACTCAGTTGGCGCTGGCTCGGCGTGGCGCGCGGACCTAGCGCTCGCGACGGCAGCTTTCAGAGCACTGAAGTCTATACACTACGGGCCCGCTTCAGTGGTGTATACAGTAGCGTTGTATGTATTTTGGTTGGGGGGTGGGCTCTGTGGGGGGTGGGGGAGGGGTGAGGCGCAGATGGAGGCCAGAGTTCTCCTCGCAACACAATACACAGAGGCGTAGCCAATGAAATCATTGCCGCCACCAAAGTAGTGAAAAGATATTTAAAAACTGTAAAAAATACAATCGTTCAATGTGATTTAAAAATGTAATTTGATGTGTATATTCTTTGACTTATAAGTTGGTATGCGGCTGACCACCCATGCTATAGAAAATGTTTCATTTTACCAATGTCAACCCTGTTTCAGGGAAGGTCGGCAAGAGTTGCAGGGTGTATGTTCATTTGAGATTTGGGTTTTTATGTTGTAGGTCCACATGCTGCATGTACAAGCGCAAACCTGTATGTGTCTGCTTGTGAGAATGCATGTAATGTGAATCCCCAATGTTACATATCTTTGCAACCTAGATTAGATCAGTAGCCAATGTAATCATTGCCGCAACCATTGTAGTGATGCAAAAAAGCGCAAATAAGCTTTTTTTTAGGAAGCCTCTGCGGGAGATTTCTATTTTTTCAAATTTCCTTTTCGCTGGGTTAAAAAATTCATATACCTTTACCAAAGACAGAAAGAAATGGCGGTTGATCTGTAATGTTGGCGAATAGGGTTTATTAAATTGGAATTTGTTTTTGTTTGTAAATGGATATTTTGTATTTGAATATTATTATTTAATGATGTATAAAATGTAATTTGTCGTGTGTGTGTGTTCCTTGACTTATAGGTTGGTATGCGGCTGACCACCCATGCTGTAAAAATGGTTCACTTTGCCAATGTCACCCCTGTCTCAGGGAAGGACGGCAAGAGTTGCAGGGTGTATGTCCATTTGAGATTTGATTTTTATGTTGTAGGTTCACATGAGGCATGTGCAAGCGCGAACTTGTACGTGTCTGGTTGTGAGAATGCATGTAATGTGAATCTTCAATGTAACATATCCTTGCAACTTAGATTAGATTAGATTAGATTAGAAAGACCGGTCACTAAAGGTCCATCCAGCCTTACAGTAACTGGGTCTTGCCTCAGAATTGGCGCTTTCTACAGCGACGACCAAGCTCGCAGAGAGCTCTTGAGAAACTTGAAAAACAGCGGTCACCAAATAAATCATCCTAATATTATTTAACTACTGATTTCAATGCTAATTTTTTTTTTTCATGATGGATCTAAACAAGAAAGTTACTCCCATGTGTCTTGCACGGGCCTGTGTTTGATATGCTTCCCTTCCACCCCCTCCCCTCCCTCTCCGCCTCACCCCACCCCCCACTTCACCCCCACTTCGCATTATCACAACTAACCTACCACATTGTCGGATTACTTCTCCGTTTTAACAACTCAATTACCACAACGCAAGAAGGCAGAGAAAAGTGCGGGAAAAATAATGACGTTTCAGAATTTAAATACGGGTAGAGGAAATCTCTGGTGTCGACACGGTTAGATTAAGGCAGACGGAGAGAGTGGGTGTAAAAGTGAAACAGAGAAAAAGTTGTTCAATAAAGGATGACTCACACTAGACCGTGTCGGGTCCGAGCCGAGCTTCGGCCGTAGCACGGTCAACTAATTTTGCATATCGACGGTTAAAAGGCAGTAGGGCAGTGAAGGAGAGCAGTTTAAAGTTTAAGATTGCAGAAAAATGTCATAATTTGATTCTTTTTTATCATATCTTGGCATTCCTATTAATGTGGTTTTACGATTTTGTCATGTCACAAGCGCCTTTAGGACAACAAAGGCCAAAATCTTGTCGGTTACACCAAAACCATACTTCGAAAACGAAGTTGTTTGCTTGGGCATAAACAACAACAAAAAATCTATGGGAGTTCTTCGGGGATAACGCGGCAAGAAGTTTGTTTCACTATATGTGTAGCGAAGTTGCGTTTAGTTGTGCTGCGTGCGTGACTAGGCTGGAATTAAGTTTTTTTTAAATGGTTATTATTATTATTATCATTATTATTATCATTATTATCATTATTATTATTATTATTATAACCATTAAAAAAAACATGTGATCTTTACACACCAAGTATATAATATTACGTGAAATACTTCGACAGCGTAAATATAAAAACTTGCATGAAAATGAATCACTCCCTAGGGGTGCTTTTGTATTTTCAATATTTATTTTTATTAACGCGATCGAGGGGTGTACGCAATGTATTCACACTCGGCGTACTCAACTCCATACGTGATAGTTTGCTTACATGAATGCTACATACAGTGTAAATTTACATGATTAATGAACCTCACTAGCGTATTTTTTACATCAAATGTAAAGTGGTTAATTACACTTACATTTATGTACATCACTTTACATGGCCAGAGCAAACTTACATGCATGCTGTAAAAACATCAAACAAATCTGCCCTGTCGACGTGTAAAAACATCACTTAAATTAACAAGAATATAATCCAAAGTCAAAGTAGAACGACCTGTAGTCTAGTGGTTAACGCTGCGGTCGTAGTTAGCATCTTTACCCTTAGTACGAGTTGCAAAACTTGAGTAAAGTAAAGTTTACGGAAAGTATTAAAGAGTGATTTTCCCCAAGATCTGCCGTTTTTGTTTCTTACGCTTTATGGTCTTAGAAAAAGAGTTGCAGTGATGAAGAAAATCAAGTTCAAACAAACAAAAACGGAAAATTTTGGAGAAAACCACTCTTTAATATTTTCCGTACACTTAACTTTACTCAAGTTTTGCAACTCGTACTCAGGGTACTGATTATGGTTTGAGGACGGAAAACGTTTGTACTGGCAAAAATATACTGACAATCAAGGCTTATACTCAATGCACGTCCACATGCAGACACATGTAAGTTCGTTCTTGCACATGCTGCATGTGCACTTGCAAAAAAAACTAAGCCTCATATCAACATTAACCTTGCAACTCCTGCTGCCCTTCCCTGAAACTGGAGTGGCGTCGGCAAAATCGAACCGGGTTTTTACAGCATCGGGCCAGCCTCATACCAACATATCTAGAATAATAATCTATAATCTAAGTTGCAAGGATATCTTAACATTCAAAGTTCATATCAAATGCATGCCCACAAAGAAACACGGGTAAGTTCGCCTTTACAAATGCTGAATGCGTACTTACAAATTAAAATCTAAGCTTCAGATGAACATAAACCCTGCAGCTTTTGCTGACTTTCCCTAGAACGGGGGTGACATTGGCAAAGTGTACCATTTTTTTACAGTATGGGTGGTCAGCTTCATACCAACCTATAAGTCAAGAAATCTATAAGTCAAGGAACCCAATATAAATACCGGCAAGATATTTATTTTGGGTTCCCTTTTTCAGGGAAGGTCGGCAAAAGTTGCAGGGTTTATGTTCATTGAGGTTTGGATTTTAATTTGTAAGTACATTTCGCATTCAGCATTTGTAAACGCGAACTATACCTATCTGTTTGCGGGCATGCATTTGATATTATGAGCTTTTAATGTTAATATACCTTTGAGGAAGGCACCTGCTCAGGACTTTGTCCGAAAGGCGTGCAAGATGGATCGGCCATGTAACGCGACAAGAAGGTCTCTTGCATGCCATAATGGAGGGGATGACCGAGGGGAGCAACTCTAGGGGACGCCCACGCCAAGAGTACCTGGAGGACCTGCTGGTGGACGTGCGCTGCTCAACATATGCAGACCTAACAAGAGCCGCACAAGACAGGGAGGAATGGAGAACATGAGTAGAAGATATTGCTGCAAACCAATCCCAGGATTGAAACAGGAGAAGGAAGACCTTTGCAACTTAGATTATAGATAGTATACAGACAACTTGAAGCGTATACAAATTAAATCCTCATTTTGAAAGTATTCATGTTGTTCCTATTTTTGAAAACCATTTTTTGCTTCAACGGTCAACTCCCTGCTTACATTTCATTATAATAGGGACAAATCGAATCCAAAACTTTTTCAAAATCCAAGTAACTTAATCGAAAAGGATGCATCCAGTCGGGGACAGCGATTCTGTATCCAGCCATAATCGAATCAGCATTTTTCGAATTAGTTTTCTTTTCGACAATGGCCGCGCAGTTTTCTTCGATTCGACGCCGAAAGTTTTCGAGTCGAGACGGTAAACTTTCCAAGTAATGTTACTTATTTAAAACCCGGTTTGTGCGAAAACTTTGCGGGTGCAGCCTCATTGAATTAAGTCGGATAAAGTCGGTGCAACTTTTACCTACCAATCGTGCAACATGAGAAAGTCTATGAATTAAACTAATTTAGTCCATTGTTTACTGACATGGGTAGAAAAAATTACAAAAATGGATATTGATCACGGACAAAACATTTTTTCATTTTTTTTTAATTCTGTCCGATCGATAGCTCAGTTGGTATAATGCTTGCCTTCCATGCCAGATGGCTGCATTTTTTTTTTATTTGTTGATTATCAATATGTCATTTGATGTGTATGTTCCTTGAATTATAGGATGGTATGCGGCTGATCAACGATGCTGTCGAAAATGGTTCACTTTGCCAATGTTACCACTAATCTAATCTAAGTTGCAAAGATATGTTACATTGGAGATTCACATTACATGCATTCTCACAATCAGACACGTACAAGTTCGCGCTTGCACATGCCTCATGTGAACCTACAATATAAAAACCAAATCTCAAATGGACATACACCCTGCAACTCTTGCCGTCCTTCCCTGAAATAGGAGTGACATTGGTAAAGTGAACCATTTTTACAGCATGGGTGGTCAGCCGCATACCAACCTATAAGTCAAGGAACCACTATTTCAGACAAGGTCCGCAAGAGTTTCAGGGTGTATGTTCATTTCAGGTTTGGGTTTTATATTTAAGTCCACATGCGGCATAATAATAATAATAATAATAACAGGCTGATTTATTTTAAATTACACATGATAAGAGAGCGCCGTTTTAGTGTGTGTCACACCTCAAGGGCCCTCTCCGATCATGGATAAGACTTTCTAAACAAGTGTGCCTTGAGTGCTCCTCGAAATACACCCACAGATTTGGAGTTCTTCACTCCGGGTGGCAGTCTGTTCCACTCCACCGGCCCCGCAACACGGAAAGCGCGGTCTCCGAAGTTTGTACGAATCTGACGGCGCGGCTGAACCAAATTGACTACTCCATCACCCGCAGATCTGAGTGTCTGCCTCCTAACACCCATTTCAACAGGTGAAATCATATCAGCCAGATAAGGTGGGGCCAAGCCATTGATGGCTTTATATACCATTATGGCATATTTAAGCGCAAACTTTTGTGTGTCTGCTTGTTAAAATGCATATAATGTGAGTCCCCAATGTTACATATCGTTTCAACTTAGATTCGATAAGGTCACCAGTAGACCGTGGTAACGCTTTGGACTCATAAAATTGAAGATCCTTGTTTCGAATCCCGCGCTGCACAAAAAGTATACCATTTATATTTTCAAATTTGCTCTTCGCTATGTTGAAAAATTCATAAACCTTTACAAAAAACGGTCATACAAGGTCCCATCCAGCCTTACAGCATCTGGGTCTTGCCTGAGAAATGGCGCATTCTATAGCTACGACCAAGCTCGCAGTGTGATTTACTCAAAAACAGCGCTGAACAAATGAATCATCCTAATATAATCATGATTAGGTAATTTCACGCTGTGTTTTGTACTCGCGGTAATGCTTCACGTAATGGCGTCCGACTAGCTTCTTTACGACGCCGTTTTATCCTCTCTCCTCTCCCTGAAATGGCCCTCTGACATTGGAATTAACGCGAAACAGCCCCTCGACTTTATTGTTTAACACCAGCCCTTAGATTTGTCATTAGCACGCAGTTTATCATCCAACACTTTCGGAGTTTTGTTTTTATTTTCAGTTTTATAACACGAAAGGAATTAAGATCGAGCATTGAGTTTTTTTTGAGGAATTCTGTGCGGGAGGCTCCCCAATTCTTTAACGTCTTGGGGGTCTATGTCACCCTGGAAGATTGCCGCAGAGGTGTTGCTTGAATTGTTGAATTTTCTAAAGGCTGACCACACATATTGTAAAAATGGATCACTTTGCCAATGTCACCCCTGTCGGCAAAAGTTGCAGGGTATCAAGTATGCCATTCGGGCAAACGCGTTTTGACTGTAACTCTGCCCCCATTTTGCTAAGGATGGTTAGAACGCCTTCAGAGTTGCTTCCATTTCTTAGTTGTTTCCGGGCATCTTGAAAAAAAGTGCGTTAAAAATATCTGTGCAACTTCATGTAACTGTAGCTCTGTCGCCATTCCGCTAGGGGTCGCCAAAGCCTCTGCAGAGCTGCCTCAAATTTTTCTTATCCTGATTAGATTAGATTAGACTCACCTTCTTCATGCATTTTCTTGTTTTACTCACTCACTTTGTACATCCCATCCTTTCACACTCTCCTCAATCTGATCGCTCCATACTTTTCTCAGTCGTCTCTTACCTCTTATTCCTTTCAATTTGTCCCGATTTTGCTAAGGATTGTCAGAACGCTTCCAGAGTTGCTTCAATTTCTTTGTTGGTTCCGGGCATCTTGAAAGAAAAATGTATCATTTAAAGTGCAATAAAAATATCGGTGCGACTTAGGTTATAGACAATTAGACCATCTTCTAAATACTTACACGGCATGATAAAGAGGTTCTTTATCAACTAAGCCCCACATTATTATTTCAGTTGAAATCGTTGGAACAAAAAAAAAGTACCTAGCGTTGTTTTAAAACAAAATGAAATTGTACGTGGTCGTAAGTAGGGGAGACCGGGTATGGTTGTCTCACGGGTTGGTTGTCACAGTGACCATTACAGAAAACTAAACGAAAGAATGAACCCATTGGTCGGCGTCAAAGCATCGTGAGGGTAACCCCCACTTCTCTACTTCATCTCAGTCTGCCCTGAGATATCATGACGGAGATATGTGCGTTTGTTTTTTTCATACAGTGAAAGTATTTTTTTTGTGCAATTGTGGGAGTCTTGTAAGTATACTTAATTATTGCCTAATAATATATCTTTTGGTGTATTTATGATGTTCAATATGTGTTTCGTGGTATCCTAATATTACTTTTTTAAATAAATATTGTTTTCAACTTATTTTGAGACGTTATTCTTGACAAAGTGATTTGGGGCAGGTTGTCTCAGGTTGCCGGGGGCTGGTAGTCTCATGTGACAACCAACACCGTGCTTGTATGTTGTCGGTTTTTTTTTGCTTTTTGGGATTGCGTTACTTTTAAAGCTTATTTTTTTCAGAGTTCATCATAAAAATGCCCAGAAATCACAAAAAAAGTCAAATCGAGGGCTTTTTTCACCAGCATTGATGTTGCCTACTGCAAGAGAGTGAAAAGCCATGGCAAGTCTTATCAGGTCTGTCGCCAAGGATTTTGAAAAAAATTATCGCACTATGACAAGGTATTGTAATAAATTCACATCAGAAGAGATAAGCAATACGGTCGCATCAACATCATCTACAAAAATAGGCTATCAAAGGAATCGACAGATTTATACCGATGAACAAGAAAAAGAACTAGAAGATGAAAAAAGGAACAAGAAGCAAAAAAGAAGAAAGTATCGAAACGAGTACCTATTCAGTGAAAAAGAGGAAAATATAAAGGTTTCTAAAGGAAAGAAAGTTAAGAAGAAAACAATTGATAATGACGATGACGATGAAGAGTTTTGCTAGGTCTGTTTGTCTCCCTACTCTGCTAGCAAGTCTAGGGCAGTCTGGGTTCAGTGCCAGGATTGCAAGTCGTGGGCTCACGAAGCATGCACACCTGGGACCATGGATATATTTCCTCCATGCCTGGGACAGCATATTACATTTGCCAAAATTGTGATTCGGAATATTCGGACTATTTTTTTTAGAATAAATAAATATAATTTCTCTAGATTAATAATACTTTTGGATGGTTGGTGCATTAAAACTGTGAAAACTCATTTTATCTTTAGTTATTCAAACACTGTTTTAACTCTTTATTATTAATTATTTAGACATCACGTGTGTAATCTCCAGATAAAGTTATTTTCATTACCAGAACTCTAAGTTTGTGCCATAAGTACAAGTTATTCGTTGTAGCGATTTTATAATGTCTTTCTTATTATGAGTAAATAAAACATTCATTTCTTGGGTATAATTTGTTATGTATAACATTAATCATTAATAAAAATACTCATTTGATTTAAAAAAAGTGTTTCTTCTTATATTCTGCCCTTCAATCGATATGTGACTTCTTACCCCAGACGGTGTGACAACCATCCCCGACACGGGGCTAAAAGTCACACTTCTCATTTTTCACAAACACAGTTATATTTCCTCGAAAGATACTATTAGATACTATTTCTTAGTTTATATTGAAATATGAATAATAGGACTATCCATTGATATATAGATGTCATTAATAAATTATGAAAATAGGTACTAAAAATGCAAAAGAAAAAATATGTGACTTCCAACCCCGGTCTCCCCTACATGTTTTTTAATAAAGTGTTTTAAGTCCATAAACCCATCACTTATATGCCCGCAAATATACATTCTGTTTATTTAGTGAATAGATTAAAAAATATAAGATATTCTTGTAAAAAATATTTACTCCACACTGTAGTGGTGAACAAACGCAACTCATAACTATAATCTATAATCTAAGTTGCAAGGATATATTCACATTTTAAGTTCATAAAAATGCTGTATGTGAACTTACAAATTAAAAGAATAATCTCAAATGAACTTAAGCCCTGCAACTTTTAGAGAACTCCCCTGAAACAGGGGTGACTTTAGCAAAATGAATCTTTGGAAGAGGAATTCGCGCAATGTTTTACGCTATCAGTGTTAGTCACAAAGTAATTGATCCACAGGTGATCTATGGATAACCATAGCTCAGTTAACACAATGTTTGGAGATTGTGCATTTGCAGTTGCTGGTCCTCTGGCCTGGAACCACCTGCCACATCATGTGAGAGAGCTAGAGGACCCTGGAAAGTTCCGGAATGCACTGAAGACAAGCAAATTTCTGGCATCATTTGCACAAGCGCCCTTGGAGTGACTACGTCACAAAACGGCGCTATAAAGAAATCATCAACTCATCATCATCTAATCTAATCTAATCTAATCTAAGCTGCAAAGATATATGTCATTTAAGACTTATATTAAATGCATTCCCACAAGCAGACATGTGTAATTTCGCGCTAACACATGCCGCATGTGAACCTACAATATAAAAACCCAATCTCAAATGAACATAAGCCCTGAAACTCTTGCCGTCCTTCCCTGAAACAGGGGTGACATTGGCAAAGTGAACCATTTTTTACAGTATGGGTGTTCAGCCGCATACCAACCTATAAGTCAAGGAACATACATGACAAATTACATTTTTTAAATCATCATCAGCCCTTTTATGGAAAATTTACGTTAGGTGGTAGTTGACCCATGGATTTACTGTCTGTGAATAACGCCGTTGGATTACTTGTCTCAGTTCACCTCTATATCCTTAACTTGATATACGTCCCTGATAAAAAAAATCACGTATGAATAAAAAATGCGAAAAACCGGACGACGTGTGTACGACAGAAATACAATATTATTATACATCCATGCGTGCAGGTTTGTTTAGGCTGTTGTAGAACTTTTACTGTATTTACATGGGCGCGTTGCTTATACTTCGGCCACGGTTTGATTTATGGCCAGAAAAATAAATGAATACACAAATATCACCTTTCGGCCAACTTTTTTTTGCTTTTATCCCAACATCTAGATGCGTATAACAAGACAAAAATATATCCCGAAACATGCCTCGCTATACAATCGGAATTCGATGTAAATCAGGGGTCGTATAGCAAAAAAAAAACTTAAAATATAGACCTTGGACTCTGGATGAAAAAAAAATGTATGCAAGGACAGAAATAAATGGCGGTCGATCTGTAATGTTGGCGGCTAGGTCTAAGGCTTTTAATTAATTTGTAATTCGAATTTGGGATTTTTAACTATTTTGACACTTATATTGATTATTATTTTAGAATTATGTTCCTTAACTTATAGTTTGGTATGCGGCTGACCACCCATACCGTAAAGAAATGGTTCACTTTTCCAATGACACCCCTGTTGCAGGGCTAATGTTCATTGTTCGTTCTTGGACCGGTCCGTAGTCCGTAGTGGCAACACTTTGGACTCGTAAATGGAAGGTTGTGGATTCGGATCCCGGCGGAGCACAAAAATATACCATTTATATTTCGAATGTGCTCTTCGCTGGGTTGAAAAATATATAAGCCTTTACCAATGACCGGTCACCAAAGGTCCATCCAGCCTTACAGCAACTCAGAGAGACTCTTTGGCGGTCTCTCCAAGAGAAAATTGTGACTTTATCACAATTTGTGGGCGCTCGCAGCCGCGTCCACAGAGAAATTAAGAGTCTGTCTTTAGAGATGACTGATCTCTGTAATCAAATAGGCCATTTCTTTGTGGACGCTCCTGCGAAGAGCATAGGATGCCAAATTGGAAGCCCAAGGCAACCGGGCATCAGGCAGGGCTCGGTGTCAAAACCGAAAGCCCGAGGCAGGCCGTTGCTGGTGGAGCCAGCAACTGCACGAAGTCACCCGTCTGACACCGAAGTCACCCGTCTGGCAGCGATTTCAGGGTGCAAAGAATGGCGCCTAAGCGCACAGTCTTTGTAAGGGACCTCTGCGAGGGTGTGGAGGTCGTTGATGTCAAGGCATCACTGGCCAGGATGGTTGGTGACACCGATGTGGAGGTTGGTCCTCTGAGGCCTGGACCGCGGGGAACCTTTACCTGCACGGCGAGGATTCCGTGGTCAAAGGCCAGCACGGAGGTGCTGGAGCGGGGTCGACTCCAGGTCGGTCTTCTCCGTTGCCGTTTGCAGCCAAGGATTGAGATTAGGCAGTGCTTCCTCTGCCTAGGATTCTCCCACATTGCAGCTCGATGCACTGTGGGAGATAAATGGAAGAAAACAGGTAAGGTAGGTAAGTACCCTATCTGTCGTAGGTGCGGAGAGTGTGGGCACTTGGCCGCGGACTGCAAAGCTCCGCTGCGATGCGCCCCGTGCTCGAGGGCGGGCCTTGAGGCGGCGCACTGGTGCGGAAGCGCTAAGTGCGGGGCTTTCAGGTGTGCCCTAAAAGTCGCAAAATGCTTAAATTCCTGCAAATAAATCTGGGCCATTGCCAAGCTGCCCAGGATCTAATGTTTCAGGTGGCACGAGAGAAGGGGATTGACGTTGTCCTGGTCTCTGAACAGTATCGCAACTCTACAAGTTGTTGGTACTCGGACGAGACTGGAAGGGCGGCAATCTTCTTCCCATCACAGCACGCGGCCATCACTGGGAGACCCTTGAACGGCGGCAGTGGTTGGACATGGATTGAGGTAAGAGGCTGTAGAATATATAGCTGCTACTTCTCCCCGAACGTTCCGCTGCAACAGTTCGAGGAGGAACTTCGGGGTCTGGAGGAAGACGTGAGGAGCGCGACACTACCCATTGTGCTGGCTGGTGACTTCAACGCTTGGGCAACTGACTGGGGCTCGTCGATGACAAACAGACGGGGCGCCCTTCTGTGCGAGATGGCTTCGGGCCTGCATTTGCTTCCTGCAAATGTAGGCGGGAAGTTCACTTTCTGCAGGGGCGCCACGGGTTCTGTCATAGACGTAACCTTTGCTGATGAAGGAATGATCGGAAGGGTGAAAGACTGGCGTGTGCTCGATGAGCACACGCAGAGCGATCACCAGTACGTGACCTTCACGCTTGCAAGGGGGCCGCGGCCTGCTGCACCTGGGTTGGGTTCCGCCGCTAGTTCAGCGGGTTGGAGTCTTCGCTCCTTGGACACCGATGCCCTTAAAGCAGTCATCGAGAGTGGCAGCGAAAGGATCGCAAACGCGGATGGAGCAGCGCTAAAGGTAAGCGAGCTGAGTAGCGTGGTCAAGCGCGCCTGCGATGCATCCATGGCTCGGCGGGGTGGACACACCCTCAGGCGTAATGTTTATTGGTGGACTGAGGAGATTGCCCGTCTGCGCCGGTCATGTTTAGCTTTGCGGCGCCGGGCCCAGCGCTCAGGATGGGAGAGTTTTCAGGCTGAAGACTACAAGGCTGCAAAGAAGGAGCTGAAGAGCGCTATCAGGCGCAGTAAGGAAAGGTGCTGGGGTGAGCTGTGCGAGTCGGTGAACCGCGACCCCTGGGGACTGCCGTACAAAATAGTGCGACAGAAACTACGGGGACGCGGCCTTGACCCCTTTCTCAGTAACCCCAGTAACCTGACCGCTGTTATTGATGGCCTCTTTCCCCTTCACGGAGACCGACCGTTGGCAGATCCTACCCCCTCAACTGGTGAGTTCCAACCGTTCACGGTAGCTGAGCTCGAGACAGCTGCAAAAAGGGTAAGTAAAGGTAAGGCTCCTGGACCTGACGAAGTCCCAAATGAGATTGTGCTGCTGGTGACCCGGGAGTTCCCTGAGGTTCTGCTCGGCGTGTACAATGCGTGCCTGGAAGAGGGTCTAGTTGGCGATCCCTGGAAGAGACAAAGGCTTGTCCTTATTCTCAAAAAGGCAGTCGCGGACGGACCCTCATCTTTTAGACCGCTGTGCATGCTGGACGGCTTCGGGAAGCTCCTTGAGCGACTCCTGCTTGGGAGACTTCAGCCAATTCTGGAGGATCCGGAGCGGGGTCTCTCCGACAAGCAGTACGGCTTCAGGCGGGGCAGATCCACAATTGACGCAGTCGGACACGTTGTCAACGTCATCCGACAAGCATGGCAGGGCACGGTGAAGAGCCACCGACGGGTTGTCATGATAGCGCTGGACATCCGGAATGCTTTTAACTCTGCGCGATGGGAATTAATCCTCAGAGCGCTGAGGGAGAGCTTCCGCGTGCCAGACTATTTGATGGCCATGCTTGAAAGTTACTTCGATGGCCGAAGTCTTGAGTATCGGCACGGTGCCTCTGGTGTGGAAGAGAAGCGGCGGATCACGTCTGGCGTCCCGCAGGGATCGGTCTTAGGACCAACCTTGTGGAATGCTTTATACGATGGTCTGTTGCGGACGGACATGCCTGAGGGGTCGAGCATTGTTGCTTTTGCGGACGACATCGCAGTGATGATCGAGGGGAGGACTTCCCGTGAACTTGAAGTTATAGGGAACGAGGCTCTCAGACGGGTAAAGGTATGGCTTGACAGAGCTGGTTTGGAACTGGCCATACAGAAGACCGAAGCCGTACTGTTTTGTCGCAAGCGACGACCTCTGCTGCCTAAGCTACTGCTAGAGGGTTTTGAGGTGCCGTTGACTAAATCGCTACGCTACCTTGGAATCCAACTCGATCGTGGTCTTCGTTTCGGAGAACACATCGAGCTGGCGGCTGCAAAGGCAAGCGGAGCAGCGATACAGTTGGGGAGGCTCATGCCGAACGTGGGTGGGCCGAAATCATGCAGGAGGAAACTATTGCATGAGGTGGTCCACTCCACACTTCTGTATGGGGCACCCATTTGGGCGCAGGCGCTTGAGACAGAGCTGTACAGGAAGAAGATGGCTGCCGTCCAGAGAAGAAGCGCGCTGAGAGTTATCTCCGGCTACCGCACCATGTCCGAGGAAGCGGCATTGGTGCTGGCTTCTTCTCCACCCATAGATCTGCTGGCGCTTGAGCGCAAAGCAGTCTATGAATCAGGTAAGGGACCGCACCATAGGAAACTGACGCTGTCAAAGTGGCAGGATCGCTGGAACTCAGCATCTAAAGGACGCTGGACGAACAGGCTTGTCAGCCAACTCGAGCCTTGGTACTCGAGGAAGCATGGCTGCCTGAACTACCGGCTCACGCAGATGCTGAGTGGACACGGTTGTTTCGGTTTTTTCCTACATCGTATAGGAAAAGAAGCAACTGCAGCATGCTGGCACTGCGACTCAGAAAATGATGACGCGGAGCACACGCTACTGTCGTGTCCTGCCTGGGCGGACCACAGGGGGTCATTAATGGCAACCATTGTGGTCGATCGACTAGACCTGGACATGGTAGTACCGTCAATGCTCCAATCAGAAGAGAACTGGCGGGCCTGGGATACCTTTGCCTCTCGCGTGATCGGAAAGAAGGAGGATGCCGAGCGCGTAAGGCGAAGGATGAACACGACCCGCCAAAATGTAGTAAATCTAGTCTCTGTTGATAGAAGTGTTAATGTAGATTAATTAGTCTTAACACAATGTAGATAGTGTAGATTTGCCAATTGACGCAACTGAAATGTGAAGACATGCTGTGCATGTAAAGACACACCACACCCCGATGTCATGCTTGACGGCAGTTCCAGGGTGTGGCAAGATGCAGAGGGGGGTTTTTAGTGAGTAAAAATCTCACATATCCTGCCGGCGGAAACAATGGCAGGAATCTTTTGAAGATTTTCCCCTCTCAATAAAAAAAAAAAAAAAAAAAAAAAAAAAGCCTTACAGCAACTGGGTCTTGCTTGAGTATTGGCGCTTTGTAGCGACGACCAAGCTCGTACACCTCTGCGGCACTACAACAAGTGTCATAGATCCCTAGAGTCTTTAGAATCTAGGGAGTCTCCCGCACAGGATTTCTTAAAAAAAAAAAAAATTGAGATGCGCGAACTTATGCGTGTCTGCTTATGGGAATGCACTTGATATGAATCTTAAATGTAATACATGTTTGCAAAAAAAACACTCTCATCTAAAGTTGATCCATGGATTGACGTTTTTAGTAGAAAATAAACTTGAGGCTGTGGACGAGCCATAGATTTGCTGAATGTAAATAACACCGTGGCTTATTCTGATTCACTTTATGAGGACTCTTTGTGACTGGTCTTTATGGAAAAAAAATATGATGATACTTTTAACCAGCAAAGGGCATATTTAGAAAATTAAATTTAACCGGGAATCAAACTCGCAGCTTTCGTAGTTCGCAGCTTCAACCACTGGACTCAATCAAATGGAGGTAACCCTGGTGAGGTTTTAGTCACCCCTATCGGAATGGTGGAAGCGTAACAATTACAGTTTAAGAATCAGGATCGCAGATTTTCAAATTGTTTCTTTCCCTCATACAAGGGATGTTATTGGCAACAGTGAAAATAACTATTAACTGTATAGAAACAGCCAAACAAATATTCTTATTTAGTTTTTTAAGGAAACCTGTGCGGGAGACTCCTAGATTTAAGAGACTCTAGGGGTCTATGACACTTGTCAAAGTGCCGCAGAGGTGATGGTGATGTGACAGCTGTCCTTATCCGGTTGCAGGGTCGTAAGCGGCGTAGTGCTGTGGTGTGTGCTGCGTTGCGTATTGCGTTGCTTAGTTTTGAAACATTATAGGTTGGTATGCGGCTGACCACCCATACTGTAAAAAACGGTTCACTTTCCCAATGTCACCCCTGCTTCAGGGAAGGTCGGCAAGAGTTGCAGGGCTTATGTTCATTTGAGATTGGGTTTTTTATATTGTAGGTCCACATGCGGCATGTGTAAGCGCGAAATTATGCGTGTCTGCTTGTGGAAATGCATTTAATATGAATGTCAAATGATACATATCTTTGCAGCTTAGATTTAGATTTAGATTAAATATGTAATAAACAAAAAATATGTTACTGGTTCTTCGTCTCAGGGGTCGTATACCAAGTTAAAATGTATATCGGAGCGGACTTATATCGAAAATCCTCTGTATTCTCAATTTGTTCGCTGAAATTGGCTTTGTAATAATAATATGTGTTTTCGCAAATCCGCAGGGACTTGTACATTAAGGTAAACATTTTGTTTCGCGTAATTTACGGTTAGGTAGGTGGATAAAAAATGACCAGGTTTGATATACGACTCGCGCAACCGCAGTTTAAATTGTCAATCAGAATTTCGCATTTTTGAATTTGGAATCATTCGTTTGGAATTCGAATGTTATTTTTCAGTCAATCCATATACTACGTCGAATGTTTCAAATAAGGCTACTTATTATATATTTTTCCATATATACCTACTATAAGTAATCAAGGCATAAGAAAGAGATGCTTAAATGGTTAGTTTTTAAATTTTCAAATTAAAATACGCAGCGAGCTGTCTATAGGATTTGAAATCGTTCTATTTTCAAATATTCAGCAGTGTTGCTCTATTCCATAGAATAAGATGTTGAAGAATGACGTTATCTTTATATATTCACGTGTGAATTGGCAAAGACAATATTCTTAAGCCACCCAGACAGGTTTCTAGGAAAATAACAACAACAAAAAAAAATATTGGTTGCTTAACACAAAACTGACGTTTTCTCGCCGAGAAAAAAAAAATTGAAATAAAAAATGTTGCGACCTGATTCCTTTTTTTAAATTGATCAGTACTGCCGCGTTTCAATTTTTCCCGTCAAATTATTTTGTAAAAAATTACGTTCAAATTTGTAACGGAACGGAAATCTGTTTTTAGTGAAATATATCAGCGGCGGAAGTCGCTGCCGGATACAGTTAGGAAGTCTCTTTTCTTTACGGCGACATAAGATGGCGTTGTGTGTGTATTCAAGCTAAAAGATTCATAAATTATATTTTTATGGCTATACAAATGCCGTTTTAATGTGCACGACCTTTGGCATTGTATTTTACATCTACCTACATGATTTTCTTTTCTCCAATATCTGATATTCCTTCTTTCTTTTAAAAAAAAAATCCTAACAACACAAACCGGTCCGTAGTCCAGAGGTAAAACTTTCGACTCGTAAATGGAAGGTTGTGTTTTACCACCATTTATATTTTCTAATTTGCTCTTCGCTGGGTTGAAAAATTCAAAAACTTTTACCAATGACCGGTCATCAAATGGTTCATCAAGCCTTACAGCAACTGGATCTTGCTTGAGAATTGGCGCTTTCTACAGCGACGACCAAGCTTGCAGAGGGCTCTTGAGGTGTGATTCACCCAAAAACAGCGCTCACCAAATAAATCAGCCATTTTTTTATTTTTTTATTATTATAACAATTATAGATGTTCACATTTTTTTCGGTGGACAAACATCACACGTCTATATGTGACTAAAATCCTTAGCTATCAATAACAAAATATTATTTGCCTTCGCCCTAGAAACCCGGCCGTGTGTCGTCTAACAATTCCACATTCAACGTTCAATGAAGTCGAAATATTTCTGAATTTTTTCTCGGCGAGCAAACGTCAGTCTTGTATGGGACTGCCGTCCTTAGAAACCAGTTACAAAATATCTGTATCTCTTTTTCTTAGCAACCCGGCCGAGTGACGACACAATATTGTCAAGTAACGTGCCAAGTAACGTGCGGACCTCATTATCATACTAATGTTATTGTTATCAGGCTTATATGAGGCTGACCACCCACACTACAAAAAAACGTATAAGTTCGCACTTACACGTGTCGCATATATACTTACAGAGTGAAACCCAAATCAACCTAAGCCCAGCAACTCATGCCAACCTTCCCTGAAAAAATGGGGAATCAAACATTTGTACAGCATGACTCGCAGTCTCATTAAAACCTATTTACTCACGGAAACCATTTATTCTCAATATCTCTGTAATCCAATCAATCCAAACTTTTCTCGGTCTTTTTTCCTCTTTTTCCTTTCACATTTATTTGTGTAAACACTTGGCCTTTTAAAGTGACACATTTTTGCAACTCTGTAGAAATAAGATTAAAAGTTTAAGGGCTTGTGTATTGACATGGTGAAGATTCTTTTTAAATTTAAAATGTACAATAAAACACAAAGTTTCGCCTCGAAAGCGCTCGAGGAAATAAATCAACTTGTAAAAAAAAATTTAGTTTATTTTTATTTTTAAATTATTAATTTTAAAACTTTCACTTTCATGGCCGGTGTTAATTATTAACAAATAGTTTATGTGTCCTTTCTGATTTGATCATGTTCAATTTGCAGCTCCTACATCTGCCGATGTTTCACTTTCACGAACAGAAAGCATCCTCAAGGCGAGTAATGAAAGCGCCGCGGTGGTCTTCGCTGTCTTCGCGGACGCGCGTTGGTGTTAACTGAGTTATCAACTCAGTAAACACTAGCGCGCGACTTGAGGATGCTTTCTGCTCGTGAAAGCGAAACGTCGGTAGGTGTAGGAGCTGCAAATACAACATGGTCAAACCCATAAGAAGACAAAAACGATTTATCAAAGTAATGATTCTTTCAAATGTTTCCCTTAGTTGAACTGTCCAAAAGAGTTCATGTCTGTCAAAAGAAAATATACTCCATGACTGCTGAAACGTAGTGAACTGGGGAGATAAATTATGGTCCCTTATCCGTGAAATTAAATTTACAAAATGACGATAAAAAGAGCCATAAGCAAGATCTTAAAGAATGCGGTCCATAGACAAGAGTGTCCCGGCTCGTAAATCATTCTGACAGCGCGGGAAAGTGGAGCAGGGCGGCGTGTTCCTTTTTTGAAATTTACAGCCGCGTGGAGGGCGCCCCTGTCGGCGGAACACGGAACTAATTTGCTCCTCAATGTTGCCAGCCTGACCGACAACAATGGCCGCCTGTCATCCCGCTTTCCCGGCCAATAGACGTCAAAACCGTATGGCGAGAAAATAAAAGGATTTTTATCGGGTTTCATGTAATCGCAACGCAACGCAACTAAGCTACATATAGTGTAACTTCTTGCTGGCGTGTGGCGAGTGGAATCTATTTATTTTTTCAAGTAAGGGGGTCTTAAGCCAACCACTTCAGGTTGTGAGGGTTTCGCAGCTCCTGAGGAGGCTGGTACTCATTTCTTATTTTATTTTGAGTTTTGAAATAAACACCAAAACGGGAAATCATTTCTGACACCGTCGATGGGATTTGAACCCAAGCTCACTGCGTGGAATGCAAGCTCTACCAACTTGACTATCGACCGGACATGCCTACGGTAAAAAAATATTTACTTTTTCCCTGTTTTCAGGGAAAGGCGGCAAGAGTTGCATGGCTTGTGTTCATTTGAGATTTGTTTTATTTTATTTCAATTTATAATTTTTGGATGAAATTTTTCAAGCAAAACACTGTTTATTTTCACTATAGACTTTATTTAAAAGATTAAAATCTTTAAAACAAAATTACGAACGTTTTCGACCTAGAAGGTCATCATCAGGTATATGTTTTATTTTATTTTATTTCTTGATTTATAGGTTGGTATGAGGCTGACCATCCATACTGTAAAAAATGGTTGACTTTGCCAATGTTGCAGCTGGCAAAAGTTGCAGGGCTTGCAGACCCCTTCGGGGATAATGCGGTAAGAAGTTACACTGTATGTGTAGCTTGTTTGCCTTACGGAGTCAGTCTCATACAAACCTATCAGTCATGGTATGAACACATATAGGTGCCTAATCTAAATCTAAATCTATGCTGCAAAGATATGTATCATTTGAGATTCATATTAAATGCATTCCCACAAGCAGACACGCATAATTTCGCGCTTACACATGCTGCATTTGGACCTACAATATGAAAAACCCAATCTCAAATAAACATAAGCCCTGCAACTCTTGTCGACCTTCCCTGAAGCAGAGGTGACATCGGCAAAGTGAACCATTTTTTACAGTATGGGTGGTCAGCCGCATACCAACCTATAAGTCAAGAAATGCTATTGTAAAAGTATAATAAGTTAACCATCTTATGTTTTCCATTTTCTCGTACATTGAGACGTTATGAGATTTAGTCTGGTACTCTCCGTGTTCCGAAAACTTTTATATTTCGTTTTTTATTGTCCAGTTCATAAATACGCGACATTACTGAAGCAGGGTTGTGAAAATTGTTTTTGTAACTTAAATTCTGTACAATGACTCTCTCTGAAAATGGGCCGAATCTCCGCCAAATTTTTGCCAGTTCTTTTAATTCTAGCGTTCAGATTTTATTTCATACATCGGTGAAAAAAGAAAGTACATTGGATTTGATAAATATCAAGAAATTATAATTAGTTTGATAGATTATGGCTAGTGTCAAAATAGCCAAATAAAAATTCTACTCGATTAATTTTCTTTTCGTTTCAAGAACATTTTATGAATAAACAAGAATACAGGGATTGAAAAATGTGAAGTCGGTTGTGAAGAGACTCTGACCACCTTTAGTGGAACGATTCCAAAACTTTTATTTTTTATATTTTCGGTGACTTTTTGGATAGAATCTTTCTTGTTTTACTACAGCGTAAAGAAAAACAAGAGTATTCCCAAAAAACGCACCTATACTGGTCGGTGGCTCAGTTGGTAGAACGCTTGCATTCAAAGTCTATGATCTTTGATCAAAGACATTAGGTGGCTGGTCTTTAGTAAGGACATAATATCTACAATATTATATAATCTAAGTTGGAAAGATATATTAAGATTAGAAATTCATATCAAATAAATGCATGCTCACAAACAGACACGTGTAAGTCCGCGCATGCAAATGCTAAATGTGTACTTACTAATTAAAACCAAACCTCAAATGAACATAAAACCTGCAGCTTTTGCCAACCTTCCCTGAAACAGGAGGGACATTGGCAAAGTGAACCCTTTTTCCATATGGGTGATCAGCCTCATACCAGAGCACATCTTGAAAATTGAATGATTATTGAATCCAACCTACGACATTCCAATTGCAAGCGAGTAGCGTTAACGACTCGTCTACGGACTGGTGCAAGTTTTGTATATTGAAGTTTTTGAATAAGTTTTTTGTCGTCAAGCACATATTTTGTTTTTGGCAACCCTTACACCATAGAACCATAAATCCTGATAAAAAGTATCTTTGAACATGGAAAGTTTTCCTTCATAGTTTATAGAGAATCAATAATAATATTGCTTCTTTTTGTAAATATTATTTTCGTACATTATTGATTTTTTATCATTTTGACAGCAATCGGCTCTGAAACTTTTCTTTGGAATTCAAATGTTGAATAATTGTATTAATATTAGAAAGATTTATTTGGTGAGCGCTGTTTATTTGTATGAAAAACATCTCAAGAGCTCTCTCCGAGATTGGTCTTTGGTGTAGAAAGCGTTTATTCTCAAGCAAGACCCAGATGCTGTTAGGCTGGATGGACCTTTAGTGACCGGTATTTGGTAATGGTATATTAATTTTTCAAGCAGAGTAGAGCATATTTGAAAATCTAAATGTTTTTTTTTTTTGCTCCGCTGGCAGTCGAACCCACAACCTTCCATTTACGAGTCAGAAGTGTTAAGCACTAGACTACGGGCTGGTAATGGACACTTAAGTCTTCTAGTTATAATACATGAAAATTCTAATCTATGAATAATTCATTAAAAATATTAAATAATCAATCAATTATCATTTGGTAACGTCAATACCTGTTTCTGGCCAGACAAATAGATTGGTGAATTTTATTCATCTTCATAAATCTATTAAAATAATAATAATAAAAGTATATTGTGATTTTGCACGTACGAAGCGAAGTTCCTATATCCTAAGGACAGACAGAGCTTATAAAAGAGAACGAAGCATTTAATGCATTTTCAATGGCAAAACTAAACAAGTGAAGTGTAGTATTGATTGCCCGCCAGACAGTCTGGTCAGCCAGCGTTTGATTGTAGAAATCAATGTCGCTAGTCAGTTCAACTAATGCCTGCTTACTGCACTAATCTAATCTAACCCCATCAAATCTAATCTAATCTAATCTAATATCATTAATTGATGAGGCATTCACTTTGTAACCTTTCATTTTTAAAAAATTATGTTTTTTATTTTTAATCTAATCTAATCAATAGTGCTCACTGTCAATCTAGCTCACATACAGTGGAGAGATTCACAACACTGTAGTTTTTAATCGTATTTTTGTATTTTTTATCGTATTTTTAGACAGGCATATTTACGCTAGTTACACATATTGATACCTTAAAGGTGAAACTTAATAAGTTACATATTTTAAAAAATCTTCTTATTAATCTTGTTCCTCATTGCTGAGGGTTGTGACCCGTGTGGAAGCAGCCACTCTTCTCCAGTTCTCTCTTGACTACGCTGCCCGCAGCGCTCCAACCACCGAGGTGCCTGCTGCTGTCTTCAATTGATCGTTCCATCGTGTGGGGGACCTTCCTCTTCCTCTCTTCCCCTCCAAGCCACTGATCACAACCACTCGTTCCAGGCTATCCTCATTGCCACACAAACTTGTTCAATAAAAACGAGTGAGCGTTGTTTCTGTGTGTATCATACCTCAAGAGCCCTCTGCGAGCTTGGTCGTCGCTGTAAAAAGCGCCAATTCTCAAGCAAGAACCAGTTGCTGTAAGGCCGGATGGCCCTTAAGTGACCGGTAAAGGTATACAGAATAAATATTTTTTCACCCAGCGAAGAGCACATTTGAAAATATAAGTGGTATATTTTTTTTGTGCTCCGCCGGGCTCCGAACCCACAACATTCCATTTACGAGTCAGAAGTGTTAACCAATAGACTTCGGACCGGTAATGTTAACTTTGTATATTTTTTTATGGTTTGTGTATTAACACTGTGAAAATTCATGTTGATTGATTTATGTTTTTAAAAAAAAAACATTTTTTCTTTAAAACATTGTTTTATTTTCACACACGATATTGATTTTATTTTAATTATAATTTACAAATGTTTTCGACCAATATGGTCATCTTCAGGTAGGATTACAATCATTTTTTTTTAAACATAAATCAATTAACTTTGTATCGCTCCTGTGTATAAAAATGTAATTACAAGCGTTTTAACAGAACTGCTACAAGTTTAATCCATGTTTAGTATCGCTCCTGTACATATAAAGCAGTTTAATCTCGGCTCGCTGATCGTGGCGGCCATTTAAAACAATCCAACTCAGCTGTTCCCAGTAATGGCCGCCATCAAACAGCTGCAGGCTGAGTTCTGTGCTTTCGCGTCGCATTCGAACCACTAACCTTGCGTTTGTTGAACCGAAACCTACCATAATTGTAAAATGCTTAAAGTTTTCACTTTTACATCATCATCATCATCATCATTCACACGACAACCCGGGGTGGGTCTTGGCCTCCCTCAGCAACCGCTGCCAGCGCTGTCTTTCCAACGTCTTCCTCCTCCAGTCCCACATTCCCACTGCACGGCAATCCGCCACCACTCCATCCAGCCATCTTGAACGTGGTCTTCCCACTGTCCGGCGTTCCTCCGGGTTCGTCATCACAATCGTCCTCTGCAGGCTCCGATGGTCCATTCGCTGAATGTGCCCCAGCCAATGCAGTCTGTTGACCTTTATTGAGCGGACCACATCAGCGTCCTGGTACAGCTTATACAGTTCGGAGTTATATCTTCTTCGCCATATGTTTCCGTCCTTTATTGGACCATAAATACGATGAAGTATTTTCCTTTCGAAGACATTGAGAGAGCATTGGTCACGTTTCATTTTTACAAGATAAAAATATTTTTTCAACATGTTACTGTGTTTAAGATTTTGCCAGCCTTCACAAGAAATAAGTATCAGACCCGTCGGGAGGCGAAAACTTAGGACTCTAGTTACATTGACCGGTCATTTCTGATTCGTAAATGCGAGGTTGTGGGTTCGAATCTCAGCGGAGCATAAAATATATACCATCTAAATTTTCAAATATGCTTTTCTCTAAGTGAAAAACCAAAGACCGGTCACTAAATGGACTAAATGGACCATCCAGCCTTACAGCATCTGGGTCTTGCTTGAGAATTTTCGTTTTCTACAGCCACGACCAAGCTCGCAGAGGACTCTTGAGGTGTGCTACATATAACAATAGCACTCACCAAATAAATGATCCTAATATTTATTTATTTTTTTATCGTCCGGTCGACAGCTTAGTTCGTAGAGTGCTTGCATTCCATGCTGTGAGCCCAGGTTCGAATCCCACCGAGGGTGTCAGAAATGATTTCCCGTTTCGGTGTTTATTTCAAACCCCAAAATAAAATACCGGCAAGGTTTACTCAGCCTTCACAAGAAATGAGCACCAGCCCCCTCGGGAGCTGGGAAACCCCCCCTTCAACTGAAGTGGTTGGCGTAAGGCCGGCTTACCTGTAAAAATAAATAGGTTTCACTCGCCACATGCGAAACCCTTCGGTGATAACGTGGCAAGAAGTTACACTATATGTGTAGCTTAGTTGAACTTTTACGTTTGCGTTTAAATGGCATGTTTGAATGGCATTTGCGCGTAGAGAAAAAATCAATTTGCGAACATCCAGAAAACGTTCCCACGACATCCTTAAGCTGCTTCAGATCAAGAAAATATGAAGTTCTCCGACATATAATTTGTCCTACAAGATCTCTTTATGAATGTGAAATATAGTGTTAATGTTTCCTATACATAAACTATCGGTACCCTTAGTACGAGTTGCAAAACTTGAGAAAAGTAAAATTTACGGAAAATATTAAAGAGTGATTTTCCCCAAAATCTGCAGTTTTTGTTTCTTACACTTTATGGTCCTAGCAAAAGAGTTACAGTGATAAAGAAAATCAAGCTTAAACAAACAAAAACGGCAGATTTTGGGGGAAATCACTCTTTAATAATTGCAGTAAACTGTACAATACTCAAGTTTTGCAACTCGTACTAAGGGGACAGGTGCCAAATATTCGGAAAATTTCTGAGCTCTGAAAGTAAGGATATTTGAGCTCACCAGTATAGACGAATATGTATTTGTGCGCGTTTATATA
This sequence comes from Agapetus fuscipes, assembly GCA_951799405.1. NCBI lineage: Eukaryota > Metazoa > Arthropoda > Insecta > Trichoptera > Glossosomatidae > Agapetus > Agapetus fuscipes. Next base: position 18,167,191 of record OX637343.1, read on the forward strand.
TGGGCTCCTGAAATCCGTGACAAAGCGATGTTACGAAATAGTTCAATACCAATTGTTCACAGACATATTGTTCACAGACATATTGTTCACATGATATCTTGTCCACACAAAAAAAAAATACATAGGTGATTTGGCAGAAAATACATCAATGAGAGACATATTGACAGTTTTTTTGTCTGAGAAAATTATTCTATACTGTAAGTGTAACTGCAACTCTGTCGCCATTCCGCTAGGGGTAGCCAGAGCCTCTGCAGAGCTGCCTCCATTTTTTCCTATCCTTGCATACCTCTTTCAATTCATTCATATCCATCACCTATGTCATGCATTTTCTTCTTTTACGCTCGCTTTGTATATCCCATTCTTTCACAATCTCCTCAATCTGATCACTCCATACTTTTCTCGGTCGTCCCTTACCTCTTTTTCTTTTCACATTTTCTCTGTTTATATTATTTGTCAGTCTATCATCATTCATTCTTTCCACATGCCCAAACCATCTCATCACATTCTTTTGTACCTTAACTTTCACATCCTCTTTCAAATTACATTCTTTCTTTACCCCATTCATTCCTAACTCTATCCTTAAGAGTTTTTCCTGTCATGCTTCTCAAATGCTTAATTTCCACCGTACATACTTTACTCATTTCGCTGTCATTCACTGCTCATGCTTCACTTCCATACATCAAAGTCGGTAACAATATGCCATTTTGTACCGCCATTCTCGGATCCATTGTCAATCGCTTGTTCTTTGATATTCTTCCAATTGCATCGACCACTTGCTTTCCCTTACACACCCTATTCTCAAGTTCCCTTGTCATCTTCCCATTCTTTTCAAACAAACTTCCCATGTAACTAAATTCATCCACAATTTCAACTTTCGTACCATTTAACATGAACGTGTATTCTTCAGTTTCATTTTTTCTGTCAAAAATCAGTACTTTCGTCTTACTTGCATTAAAAACGTGTACCAAAAATTTGTGTTAGGACACTATAAGTCCTTAAACAATGTGTCAGTGGACCATTTGTTCGTAGACGATATATCTAGATGGCGGTGCGAGGTTTCAAGTTCGTTATAAAACAGTATAATATAATTGTGTGTACCCATGTACAGGATCTGCCCATGAGAAAATTCCTCCCCCCTTCCCCTCCCTCTGCCTCCCTACAAAGGCTAAAAATAGAACTCTGTTCAAAGAAGGAATTTACAGGACCGCACTTAAGGAAAAGGCTTACTGTATATATATATTGTTATAATTTTGAATTGAGTTCTTTTTAATTAAACTGCGGTTTATTTATTTAACAAGATTTATTTTACACAATGTCGGTTTACAATGTACTGAGCACTTTTCTAGCTCTAGCTTACTTCACGTCTCAATGATTCAAGCGTCCTGCTCTACGCACCATTGCGGCTCGTGTATATAGGTACGAAAGAGACGATTCTTGCATGTTCTATATTGTTCCACACACACACTCAATTGTTCGACACTACTCCAGTTACACACCAGCAAACTACATGCATGTACACACAAGCTCATAGTTAGTAACAATATTTTATAAGAATAAGAAAAACTGGGAAAAAATATTGCAAAATTATTTTAAATTATGTCGAGATTCAGCAAACCGTTACCAGAGAATTTACTTTGTGTTGATCCTTGCTCACCACACAATAAGGGTGTCTCCTGAAAAAGTTGATCGATGACCAAGAAAACGAAGACGATGAAGTTAGTACAGGAACTGGCAGATTTCTTCAATAATAAAATAGAGGACTTATATTTAGGATTAACCTGTGATGACTCATATAGTCTGGAGGCAGTGATCGGAAGTGTTTCTTTGTGTAATTTTGCCTGTGTTGAGGAGGATGAAGTGCGGAAGTGTATCCTTTCATTGCCCAGCAAGCAATGTCGTTTGGATCCTATGCCTATGTGGCTACTAAGGGCATGCTTACCAGTAATGCTCCCTATTATCACTAGAATAGTGAATCTCTCAATAAAAAGTTCACATGTGCCAGTGGGCTTAAAAACGGCAACTGTAACACCGGTCATAAAGAAGCCGAACCTGGACTATGATGACCCTGGTAACTTTCGGCCAATATCAAATCTGCCCATTATTTCTAAAGTGCTTGAACGTGTTGTATCATCTCAGATCATGCAATATATAAAATCAAATAATCTCCTTTCTGTAACGCAGAGTGCATATCGAGCGAACCACTCCACGGAGACTGTTATGCTAAGAGTATTGTCTGACTTAATTTCTGGTGTCGAAGGTGGAAAGGTGGCTTTACTATCCACACTCGATATGAGCGCTGCATTTGATACAGTGGATCATGCAATGCTGGTTGATAAGCTGTCCATAGAGTTTGGTTTTTGTAATGGTTCGCTTGACTGGCTGGTATCCTATTTGTCTGATCGCTGGCAGTCCGTATGTTATGGTGGAACAGAATCTTCACTCTATCCTGTCAAATATGGGGTGCCGCAGGGTTCCGTACTCGGACCTATATTATTTATCTTATATATAAATTCCATTGACAGGATAACAAATAAGTGGGGCTTCTTATCCCATGGATATGCGGATGACCGCATATTATACAGGTTTGCTGATCCTGATCAGAAACATCTGCTGGAAAATGACATAGTAGGATGTATAGGGGAAATTGCGCGATGGATGGCACATTGTAAGCTTAAACTTAATCCATCTAAGACAGAGATAATGTGGATCTCTTCCCCGCGCAGACAGCACCTTTGTGGGACTAACTCTATTCCTATTGAGGGTGTGAGTATCAAACCATCCTCAATCTTAAAATTTCTTGGAGTATATATAGATTCTGGACTTTCACTGGAAACCCAAATATCAAAAACAGTAAGTGCTGGAATGTTCCAGATCAGATTGATCAGGAGCATCAGGAGATGCTTGCCAGTCGAGGAAACCAAGGCTCTTGTTGCTGCATTTGTGCTCTCCCGGCTTGATTACTGTAATGGGATATACAGTGGCTTGCCACTTGTACAGCTGGGCAGACTTCAATCTGTGCTTAATGCTGCGGCACGTTTGATCTGTAATTTAAAAATTACTGAGCACATCACACCCTCACTCAGGGATCAGCTTCATTGGCTGAAAATAAAGGAGAGGGTGGAGTACAAGGTCTGCTTAACTGTATTTAAGTCCTCGCAGAACATTGCGCCACTGTATATCTCAGAGCTATGTGTGGGGGACACAGTAGAGGGTAGGCGGGGTACTCTGAGGTCTGCATGCAGTACTGCTGTGAATAGATTCAGGGTTCCCTGCAGAAGCAACATGGCCAATTATTTAGATCGTGCTTTTTGCATTGCTGGCCCTCTGCTGTGGAATGCCTTACCACACGAGCTGAGAGCTGAGGAGAGTACAAGTGCATTTAAGTCAGGATTGAAGACATGCTTGTTCGGGAGGGGCTATGGCTCTGCAGTGCCCTTGCAGTGAATTCACAAAACGGCACTAAAAATATTGTCAATTTATTATTATTATTATTATTAGTTCTCAAGGAACAGTTAGCCAAATATATAATATTATTATTAATATTAAAAAATATAACAGTTACTGTAAGGCTGGATGGACCTTTGGTGACCGGTCATTGGTAAAGGTTTATGAACTTTTCAACCCAGCGAAGAGCAAATTTGAAAATATAAATGGTATATTTTTTGTGCTCCGCCGGAATTCAAACCCACAACCTTTCATTCGGAGTCCGAAGTGTTGCCACTGAACTACGGACCGGTCAAATGCACGATTATTCTGTATATCAATCGGATGTTCATTAATTGTCGTATCGAAACATTTAAAACGTTTGTTTTAAAGTATTAATTGAATGAAAAGCTGCTGTTAATTGGAGTTGACATTTTGCCGGCTTATGTGGTATTTATTCGATTAAAATAATATTGTCACACGCATACATACGAATAGATACACTAGTTAACAGTGTTCCGCAAACTTTTTGTGTTCAAGGTACACCTATCAAATCAAAAATTTTTAGAGGTACACCAAAGAAAAAAACAATGACTTACTAAATTGAATTAGTAAAATCAATATTCTAATATGAAAAGATTTTTAGTGAGAAATGTGAGCCTGTTTAACTGAGCACAGACGATCAAAATTCGGAGCCATCGTTGATAAGGCTGCTCTCATCTCTTCATTGATCGTCCTCAGGCGCTCTTTTTTTTTAGATTTAATAGTAGAGAGAGTTGAAAATCCCAATTTTCATAAGAAGTTTGTGGCAAATGGTAATATAATTGCAACAGCACGCTTTGAAAGCAGTGGATACTCATTTTTTATATGCAGCCAAAAATGTGCTACCTCTACTTCGGAAAATTTCAGTCTTTAACTCCATGAATTCTTCCTGCTCGTTTATCGGTAAATGTCCAAGGGAAATGTTATCCGAGAATGGATTCCGTACCCAGTCCATAGGTTGCAGGTCACACTTAGGAAAATAACAGTTCATTTTTTCTGCTAACAAAACCTTGACTTTTCCACGGCACACCAACTGATGACCACGGTACACCAGTGTGCCGCGGCACACGCTTTGCGCAACACTGCACTAGTACATACAAATTAACATGAATATACGAGCTTTACCATGAATATATACTACTAGTAGATAATGCACAAAAACGTACATGAATAAACAGAACAAATGCCAAAAGGCTGCACACAAAATTTACATGAGGCATACATTGTTAAGATGGTTTGGGCATATGGAGAGAATGAATGAGGAAAGGCTGACGAAGAAAGTATACGTTGCGAGAATAGATGGATGTCGTGGTAGAAGAAGAACGAGAAAAGTATGGATGGACCAAATATCCGAAATTGCAATTTGTCCGGTCGATAGCTCACGTGGTAGAGTGATTGCATTCTATGCCGAAAGCTCGAGTTCGAATCCCACCGAGGGTGTCAGAAATGATTTTCCGTTTCGGTGTTTATTTCAAACCCCAAAATAAAAATACCGGCAAGGTTTACTCAGCCTTCACAAGAAATGAGTACCAGCACTCTCGGGAGCTGGGAAACCTCCACTTCAACTGAAGTGGTTGGCGCAAGGCCGGCCCCATTACCTGTAAAAATAAATAGGTTCAACTCGCCACATGCGACCCCTTCGGGGATAACGCGGCAAGAAGTTACACTATATGTGTAGCTTAGTTGCGTTGCGTTTGCGTTTGCAAATGAATGGAATATCCAGAGTCATAATAAAAGGAGAGCTTGTACGCAGAAGATAATGACTCTGGAGGAAATGAAAGAAGTATGTAAGGACAGAAAGAAATGGCGGTTGATCTGTAATGTAGACGGCTATGGTATTTAAAAAATTTTAAATGGATTTTGTTCTGTTTTAGTTTTGATGTCCATACATATTATTATTTGTTGATTTTAAAATAATGTAATCTGTCGTGTATGTATGTCCCTTTTAACTTTAAGGTTGGTATGCCGCTGGCCACATATGCTGTAAAATGGTTCACTTTGCCAATGTCACCCCTTTTTCAGGGAAGGACGGCAAGAGTTAGAGGTTGCATGTCCATTTGAGATTTGAGTCTTTATGTTTTAGGTTCACATGTGGCATGTGCAAGCGCAAACTTGTACGTGTCTGCTTGTGAGAACGCATATAATGTCTAATCTAAATCTTAGTTGCAAAGATATGTTCCAAAATATGTATCATTTGAGATTCATATTAAATGCATTGCCACAAGTACACACGCATAATTTCGCGCTCACACATGCCGCATGTGTACCTACAATATAAAGACCCATTCTCAAATGAACATAAGCCCTGCAACTCTTGCCGGCCTTCCCTGAAACAAGGGTGACATTGGCAAAGTGAACCATTTTTTACAGTATGAGTGGTCAGCCTCATACCAACCTATAAGTCAAGGAAATGTGAATCTGAAAAATAAATTAATTGCAGATTAATTCAAAGAACCCAAATAAAATGCTAACAATACACAAATATACACGCGTTATACTCGCACAGTTCACTATTTGACTATTATTACACCTGTGTGTATGTAGGGGAGTTTTATTTTCCGATATCCAATTATGCAGCCCTCACCACTTCGCAGTCGACAACAGCAAGACAATAACAGCCGCGCTGCATACGAGCACAGTGAGTTATGGCAGTTTGACATTCTGCGGTAGTAACTACTCTCTGTATATTTGATTGCATATTTTACATTGATTCTGCATAAATCTGAAATGAATCAGAAAATTTTTCCAGATGCCAGTTTGAAGACCGAAAATGTGTCTGAGGACCGAAAATGTTTGTTTTTTTGCATTCTACGGTAATATATTTAACGTCAAATTTTACCTTGATTGTGCATAAATCTCAAATGCATCAGAAAATTATTCCAGATGCCAGTTTGAACACCGAAAATGTTTGTTATTTGACATTCCACGGTAGTATATTTGATGTAAAATTTTTCCTTGATTCTGCATAAATTTGAAATGATTCAGAAAACTATGCCAAACACCAGATACAGGCTGAGGACGGAAAACGTATGTTATTTGACATTCTACGGTAATATATTTGAAGTCAAATTTTCCTTGATTCTTCATACATCTGAAATGAATCAGAAAATTATTCAAGATACCAGTTTGAAGACCGAAAATATTTGTTATTTGACATTCTACGGAAATATATTTGATGTCAAATTTTACCTTGATTCTTCATACATCTGAATAAATCAGAAAATTATACCAGATACCAGTTTGAAGACCGAAAATGTTTGTTATCTTTTACAATATATTTTTTTAAATAAACAGGATACCGAGTAAATAAACACCTGTTTTTTTTATTTTCACAATGAAATTTAAAATAAAAAAAATATTCTTACCTGAAGATGATCAACATGATCGAAAACACTTCTTCACCATATCTTCTTTTTGATTTTCCAACATCTTTCTTCTGATAACTTTTTCATAAGTTTTGTTATGTTGCTATGCAAATAAAATATGAGAAAGTGCTGTGACGTCAATTCGGTCTACCTGAGGGGTGAGCCGCGAATGTTTCCGACATTACCCGAAGACTCTCGATGCTTCATTCGGGATGAGTTCGGAAACCCGAGACGGCAGTCGGGGGCTAGAGGCGACGGAGAGCGGTCGAGCTCAAAAGTGCTGCGAGATTTGGCGCAGTAAACGTGGGTCGCACCGGAGCCAGATAGATAAGATCGTCCACCCTGGAGCCCCATCTTTAGAGGCGTTAGCCTTTGTGACTGCAGCTTTCGAGGACGCAACGTTTGGGAGTGATTTTAGTGACGAAGTGCAGGTCGGGCCATTCCTTTATTTCCTTCCCCCCCCCATATTACTTGATAATAAACTCAGCTTTGTTAATTATAAATTATCTTTAAGTTATGAAACCTTTCCCAAGATAGAATAAGCAACACCACTAAAGAGATTCCCCACGCCCTGAGTGATGATGGTGAGAGCTTAGCGGATGTATGTATCCTGGAGATACCTTTATATCTTAAACATGACAGTTTGACTATTTAAAGAAAAGAAAAGAAATAAATTTTCCCAAATTAACCCAGTCCGTGTCTGCCCCTGGGCGCCGCGTGGACTGTCACACCTCCCCTCCGCCTCTGTTTACCTTACAAACTATTTCATTGTCACCCCCGCTCCGGCCCTGCACTAGATATAACACTATGAAACTCTATATTACTTTCACGGATTTTTTTTTTCTCTCTCTCCGGGCGAAAACATCCATATTCCCACCCGTTTTTTTTTATTAAACGCAAAAAAATATTTCGATATTTCCCGATTCGGCCATATTAATTTTTATTTTTTCCTTGTTTTGATTCCTTAACTAATATGTTGGTTGACTGCCCCTCTTTTTTTTCCTCTTCTTCTTTGCCTACTCTTGCTGTAAAAAATTGGTTCACTTTTGCCAATGCCACCCCTGTTTCACAGAAAGCTGCACGAGTTGCACACATGCATAATGTGTAAACGCAAACTTCCACGTATCTGCTTCTAGACACGCACAAGATTTAAATGTTAATACATCTTTGCAACTTTGATTATATATTGTTTTATAGACTTTTTACTCATTGACTAATAATTTGGTATGAGGCTGATCACCAATACTGTAAAAAATTATTCACTTTGCCGATGTCACCACTGTTTAAGGAAAGATCGGCAAGAGTTGAAGGGCTTTCGTTCATTTGAGATTGGGTTTTATGTTGTAAGTCCACATGCGGCATCTATAAGCGAGAACTTATACGTGTCTGCTTACGGGAATGCATGTAATATGAATCTAAAATGAACTTTATCTCTTCAACTTGGATTATAGATTGTATATATTATTATAGAGAAGATAATTCGATTTCTTAGAAAAGCGGTGTTTATTTTCAAGTCTATCCATAAAGTTACATTCACACAATTCTTATACCTCTCTCTCCACCACCCTCTCCTTTCTTTCAAAATTATATTTATCGCTAAAGAGATTTCCAACTTTTGCACTTATTCCCTTTTTTACTACACTCGAGAGTTTTCAAACATTATTATTTATTAAGGTTGCGTACTGTTAAAATTGGATCACTTTGCCAATGTCACCCCTGTTTTTAGGGAAGGGCAACGCGGTGTGTAAGGTTTGTGTGTGTTAGTGTTTTCTTTTTTTTTGTAAATACAAATGCAGTAGCTTACATGTGCAAACTCGAACTTACATGTGTCGGCTTGTGGGCATGCATTATAATTCAAGCTATAATGGTAAAGATTCATATTGTAGATTCATATTACATGCTCGCTCACATGCAGACAAGTGTATCACGCTTACACATGCCGCGTGCTTACTTACGAAATAAAAACCGTTACGTTATCTCCGAAGGGGTCGCATGTGACGATTCGGGACCTATTTATTTTTACAGGTAAGGGGGCCGGCCTCTCACCAACCACTTTCAGTTAAAGTGGAGGTTTCCCAGCTCCCGGGGGGCTGGTTCTCATTTCTTGTGAAGGCTGAGTAAACCCTGAAATCGCACCCGCGCTCTCGGCATGGAATGCAAGCATTCTACCAATTGAGCTATCACCATGGATCACCATGGATCATAATTTATTTTGCATGTCAAGTTATTTAAAGAATCAAATAGCCATGTCACTGTCATTTTATATTGAAATGCTAAACAAGAACCTGGAAAAGAAAGTCAATAGAGGGGATGATGATTTTTTTCAGGAAGGCCAGGAGAAAGACAAAGTGAATTAGACTGTGAAAACTTAATATATAGTAATCTTTTAGGCGTTATGCACCAAAATATCCAAGGCATGCTAAATAAAGAACTAGAGCTCGAATTGTTTCTGATTGATGGAAATATTGATATAATGTGCATCACAGAGCATTGGCTCAAGGATAGTCAGCTCATGTTTGGCTTCAAGGAACACAAAGTGGCAAGTTCTTTCTGCAGGAGATTTGCGGTGCGTGGCGGCTCATTGATAATTGTTAGAAATTCTCTAAAATTTAAAAACCGGCCGGATATTGTGGGCCTCTCTGTAGAACGATCTGTTGAATTGGCTTGTGTAGAACTGGAGCATTTTGTTGTGGTAAGCGTTTACAGGCCCCCCGCCTCGCCTTTCAACCAATTTGAGCAGATCATGGATGAGGTACTACAAAAAATTACAAATAATACGTATAAAAATATTTTGGTTTGTGGTGATTTTAATGTTAATATGTTAGAAAAAAGTATAGTTAGTAGTAGGCTCAAAACACTCTTCCAGTGTTACAGTCTTATAAATCTCTTTTTGGAACCTACTAGAATATCAAATTGCATTGACAATATTTTTACTAATATCAAACCAGTCAATAAATCAATAATACAAAAAATAACTTCTGATCACTTTGGACAGATGGCAGTATTTAAGGATGGTAAAAAAAATAAAAATGCGGTACATAGAGAAATGAAATATACTCCTGTAAATGGCACTCGGCTTGCGCAATTTAGAGATGGTGTAATCTCACGACTGGTGGAAGTTGAATGTCATAGTGACCCAAACCAATATTATAATTCTTTATTTCATGTTGTAAAGTCTGAATGTAGTAGAGTATTTAAACCCGTGACCATAAAAATAAACGGTTCCATAAAGTTTAGTGATTGGGCTACATCTGAAATATATAAAAAAAGAATTGAACTATTTGACTTGTATGCAGAAAAAGCACGTCACAATAAAAGTAATGAATTTATTGAATATGTCAGAAAGTTTTCAAAAGCATTTAAGAATGATTGTGCTATTGCAAAATCAAACTATATAAATAATAAAATTACACGCAGCTCAGATATTGTAAAAACTACATGGAAAATTATAAACACTGAAACTGGAAAATCCAAACCTCGTGATTTTAATTTAAATTTACTTATTAAAGATCAACTCATAACAAGTCATAAAGAAGTTGCTAATGCATTCGATTCTTTTTTTGCGGATATCCCAATTTTAACAACCAAATCGCTGGATTCATCTTCCAAAATAGCTTTATCCTTGCTTGGACAAAGTATCGATAAGTGTAACACGGAATTCACTTTCAACCCAGTTTTTCCCATAAACATTGTTGAAGTATTCAGGGGCTTACAATTAAAAAAGACAACTGATCTGGATGGGCTTTCGGTTACAATTGTTAGTTCTATAATAGATTTTGTGGCTCCTCATTTGGCAGGAGTTTTCAATAAATGTATTGAGACTGGTGTGTTTCCCGACCTCATGAAACACAGTAAAATAGTGCCTTTGTTTAAAAGCGGTTGTAAAACAGACCCCTCTAACTTTAGACCTGTTTCCATACTACCGACCCTTAGTAAAATTTTTGAAAAAATTATGTTAAACCAGTTACTTACTTATTTTCACAATAATAAATTAATGCATAAAAAACAATTTGGCTTTACCAAAGGACGCTCAACGACCGATGCAGGTGTTGAGCTTATGCATCAAATTTTTAATGCCTGGGAAGAGTCATGTGATGCAATAGGTATCTTCTGTGATCTGTCAAAGGCCTTTGACTGCGTACCACACCGTACATTGGTCCAAAAACTGGATCACTACGGTGTGAGGGGCAGTGCATTGGTCCTCATAGAGGACTATTTGCGTGACAGATTTCAGAGGGTATCTGTTTGCGGAGAGACATCTTCCGGTTCTTTAGTTCGCATGGGTGTACCACAGGGGTCAATTCTTGGACCATTTCTTTTTCTTGTTTACATAAATGATTTACCTTATATGGTAAAACAAAATGAGCCTGTTTTGTTTGCTGACGATACCTCTTTGATATTCAAAGTAGGTAGGAAAAATGTTGTTTTTGACGATATAAATAATTCTATTTCAGAAGTGGTGAAATGGTTCACCGCAAACAATTTGCTTTTAAATGAAAAGAAGACAAAGTGCATTAAATTCTCGCTACCCAATGTTAAATATTTAAATACAAGTATTACTATTAAAGGCGAACAGCTTGATCCTGTGGATTTCACTGTTTTTCTCGGCATTACTCTAGATTCCAAATTGCAATGGGGGGCACACATTAATAACTTAGCCGAGAAACTTAGTTCTGCGGCATATGCCGTTAAAAGAATAAGAAATTTAGCAAATTTGAACGCTGCAAAATTAGTATATTACAGTTATTTTCACAGCTTAATGTCGTATGGCATTCTGTTGTGGGGTCATGCTGCCGATGCCGACAGAATTTTTGTACTCCAAAAACGAGCCATCCGTGGTTTATACCAATTGCCCCCAAGGGAAACTCTAAGAACTAAATTTAAAAACTATAAAATTCTTACTTTCATGTCTCAGTACATTTATGAAAACTTGATGTACGTCAGGAGGAATATAAATCTTTTTGACAAGAATAGCGATTTGCACAATGTTAATACCAGAAATAAGAACAAACTCTCCACTCACTCAACTAGGTTAGAGAGAGTGAGGAAGTCTTTTGAGGGGCAGTGTATTCGCTTGTTTAACACGGTTCCAGTGAACATTCAAAGCCTGCCGGTGGTGCGGTTTGGGGCAGTTATAAAGAGAAGGCTGTGCTCAGGGGAATATTATACCCTTAGCGAATATTTAGAAGATAAAGCGCCTTGGGAGAAATTGCCCCAGACTGTTTCACTGGATTGATTGATTGCTTGTTATTTATTTGTTTATGATATGTGACTATGTTTGTTTTATATTTATGATTGTGACGTCAAAAAGTTATGTAATGCATACAAATTTGAAAATAAATTATTTGATTTTTTATTTGACCTTTTTACGAGCTTGGTCGTCGTCGCTACAAAGCGCCAATTCTCAAGCAATACCCAGTTGCTGTAAGGCTGGATGAACTTTTTGATGACCGGTCTTTTTGTAAAGTTTTTATGAATTTTTCTATCCAGCGAAAAGCATATATGAAAATATAAATTGTTTATTTTTTGTGCTCCGCCGGGATTCGAACCCGCAACCTTCCCATTCAGAGTCCGAAGTGCTGCCGCTGGACTATACGGACCGGTCGAACGATTGTACAAACGTTTAATTTCTGTACCTTAGAGCAGCGGTTCCCGAATGGTGTTCCGCGGAACCCTGGGGTTCCGTAGAAGGCTCTCGGGGGTTCCGCGAAAATATTCAAGATTTTGATTTTTTTTTCTAATTCTAGCTATTTTAAATAACTCGTACCTTTGATATATTTAGATATAGATATGGTAATTTTATAAATGAACGTAATTATTATCTGAATTTAAAATACTGTATTCCGAAATTCCGTTTAGTTTAGGTAGAAGGTAAAGTGTCAAGTAAAAGGAACAGTGTCAAGAATTAAAACTGTTGGGCCAAATTGTACTAGCATTCATTGCATTTTACATCGACATGCTCTTGCCGTGAAAAGAATGCCATCTGATTTAAAACAAGTCCTTGATGAAGCCGTACAAATTGTTAATTTTGTGAAAACGCGTCCACTGCAGTCAAGGCTATTCAAAAAGACGTGTGAAGACATGAAAAGTCAGCACCAATCACTCCTTCTACACACGGAAGTGCGATGGCTTTCCAGGGGAAGGGTTTTAACCAGATTATACGAATTGCGCGATGAACTGAAAGTTTTGTTACAGACCCTCCCTTCGCCTGCAAGTGCTAGCCATCTCGAACTGTTGCGCGACGAGCGATAGTCAGTGAGATTGGCTTATTTGGCCGATATATTTGATAAATTGAACATAGTGAGCAGCTCTCTGCAGGGAAGACAGATAACCATGTTTACAGTGAGCGACAAAATATCTTTATTGAAAGGGAAAATCGCCTTCTGGATTGAATGTCTTGGACAAAAGAGTTATGACTGCTTTCCGCTACTCCAGCAATTTCTCGAAAAAAAATCATTTTCAAATCACTGCAGACGTGGAAAAAAGTATACGTGAACATTTGACAAACCTGAAAAAGTCTTTGGACGAATATTTTCCAGAAGAAAAGTTACAGTTACAGGATATCGAATGGGTCCGAAATCCATTTAGGATTCATACCAAACCTTCAACATTGACTGTGTCGGAGTATGAAAATTTAATTGATATTAAAAATTCATCCACACTCAAACAACTTTTCGAATCAAAAGCTACCACGAACCTGAGCCAATTTTGGTTTGGCCTGAAAAACGAATACCCGGGCATCGTCGAAAAGGCTATCATAGCGTTACTTCCATTTGTGTCAACTTATAGATGCGAGGCTGGGTTTTCAGCTTACGCCTACACGAAAAACAAGTTTAGGAGTAGGCTGAATGCTGCACCAGACCTCCGAATCCAATTGTCAGACATAAAACCTGACTTCAATGTTATTTTGTCAAAAACTATGAAAATATTTCATTCTTCACATTAAGTTCATCTAACTAAAATAAATATCTTTTTTTTATAACTAAATAAATATTTTTATCTTAAAAAGTCTTTCTTTTAAAGTCAAACTATACTTACAAGATGCGAACACCAAGCCAAAAAGCCTCAGTATGGTGTGATCTCACGTAAAAAAACAATGTTACAGTTAGTTTACTTCTTACTTGAGCTCTAGGCCCTACTAGACTCTAGGGCCTAGCTAGGGTTCCGCACAAAAACGGTGAGCCAAAAAGGGTTCCGTAGCCAAAAGAATTCGGGAACCGCTGCCTTAGAGCATAAACAACGGAAGTCCACTTTTTTGCGTTTTTGAGTTAATGATGCAGAAATTATCACAATTAGCTGTTCTATAAGTGGTAAAAATATTGGAGTCCTCGGACTCATAGTTACTGAGATATCAAGTGTAATAAATATGGGATGCACATAAAAGTGCGAGCATACACCACGGAACTTCCACATATGATGTTCACATTACTTCACATTAAATAAATATCGATAAAAGAAGATGAACAGTTTTTACAGATCAAAAATATCTCGTCTAGTTTAGAAGTTATGATGGTTTTATAAAAGTGCACATATTCACTAAAACTCGTCTCCTGCACATTTTACTAAATGTGACTACCGTTGTTTATGCTCGGTACAGATTTTAAACATTAATCGATTTGAATTTGGAACGTAGGTATAAACAGCTGTGCGTTGCCATGGCGACGCTCTCTAATGGCGTCCCTGTCGCGGGACGGAGAAAGCGCGGGAAGGAATCCGCCGCCTTCATTTCCGCCATTTTGATTGCACAGCTCGCTGCCGTTCTCATTACGAACAAAATGGAGGACTAAAAATAAATAATATGAACCCTTTACTGTGTCCCCGCAGTCTGAAATCTTAAAAATGATATTCCATCAAAATAATCCGTCAAATTTAAAAACAACCAAATAATCAGCTTTTTGCCGCGTCGTCCTCAGAGGTTTCTATCTAATCTAAATCTAAGTTACAAAGATATTTATCATTTGAGATTCATATTAAATGCATTCCCACAAGCAGACACGCATACTTTCGCGCTCACACATGCCGCATGTGGACCTACAATATAAAAAACCCAATCTCAAATGAACATAAGCCCTGCAACTCTTGCCGACCTTCCCTGAAACAGGGGTGACATTGGCTAAGTGAACAATTTTTTACAGTATTGGTGGTCAGCCTCATACCAACCTATAAGTCAAGGAATTTCTATAATCTCTATAATCTATAATCTAAGTTGCAAAGATTTATTAACATTCAAAACTTACATCAAATGCATGCCCACAAACAAACACGTGTAAGCACCTTGCTTTCAGGGAAAGGCAGCACGAGTTGCAAGATTTATGTTCATGTGAAGTATGGTTTATTTTGTATGTATGTTGTAGGTATGAGGCTGACCATCCAAACTGTAAAAAAATGGTTCACTTTAACCAATATCAACCCTGTAACAGGGAAGGTCGACATGAGTTTCAGGACTTATATTCATTTAAAATTGGGTTTTATATTGTAGGTTAATATGCGGCATGTTTAAGCGCGAACTTATACGTGTCTGCTTGTGGGAATGCATTTAATATAAATCTTAAATGTAATTTATCTTTGCAACTTAGATTATATATGCGTATGCAGCATGTGTAAGCGTGAACTTACGTGTCAATTTCCTATGTCAATAGTTTATCTTTGCAACTGAGATTATAGAATTAATTTTATAAGTAGGTTTTTTCAGGTCCGCTGCAGAATTGTATTATTCCATCATAATAATGAAATGACTGGCATATTTTGCAACATGACATATTCCGGATAATCTCTCGCATATTTCACTGCATTCCAGTCATATTCCAACATAACCAGAATATTCCATAAAATGTGCTACTTAAAAATGCCACCGACAATATCAAAATCATCTTTTTTTATTCCATTTTAATGTGCCCTTGCCACGCTTCTAAACTGCAAATTTAGTGTTACTTCTTGCCGCGTTCGAGGACGAAGGGGCCGCATGTGGCGAGAGGAACCTATTTATTTTTACAGGTTAGGGGGCCGGCCTAACGCCGACCACTTCAGTAGAAGTGGGGGCATTCCAGGCCCCAAAGTAGCTGGTACTCATTTCTTGCGAAGGCTGAGTAAACCATGCCGGTATTTTTATTTTGGGTTTGAAATAAGCACCGAAACGGGAAGTCATTTTTGACACCTTTGATGGGATTCGGACACGAAGTACTCTCGGCATGGAATACAAGCACTCTACCAACTGAGCTATCTACTGGTCATATTTTTTTCTTAAAATAGCGGTTGATCAGCAATGTTGGCGTATAAGGCGTTTTATTTATACTTATATGTTTTTTAATGTTAACTCCTAATTTAAGTCCATATTTCTCTATTTTTCAACATCTTTGTTTTTTGACTTACGTACAGGTTGATATGACACTGACCATTTATGCCGTAAATATGGTTCAATTATCTAATGTCATTCCTGTTTCAGGGAAAGGGGGCAGAAGGAGAAAGGTTATTTTGTAAATACAACTTTTAGGCGTGCATTAAATGTAAGCCTTAAAATGTCAATATATCTTTGCAACTTACATTATGGATGGTCCAGTCTATTGCTCAGTTGGTAGAGTTCTTGCATTCCATGCCAAGTACAAGGGTTCGATCCCCAGCGAGGTTGTTAGAAATAATTTCCCCTTTCAGTGTTTATTTAAAACTAAAAATAAAATAACGCTAGGCTTACTCCATCACCAGAAATGAGAACCTGCCCCCTTGGGAGCTAGAAAACCCCCACTTCAACTGAAACAGTCCGGCCTATAATAACCTCTATAATCTAAGTTGCAAATATATATTACATTTAAGATTCATATTAAATGCATTTTCACGAGCACATGCCGCACATGGACTTACAATATTAAAAAAAACAATCTCAAATGAACATAGTCTCTGCAACTCTTGCCGACCTTCCTTGAAACAGGGGTGACATTGGCAAAGTGAACCATTTTACAGTATGGGTGGCCTCCTTACCTGTAAAATTAAGTAGATTCCGCATTCCACGTGCGACTCTTTATTTCAGGATTTTTTCTTTCCAAAAAACATAACCTAGATTCTATTTTTTTCATTGGAGATTACAATCGTAACAAAATATGTCTGTAGGTTGAACAGGCGCACAGCCGCAGGTAAAAAACTGCATTTGCCGCCAAAACGGCAACATGGGAAATCAAAATGAAAAATGGCGGCTAGTCACGGTATGGCAGCACTGCAATCGATTAAAATATTATCAGATATCGCGGGTGGTAGTCATGTGAATGAAAAAGTTGACCATGGACACAATATGTTCCATGACAACTAGAACTCTGCCCCTATTATAACACACTGCCCCTAGTATAACACACTGCCCCTAGTATAACACACTGCCCCTAGTATAACACTCTGCCCCTAGTATAACACTCTGCCCCTAGTATAACACACTGCCCCTAGTATAACACACTGCCCCTAGTATAACACACTGCCCCTAGTATAACACACTGCCCCTAGTATAATACACTGCCCTAGTATAACACACTGCCCCTAGTATAACACACTGCCCCTAGTATAACACACTGCCCCTAGTATAACACACTGCCCCTAGTATAACACACTGCCCCTAGTATAACACACTGCCCTAGTATAACACACTGCCCCTAGTATAACACACTGCCCCTAGTATAACACTCTGCCCCTAGTATAACACTCTGCCCCTAGTATAACACACTGCCCCTAGTATAACACACTGCCCCTAGTATAACACACTGCCCCTAGTATAACACACTGCCCTAGTATAACACACTGCCCCTAGTATAACACACTGCCCCTAGTATAACACACTGCCCCTAGTATAACACACTGCCCCTAGTATAACACACTGCCCCTAGTATAACACACTGCCCTAGTATAACACACTGCCCCTAGTATAACACACTGCCCCTTGTATAACACACTGCCCCTAGTATAACACTCTGCCCCTAGTATAACACACTGCCCCTAGTATAACACACTGCCCCTAGTATAACACTCTGCCCCTAGTATAACACACTGCCCCTAGTATAACACACTACGTAAACTCAAAAAAATATATGAAAAGTAAATCTCTCTCCAGGAAAACCATTCAAACACGCCATCTGTTTTATATAGATCGATTTTTTCCTTGACTTATAGGTTGGTATGAGGCTGACCACCCATTCTGTAAAAAATGGTTCATTTCGCCAATGTCACCCCTGTGTCAGGGAAGGTCGGCAAAAGTTGCAGGATTTATTTTCATTTGACGCTTGGATTTTATTTGTAATTCCACATTCAGTATTTGTAAGCGCGAACTACACGTGTTTGTTTGTGGGCATGCATTTGATATGAGATTTAACCGTTAATATATCTTTGCAACTTAGATTATAGATTATTATTAGGGATAGGCCGAATGTGGTTTGAACCGAATACGAATTTCGGCCGAACGTTCGGTTAAAATATAAAAAAAATCGGCCGAACTTCGGTTCGGTTAAAAGGTTACGCATTATAGTTTATAGTTTCTGTTATTTGTTAGAAAAATACTCAATTTATTTAATTTTTGTTTCAATCTGATATCTACATAGCGGAGTTAAAATTAATGGAATGAATGTTGATGTCGTAAATGAGTTTGTATACCTGGGAAGTAAGTTTGAAAAAGATGGAAGAATGACCGGTGAATTTGAAAGAAGAATAATGAAAGGCAGGTGCGTACTGGGTGCTACCGCTAGCATCGCCAGGAACCAGAATCTCTCAAAAAATGTTAGATTGGCGGTGCACGGTGGTATACTAGTGCCAACCTTGATGTATGGAAGTGAAGCCTGGACGGTGAGTGAAAGGGAAATTAGTAAAGTCCATACAGTAGAAATGGACTATCTAAGAAGTATGATTGGGAAAAAACGAAGTGACAGAGTGAGGAATGATTTTGTAAGAGAAGAATGTGGTGTAAGGGAAAGTGTGAAAGTGAAGATTAAAAGAAGTATGTTAAGATGGTTCGGGCATATGGAGAGAATGAGTGATGAAAGATTGACGAAGAAAGTATATGTTGCTAAAATAGATGGATGTCGTGGTAGAGGAAGACCGAGAAAAGTATGGATGGATCAAATTTCTGAAATAGCGAATGAATGGGATATCCAGAGTCATAATAAAAGGAGGACTTGCATGAAAAAGGTTATGACTCTGGATGAAATGAAAGAAGTGTGCAAGGACAGGAAGAAGTGGCGGCTAATCTGCAATGGTGATTTTTAATGTTGGTGTATTCATTTGCTACATTTTTTGCATAGGAAATTTCTGACTTTTTTTGTATAGATTTCTTTGTAAGGTTTTGTTCTTTTATATATTTAAATGTAATTTTTTATTCATATTCCTTGACTTATAGGTTGGTATGAGGCTGACCACCTATACTGTAAAAAATGGTTCACTTTGCCAATGTTACCCCTGTTTCAGGGAAGGTCGGCAAAAGTTGTGGGGCTTATGTTCATTTGAGGTTTGGATTTTATTTGTAAGTACACATTCAGCATTTGTAAGCGCGAACTACACTTGTTGGTTTGTGGGCTTACATCTGAGAGCTTTAAATGAATATATCCTTGCAACTTAGATTATAGATTATTATAGATTATGGAGTAGAAGAAGATTTAATCTTTATCAATTTGTAAGCTAATTTTCACTTGTTTCTACTAAAATAAATGACCATGAGTGAGTATATAAAGACCTAATTTTTATTTTGCGGTTATAAAAGAGACTATGACATCCAATTATAGCAGCAAGATGGTGCAAGTAGGTATTTTGTTTGAATTTTTCTTACACCGAATGTTCGGCATTTGAACCGAATTTCGGCCGAATTCCGAAGTTCGGTTCAAGCTGCCGAAATTCGGTTAAACCGAATGTGAAACGAACTTCGGCCCATCCATAATTATTAATTATAGATGGCATTGTCGAAGTAACTACAAATTTAATATTATACTCGATTAAAAGAAATGAAAATTTAGTCGACAGCTGACATGAAATAACTTTGACATAAATGTCATTATCGTATACAGCCAACGAACAAGAGAATGTTGAAGATTGTCGTTAATATTTGTGCTTTTCTGTGAATGCAAAGAGGTCAATAAAACCCCGGCAGAGTCAGCAAGGCGGTGCACTCTCTTATAAAATATGTACACGGTTAGACATTGGAATTGCATGGAAATGTAGCAGAGGAATATTTAAGTTAGTAACGATAAATATTCAAAGATCGGTCATACTCAAATGGTTATATACAAATAGTTGTAGACAAATGGTCATAGACAAATGGTCGTAAACAAATGGTCGTAGCTAAACTGTTGTAGACAAATTGTCGTAGACAAATGGTCGTAGCTAAACTGTTGTAGACAAATTGTCGTAGACAAATGGTCGTAGCTAAACTGTTGTAGACAAATTGTCGTAGACAAATGGTCGTAGACAAATGGTCGTAGACAAATGTTTGTAGACAAATTGTCGTAGACAACTGGTCGTAGACAAATGGTCGTAGACAAATGATCGTAGACAAATGGTCGTAGACAAATGTTTGTAGACAAATAGTCGTAGACATATTGTCGTAGACAAATAATCGTATACAAATTGTCGTAGACAAATGGTAGCAGACAAATGGTCGTAGACAAATGGTTAGTTCACGCCTAAAAATACTGCATGTGCATTTACAAAATAAAAGCCCACATCTCAAAAGAGCTTAAACCCTGAATCTCTTCCGGTGGTTAGAGCCTCTACAGAGCTGCTTCCATTTCTTTCTATCCTTACATACCTCTTTCAATTCATTCATATCCATCACCTTTTCCATTCATTTTCTGCTTTTACACTCACTTTGTATTTCTCATTCTTTCAAAATCTTCATCTTTTGCTCGTAAAAATAATAAAAATATTTTTAATCGGAATGCAACTCCCACACCTAATTATAATGCAAGTACACCTGCGAGAAGCACATCAACTTTAACGGCTGCTGGTCGTTATTTGGGCGCATGCTGCTCCGGTACACAAAATCAAAACAAGAACTTAATAGCATTACTGTACTCCAAGTATGGAGCGTCACATTAAAATTTCATCAGCGAGTTCCAGAGTCATACTAAAAGGAGAATTTGTATGAAGAAGGTTATGACTCTGGAGGAAATGAAAGAAGTATGTAAGGACAGAAAGAAATGGCGGTTGATCTGTAATGTTGGCGGCTAGGGTTTTTTCTAAATTGGAATTTGTTTTCTGTTTAAGTTTTGATGTCCATACGTGTTATTATTTATTGATTTTAAAAATGTAATTTGACGTGTATATTCCTTAACTTATGGGTTGGTAAGCGGCTGACTACGCATGCTGTAAAAATGGTTCACTTTGCCAGTGTCACCCCTGTTTCAGGGAAGGACAGCAAGAGTTGAAGGATGTATGTCCATTTGAGATTTTGGTTTTTATGCTGTAGGTTCGCATGCGAAATGTGCTAGCGCGAACTTGTACGTGTCTGCTTGTATAATGTGAATCCTCAATGTTACATACCTTTGCAACTTAGATAAGATTATATTAGTTTACCAAAAATGTACAGAAACTGAGACTCTCGCCAGAGTATCTCAGAACTGGTTTAGTTAAGACGTAAATTTTTATACTTGGGTTCTGCAAAAATATTCAAATTTCATTTTAATGATATGAAAATAAAAGAGCTTTCCAACAATAGCTTCTGCATGCGAAAACAGTTACTGTATGTAGCGTTAAAAGTTGTTTTCATTTGAAGTTAAAAATATTGCTTATAATGCACTCTGACATCTAAAGCTGGGTACAGACACTTTCTCTGAATCTCGACGAATAAAGACGAATGTGTGGAAGGGAATCTTTGACAAGGGACACCAAGTTTTGTACACTTCATTTTGTACGATTGTTAATTCTTATATTTTTTGTTCATCACTGTGGTTTTAGTTTTCTTTTTTTAACGATTACTGAATGGAATCTAATTTCCATGTAAAAACCCAAATCTCAAATTAACATAAAACCTTCAACGTTTGCCACTATTTTATGGAAAACGAGTGACGTGGATAAAAATAACAATTTTTTTGATTATAAATCAAATTTATTAAAATTAAATCTTGACTTTTTTATTGATTGTAGAGGCATTAACTTTGTAATCGTTCATCGTTAAGGATAAAAGAAAAACAGCTTTGTGTTCGATTACTTGAGTATTAAGTACTAAGCCATTTAGTATTAATTTAACCACCTGACGATGCAAACGGATGTTTGCGAAACCGGTTGTGGTATAAAATATATGTACTCACGTAATCGAAAACAAAGCTGTTTTTCTTTTACGTTTAGGATTTTTTATGACACTGATTCTATAACATGATCTAAGTAAATAACGAAAAAGTACTTGTAAAAAAAACACAACTAAGCTACACACATAGCGTAACTTCTTGCCGCGTTATCCCCGAAGGTGTTGCATGTGGCAAGTTGAACCTATATATTTTTATAGGTAAGGGGGCCGACCTTACGCCAACCCCTTCAGTTGAAGTGGGGGTTTCCCAGCTCCCGAAAGGGCTGGTACTCATTTCTTGTGAAGGCTGTGTAAACCATGCCGGCATTTTATTTTGGGGTTTGAAATAAACACCGAAACGGGAAATCATTTCTGACACCCTCGGTGGGAATCGAATCCGAGCTCACGGCATGGAATGCAATCACTCTACCAACTAAGCTATCGACAGGACATTTCTGAAATTAATCTCAACCATTCAATTAAATTTTAAAAAATTTAAAAAGATACACTAGATTCAATATCACATATTCGCTGATGATAAGTTGAATATTTTTCTCTTTTTATCTTTTTATCTTTTAAATAAAGTCTATAGTGAAAATAAACAGTGTTTTGCTTGAAAAATTTCATCCAAAAATTATAAATTGAAACAAAATGAATTTTCACAGTGTTAATACACAAACAATACAAAATATAATGAATATTTTTCGTTTCTTCTTTCAGTTGGATGGCTCAACTCATCGCTCCAGGATCAGCATCTCTGCAGGAGGAGTGGGCTGGAACCTCTACTGCTGCCTCCAGAGACTTGGAGCAGAGGTCTCCTTCATCACAGGTCAGCAGAAGGCCTCCTACGCAGCACTGATGGACGCAGGAGGTCAGTGCAAGGCTGGCTTCGGGGATATGGAAGCTCACGCAGAAATCACTCCACAACTGGTAAATGTTTTGAACCTTGAACTTTATTGTTACGAACTTGGAGTACCTGCATGCATATATAGAACAGTCTAGCACTAGTATGATGATGATAGTGTTACGAACTACGAACTTCGAAGTACCTTAGCGTGCCTGTACACTTAGAGCTGTCAAACTCTTGGTAATAATGGATATGTGAATTATATGACAATCAACCACGTAAGATCGATGCCGCAATAATGAAAATCAGCTGTCTAAAATGGTCGTGGAAAGGGCTTATATCTGCAAAAGAAGAAGAGGGAAAATGGTTTAGAAAAAAATTCAAAGAAGAAAGAGAAAGTTAATGAAATATCTTCGCGTGGTTTTTCTTTAGGATTTACTTTTCTCAGTCCATTCTGAAGCCATTTCCATTTTAATAAAAAATAATGATCACATTATGACACGTATTTTACAATTTTCTTTTTGCACGGAGTCATAAAGCTGTAATATAAAACTCGTTAGCTTTTCAAACTTCGTGTAAAAACGGCTTAAACAAAAAACAGATAAAATTTGTGTACATCTATTGTAAGGATTGCATGCAATCCAGGCGCAACAACTGAACAAGAGCTTAAAAACAAACATAGCGTTTAATAGATATTGTACGGAAACTAAAATAGCACCTCCAGTGAATTATATTTCTTCATTGTTTTGTATAAAACGTTACGGTCGAATTAGTGAATAAACGTTTAAAAAAATACATGGGGATTCTTTCATTAGAACGAAAAAAAACACTTTAAAAGTCATCGCTCTTATCCAGTAGTACATTCAACTTATAATGTAAATAACTTCATGAATATTTACGTGTTTAATTTTCTAATTTATTGTTAATTTATTTTCCAGATTAAGGAAAACTACCACGTCATTGAAGCAGCGTCCATCATAGTAATGGATGGTAATATACCAACTGAAACAATGGGATGTGTACTGCAAATGGCGGATGAACTTCAAAAACCCGGTAAGTTTTACACATACCACAAGATTTTGCAATAAATTTTAGTTTTCAATGATCGAAAGGCTATCTTTGACCTGAAAAACGACTACTCATATTTTAAAACGACTAAAAAATAATAGGTCGCTCTTTAAAACGACAGAAAAACAAAAGGTACAACTATAAAAACACCTCTGCGGCACTACAACAAGTGTCATAGACCCCTAGAGTCTTTAGAATCTAGGGAGTCTCACGTATTGAGACACAGGATTTCTTTAAAAAAAAAACGACTGAAAACCAACTGTAATACTTAAGTATTACTTTTATTACTTTTATTACTTTTATTACTTTTAAGTATTTTAAAATCAACTGAAAAACAATAGGTCATACTTTAAACAACTGAAAAATAATAGGTCATACTTTAAAACAACTGAAAAATAATAGGTCAAACTTTAAAATGGCTGGAAAATAATACAACTGAAAAATAATAGGTCATACTTTAAAACAACTGAAAAATAATAGGTCATACTTTAAAACAACTGAAAAATAATAGGTCAAACTTTAAAATGGCTGGAAAATAATACAACTGAAAAATAATAGGTCATACTTTAAAACAACTGAAAAATAATAGGTCATACTTTAAAACAACTGAAAAATAATAGGTCATACTTTAAAACAACTGAAAAATAATAGATCAAACTTTAAAATGGCTGAAAAATAATAGGTCAAACTTTAAAATGGCTGAAAAATAATAGGTCATACTTTAAAATGGCTGAAAAATAATAGGTCAAACTTTAAAATGGCTGAAAAACAATAGATCACAATTTAAAACAACTGAATAACAATAGGTCATACTTTAACATGACTGAAAAATAATGGGTCATACTTTAACATGACTGAAAAATAATAGGTCATACTTTAAAACAACTGAAAAATAATAGATCACAATTTAAAACGACTGAAAAACAAAAGGTTATATTGACCGGTCCGTAGTTTCGTGGTTAACACTTCTGGCTCGTAAATGGAAGGTTGTGGGTTCGATTCCCGGTGGAGCACAAAAAATATACCATTTATATTTTCAAATTTGCTCGTCGCTGGGTTGAAAAATTCATAAACCCATACCCATTGATATAAATAAATTGTATTTTATTTATATCGATGCCTTTACCAATGACCGGTCACCAAAGGTCCATCCAGCCTTACAGCAACTGAGTATTGCTTGAGTATTGGCGCTTTGTAGCGACGACCAAGCTCGTAAACACCTCTGCGCACTACAACAAGTGCCATAGATCCCTTCTTACCTATCCTATCCGATTCTTACCTACCAAATTTTGGTAATATTTGTATGAAGACTAATCAGCTGTTCACTTGCGGCCATCTTGGATTAACAGGTTTTTATAAAAATGCATCATTCATTTGTCAAAGCGTGGGCTCAACGGACGACTAAAATGCCTAAGCATAGCACCGTTTGAGAAAATCAGGGGAATCACAAAATAAATAACATGGTTGTATTTCAGAGTCGGTTCACCATTACGTCTGTCTCTAGATGTAAACAGTTGGCAATGACGTTTCACGGCATCGCGTGTGCGGCGTCTTCAGCGCGCTGCACGAACACAATACTGGCAACACCAGCAATCGGCCATAGATTACTCTACACCAATTACTACAGGCTGGCAGCACTGCAGGGTGGGTCTCGTGGTTATACAAAAATACTAGATAGGTACCGATGCTCCACACAAAGTTCAACAATATTTGTTTCTCGGCGAGATGGCGTCAGAGGTCTATGACGTGATTAGGGTCTATAATCTGTAATCTATAATCTATAACATTTAAGATTCATATAAAATGCATTCCCATAAGCAGACACGTATAAGTTCGAGCTTACACATACCGCATGTGGACTTTCAACACCAAGTCATTTAAACATTTCAATATAAAAGTGCATATAAGTCGGGATTGGAGCCATATGTTTGTTTGGGAGATGTTACAGTTGAACAGTGCCCTTGCAGTGATTCATCACAAAACGGCACTACGAATACTGCATTATTATTATTATTATAAAAACCCAATCTCAAATGAACACAAGCCCTACAACTCTTACTGACCTTCCCTGAAACAGGGTGGCATTGGCAAAGTAAACCATTTTTACACAGTATGTGTGGTCAGCCTCATACCAACCTATAAGTCAAGGAACTAGTATGGAAGCGTAAAAACGCATCAAAGTTGCATTTTTTCAGTATTTCCCTCTGTATCCGGACAGTGTCTCAGTTGGAGAGCTCGGCCTGTTTATTTGTACAGGTCTAGTGCATCCACACATCGACAGCCATTCACAAGTCGCATGACTTACAGCGACATGACAGTTAGCCGGATTAGATCCCTACATTTGTATATGCACAATAATACCACATAGTCTTTGCTGTGCCAGGCAGTTCAAAAACCGCACTCGATCTCTACATGTAAATCCACGTCTTTGTACTAGTATCATTGGACCATGCCTCCCCAAAACAGATTTTTTTTCGCGTCTCCCTCCCCCTAGGGAAAAAACTTTTTTTTGGAAAATTGAAGATTTTCATATATATTAATGTATTCAATTTCTTGAATTCCTTGATTGATAGGTTGGTATGAGGTTGACCACCCATACTGTAAAAAATGGTTCACTTTGCCAATGTCACCCCTGTTTCAGGGAAGGTCGGCAAGAGTTGCAGGGCTTATGTTAATTTGAGATTGGGTTTTTTATATTGTAGGTCCACATGTGGCATGTGTGAGCGCGAAATTATGCGTGTCTGCTTGTGGGAATGCATTTAATATGAATCTCAAATGATACTTATCTTTGCAGCTTAGATTTAGATTTAGAATATCATTACAAAAATATATCGTCGTCGACGGGGGGGGGGGGGGATAGGCGCGCAATTTTGAAAAGTTAACTCCCTTTAAAACATATTTTCGCGCCTCCCTTTTTACGCTTTATTTTTTAATTTTTATAACTAATATTTTTATGCATAGGTATTTTTGGCGCCTCCCCTAGCCATACCTCGCGTCCCCCAGTTTGCAAGCCTCTGCTTTATATTATAAGTCGATGGTCTGTGTACTAGTACTTATTCTTGTGTACTATGCACAATAATAACTACTGTAACTGTAACTCTGTCGCCATTCCACTAGGGGTGGCCAGAGCCTCTGCAGAGCTGCCTCCATTTTTTCCTATCCTTACATACCTCTTTCAATTCATTCATATCCATCACCTTTTTCATGCATTTTCTTCTTTTACACTCACTTTGTATATCCCATTCTTTCACAATCTCCTCAATCTGATCACTCCGTACTTTTCTCGGTCGTCCCTTCCCTCTTTTTCCTGTCACACTTTCTTTGTATACACACTTTGTCAGTCTATCATCATCAGGCCCGGATTAACCCCTGTGGGGGCCCTGGTGCGAAAAAAATCTTGGGGCCCCCTATAGCCCCCCCCTTCCCCTCCCCCCTCCCCCCTTATCACAAAATCCCCTCCCCTCGCGCTTATTTTTTTTCAGAACGCAAAATATACAATTTACGAACATGCTAATTGAATGATTGAATTCCTTGATTCTATTCTTGACTTTTAGGTTGGTATGAGGCTGACCACCCATACTGTAAAAAGATGGTTCACTTTGCCAATGACACCCTTGTTTCAGGGAAGGTCGGCAAGAGTTGCAAGGCTTATATTCATTTGAGATTGGGTTTTATATTGTAGGTCCACATGTGGCATGTGTAAGCGCAAACTTATACGTCTCTGCTTGCGAGAATGCATTTAATATGAATCTCAATTGATTTTCATCTTTGATTTAGTTTTAGATTATAATAAAAACGGTACTAATTAGGTAAAAAAAAATGCAAGTACAATGCTACTTCTTAGCAATTTTCCCTCCGAATTTGCAGAGGTCTTTTGAGGTGTGATTCACACATAATAGATAAAGCTTATTTGACACATAAGTTTGTGTGAAACTGACCTCTATAATCTATAGTCATAGTTGCAAAGATATATTGACATTCAAGGCTCATTTTAATGCACTACCGGTCGATAGCTCAGTTGGTAGAGTGCTTGCATTCCATGCCGTGAGCTACGAATGAATGTGAGTACGAATCCCGCCGAGAATGTCAGAAGTTATTTCCCGTTTCGGTGTTTATTTCAAACCCCAAAATAAAATACCGGTAAGGCTTACTCACCTTCACAAGAAATGAATACCAGCCTCCTCGGGAGCTGGGAAATCCCCACTTCAAATGAAGTGGTTGGCGTAGCCCCCTTACATGTAAAAATAAATAGGTTTCGCTCGCCACATGCGAAACCCTTTGGGGGAACGCGGCAAGAAGTTACACTAGATGTGTAGCTTAGTTGCGTTTTTTTTTTGCGTTGTCCACAAGCGTCACGTGTAATTATCGCCTTTGCATATTACTAGGGACTAGGGTGGTCACCTGTTCATCAAAATTTTACTTAAATCAAGTTAATATTATTATCACAAAGCTCAAAAAATCTGACATCCTACCAACCAAATTTACATTTTTTTCGACACCGCCTATCTTCAATAAATCATCCATTGTTTCAAATTTGCAATGTTTACTCTCTCGGCGCCAATGACAATAAATGTTTTACAGCCGTCGGAGCCTTTTATTTTATATTTCCGCTGTGGACTTTACAAAGGCAAGTTATGCAGCTATTATCCTAGAAGTTCATTATAAGACACGAACAGGTGTCATAAAATCATACGCAGTCGATACCTTTGTTTACCTTTACTTTTTTTCTGACTTCCTACCCAGAAACTTTTTTCTTTGTTACTGGAGGCTTTGTTTAAAATTTTTGGAGGCCCATTCAAGTCGTTAAGGGCCCCATTCAGATCGTCGGGGGCCCCGAACGTTTGCTGTGAGAAACTTTTATTATTGGTGTCTTTGTCTGGGCAAAACGAAGCTTTTTGAGTCAAAAGTATTCAATATCAACTAGGGGCGTTGCCCCTGGCTGCTACGCAGCCCAACCCCTTAACATTTGGTGAATGTGTATATTGCGCATAGTTTCCTCGCGTTAAAATTCGGAAAACATGTAAAATAAAAACATGCAGCCTTTGTAAAAGAAAATCGACCACCCATAGTTTAAAAAATGGTTCACTTTGAAGATTTCAGCTGTGTTTCAGGGAAGATTGGCAAGAGTTGCAGGGCTTATGTTCATTTGGAATGGGCTGTTATGTTGTAAGTACACATGCAGCATATGTAAGCGGGAACTTATACATATCTGCTTGTGGGAATGCATTTAATATAAATCTTAAATGATATATATCTTTGCAGCTTAGATTAGATTAGATTAGAACTTATACATGTC
The DNA here is from genome assembly GCA_951799405.1 of Agapetus fuscipes. Taxonomy (NCBI): domain Eukaryota; kingdom Metazoa; phylum Arthropoda; class Insecta; order Trichoptera; family Glossosomatidae; genus Agapetus; species Agapetus fuscipes. The sequence continues at coordinate 18,196,467 of OX637343.1, forward strand.
TGCTCGTAAGAATGCATGTAATATGAATCTCAAATGTTATATATGTTTGCAACTTAGATTACAGATTGAAATCCATTTTTATTTGGCTTTTTTTTATTTTTAATTTGCATGAAATAAAAGAAAATGTAAAAAAAACTTTTACGTTTTGCCGCTAGATGTCAATATTGTTCCATACATTTTTAGTATGAACAAACAGATTAATTCCTAAAAGTTTTCATACATTTGTAAACACACACGCGTAAGCTCGCCGCATTGCAGCATATATACAAAAATTAATTTGCTATAGAGCATGAATGTGTTTCATCTGCTGTGATGGCATTGATTTTGAAAATCGAAACTCGACGACGAATGACGACGACGAAGGGTAATATAATAAAGGATTCCTACGACATTTTTTAGAATTCCTTTAAAGTCTTTCGGGGCCCATCCTGGCGCGGGGCCCTGGTTCGGTCGCACCGCTCGAACCGCCCTAGATCCGGGCCTGATCATCATTCATTCTTTCATAGAATAGGCGGTATCTATCGCCAGCCTTTGTTCCTACATTACTAATAGAAATAGCTGCAACCCATGACCAGCGGTGTAGCCGACACGAAAAAACTTTACACGTCTTGTATTCAGCGTGTAGAACTATCTAATCTTTGTGTTTCTATCTAAATCTAAATCTAAGCTGCAAAATATATGTATCATTTGAGATTCATATTAAATGCATTCCCACAAGCAGACATGCATAATTTCGCGCTTACACATGCTGCATGTGGACGTACAATATAAAAAAACTCCCAATCTCAAATGAACATAAGCCCTGCAACTCTTGCCTACCTTCCCTGAAGCAGGGGTGCTATCTAAAACTAAATGATAAACAAAACAGGTAAACGTTACAATTAAAAAAAATTCTATCTTACTAAAAAAACATTAGTTTTCGATAGCAACAACAAAATATCCACAGAAATCAAATACATAATTTTTAATGAAACCATACATAGGATTTTTTTGCTTAATGTTCCTAATTTGATTTTTTCTCGGCTGGCATACGTCACAGCTGTATATTACTAGGGTCATACATCACAACTTTTATCTCTATTTATACTTAAAAAAATCAATGTTTTTTTTAACTTTCATTTAACAATTCTAATTGTTTTTATGGCTATTGTCAAGAAAAATTATGTCAATTTTATTAATTACCTCAATTTTTACGTTTTTTTTCAAACCAAGCAAAAAAAAAATCTGTTCTCTATGATTTATGACTTCCGAAATATTTTTTAACTACCTACATCTTCCATAAACGCAAAAATATCTATGAAAAAAATAAACACCTCTGCGGCACTACAACAAGTGTCATAGACCTTTATAATCTCTAAAATCTAGGGAGTCTCCCACACAGGATTTTTAAAAAACATACATCTATCAACTAGAAGCAGAAATGTCAAAACACGTAAAGAAGTGTATTTAAATTTTAGAATTTGGCGTTAGAAGAAAAGGCATCGTACTTATTCCATGTCAAGCATGTATAAATAATCCTAAAATAAATGGCTACAAAGACCTCCATTTAAATCCAAATAAATAATTCACAATCTTATCGGGCTACGCCACAGGGGGCGTTCGTGAAAAATGACAATTCCCTATTTGCACTGCAGACAATGTGGATTATTCTCTGCTAAAATGTTAGCCCGCCATTCTACTAATAAAACATATTTTAATTTATCTTTATTTTAAAAAATGTACTTAAATAAATTTAGAAATTGCAATGTGATTTGTATCAGCCTTCATTTTATTATTCTTCAGTTGTCGTCCAGTCGATAGCTCAGTTGGTAGAGTGCTTGCACTTCATGCCGAGAGCTCGGATTCGAATCCCACTGAGGGTGTCAGAAATGATTTCCCATTTCGGTGTTTATTTCAAACTCAAAATAAAATACCGGCAAGGTTTATTCAGCCTTCACAAGAAATGAGAATGGTTGGCGTAAGATTGGCCCCCTTGCCTGTAAAAATAAATAGGTTACATTCGCCAAACGCGACCCCTTCAGGGAGAATGCTGCAGGAAGTTACACTATATGTGTAGCTTACATGCATTACAGTTGGTAGTAGGTACTCTTATGTGTTTTACTATTTACACATCATTCATGTAAAAGTTACGCCAAATTTTGGTTCAATCGAATACAAATATTTGGACAAAAATGTAAGGTAAAGTAAGTTTGTGATTACATATGCTCCATGTGTACTTATAAAATAATATACACCCATATCTCAAATGAACATAAGCTCTGCAGTCTTACTGACTTTCCCTGAAACAGAGGTGACATTGGGAAAATATCCCATACCTACAGTATGGGTGGTCAACTTGATACCAACCATAAGTCCAGAAACCAATAAGATAATATTGGTTTGCCTTTTCCCTCGCAACCCGGCCGTGTGACATCACAAGTTTTAATTGTACATTGAAGCTTTCACGGCCGGTTTTTGTTGACATAACAATCACTTTTTTCGGGCTATGTAGCCGTGGGCTGGTTGTTTCTTTCCGGACAGTTTCGCCCATTGCTCTGATGGCCATTATCAGCGGTTGGCTAGTTGCTGTGATCTTCTTACAGGATCTGATCAATCAACCCTTAGTACGAGTTGCAAAACTTGAGTAATGTAAAGTTTACGGCAATTATTAAAGAGTGATTTTCCCAAAAATCTGCCGTTTTTGTTTGTTTGAACTTGATTTTCTTTATCACTGTAACTCTTTTGCTAAGACCATAAAGTGTAAGAAACAAAAACGGCAGATTTTGGGAGAAATCACTCTTTAATGTTTTCCGTAAACTTTACTTTTCTCAAGTTTTGCAACTCGTACTAAGGGTACAGACCACGGCTACATAGCCTGAAAAAAGTGATTGTTATGTTCACAAATTTTGCTGTGTGTGGATTTTTTCCCCGTCCAATTCTGTAAATAAGCAATATGTGGAGAAAGTAACAAAAAACAATGTCGGTATGTTTTATCAACATTTTATTAATAATTAAAATCTAACAAGCTCATATTGTAAGAGGCACTTAAAGTCAAAAATACAGATAATGTAAAAAACATAAAAAATGGATGGAATCAAAATAAGGTACAAATCAAAACAAGTCATATTTGTAAGTACCTACTGTTCTAATAACTATAAGCTACAATAATATGACAAAACAATTTCTTTCAGTATCATTTTGTTGAGTAAACAAACTTAAATCATATTTTTAAATTGGATTTAAAAAAAAATGTGATAACTTAATAATATCAAGGCCCGTATTGCACAATTCGATAAATTAATTTAATGCACTGTCGCAGTTCCAATCAAATTGAAATAAGGTCAAAAAGAATTACTTGGTACAATTTCAAAATTCAACCAATTAGAGCTGAGATGATTCAAACATTGTGAGAAGCAGCCAGAGCAGCATAAACGACCACACTTTTAGTTTATGGAATGTAATATCTTTAAACTGTCAAAATTAAGTGCTGTAAAATATATTAACTAAATACTTCCCTGACTTTTGGGAATTAATATTCAATTTGTGTTTTTTTAAGAAATCCTATACGGGAGACTCCCTAGATTTCAGAGACTCTATGGCACTTGTTGTAGTGCCGCAGAGGTGTTTACGAGCTTGGCTGTCGCTACAAAGCGCCAATACTCAAGCAAGACCCAGTTGCTGTTAGGCTGGATGGACCTTTAGTGACCGGTCTTAGGTAAAGGTTTTATGAATTTTTCAACCCAGCGAAGAGCATATTTGAAAATATAAATGCTATATTTTTTGTGCTCCACCGGGATTCGAACCCAAAACCTTCCATTCACGAGTCCGAAGTGTTACCACTGGACTATGGACCGGCCACAAACCGCGAGTCTGGGATTTTTTAAACGCCACAGATCCATTCAGAAACAACTCAGGTGGGATCAAAAATGTATATAGCATGGTTAGAGATTCTCATTGGAAATGTGCATTTACACCAAATCTTTTAGTTTTAACATTTAAAGATTTCTACTAACAAATCAACGTAAAGGGCAAAAAAATACTTGCACATTTTGTTAAAACATGCTTATGAAATTTCTAACAGGCACATGTGAATACTTCAAAACAGTGGTTTCTATATTATAGTTTTATGACTCATTTCAAAGGCATTTCAAAAGTATACGACAGTTCACTAGCAAACTGACACATAAAGAATAAAAATCAGATATTTTTGCACTAATAATAAAGAATTTTCATCGTGCAAGGAGAGTAACATAACCAAGAAAAAATAATAAACGAGTTTTCAAATTGATGTACTTATGTAGGTATGTTACAACCTAGACCTCATGATGACCCCTGTTGACGTTTGACGATTTACTAGATGGCGACATTAATTTTGATTTTCACCACGGTTCAGTTTAAACCATGTCGATCTGCACATCCAGCCTGCAAGGCTATAATAAAGTGGATCTTACTTGAGAATTTAGCTCGAAACGAGATGTGATTCACACAAATACAGCACTCACAAATAAATCATCCTGATATTATCGCAAGTGAAATTTGTGTCAGTTTAATTGCACATTGAAGCTTTCACGGCCGGTTCTTGTTGACACAACAATCACTTTTTTGGGGCTATGTAGCCGTGGTCTGGTTGATTCTTTCCGGACAGTTTCGCCCATTGCTCCGATGGGCATTATCAGCGGTTGGCTAGTCGCTGTGATCTTCTTACAGGATCTGCTGTACTAGAAACAACGCCAGCCTTTGGATTGTGTCAGTTTGTCTACAAACTGTTGATATAAAAATCTATAACTTATTATTTATACATACAATAATACCTAATTTTAATGTAATACCTTGTACATTCAGTACACTTCTATAATCTATAATCTAAGTTGCAAGGATATATTCATTTAAAGCTCTCAGATGTATGCCCACAAACCAACAAGTGTAGTTCGCGCTTACAATGCTGAATGTGTACTTACAAATAAAATCCAAACCTCAAATGAACATAAGCCCCACAACTTTTGCCTTCATTATTATAATTTGTTTTAATACATAAATATACTTGTATTTCATACTTTTTCTTTAAATACAGGCATTTTAAAAGGTGAATTTTGATTCAAAGGCAACATTTCAACATAATATTAAAATACCAAATTTTAAAAGCACTTTAGGTGTTCCTAATTTAAAAAAACATGTTTGAATATTCAAAATTAGTAAAACAGTGAAAAAAGTGAGAAAAGGAGGATTACATTTTCTTGAAAATCATAATAAAAAGATAAAACTCATGGCTGGACAATTAATAATGCTCAGTTTAAAACTGCAAGTCATTTTTTGTGATATTCAAGTCAAAAGATATTTATGAGTAAAAACATAAATTATGTATTTAACCCTGACATGTCTGAAGTGTTTGTTTTTGGTTACTTATTTGTTATTACTGCAAATTTAAATTATTTAAAAGGCACTTTTTTTTTTAATTTTTTTTTTCTTCAGTGGCAGCTTCGGTAGAAACAATGGACTCGCCACATACAAATTGGCTATGAGATGTCACATGTAGTAAATAAAAAATGGATTCCCCATAATCAGGGATTTTTATTTTATTTTACAGCATTGTGAAATATTTGCTGGTGAGGGTTGTCCTAAATGCAGTACGTATCGCTTTAGTGAACTATTATCAATCTTGTGGGTACACAATATTGTATTGAAACTATGTGCTGTCTTTAGTCTGGCCAAGTGACACTACATTCTCCCCACTTTAAATTTTTGGAGTCCATTGGTCCTTGCTTAGTAATGAAAACATAAAGCTTCCATGTTATCTCAATAGATGTCAGAAAAATAAGCAGTGTGGCCCAGGGGCGTGCATCCCATACAGGCACACATGCGCCTAATAGGTAGGCAATATAGGCTAAAAACACATTTAAACTTGGTATTCAGATTTAAAATTTAAAATTTAAGTTCGATTGGAGCCATCTTTAGCACTTCAGTCAATTTTGAATGAGTTGGGAAAAGGAATGGGAGAAAATGTTTATTCTGAAATGTATTTGCCTATACCGAATGCACGCCCCTGGTGTGACCTTATAGTGATAAAATTCCTTGCTCAAAAAATGCAATTTTAATGAAAATTTCAAGCTTGGTACTTCATGTGTTAATAAATTAATTTTAGAAAAATACAATTCATTTCAAATATAAAACATCAACAATGGTATTCATAATACGTATAACCCACAAATCATGTATTTTTTAGTATAAAGAATCCACATTAGTCAACAGATGAGCCATGGATTTGCTGCGTGTGAATAACACTGCACAAATACTGTGATTATTTTTCATCATAGATAAGTGCTACAATACAATTCATTTTAAAATACGGAACACGAAGGTAGAAAAATATTGTTGTTTTTTCATTGCATGTCATTTTTATATCAAGCCTGCATCTAGTAATGAGAGTGGGTAAGTCTAATTATTATAAAAATATTACAATGTTGTCATGATATGGGATATTCTACTTTTAAGTATATTATAAACAAGGGGTGGGTATCTTTTTACTGTAAACAGCAGGTTCTCATTTACAAAATTATATCGGTGTTATTCTTAGACATTTTCGTCGCCCTTTGAACCCACGTTTTGCTTAATTTTGATTCTTGAACATTTCTGAAGTAGTTAGGCTTGCGTCTCGAGCTCAACGCCCGCCCAAATCTAACCTCCAAATGTATGCGAAGTTAGGCCGAGACAAAACCGCCTCGGAGACGGTTTTGTGGTACAGTCATTGGTACAGTCGATTTTGACAACTGCCGTATTTAATATTAAATCGTAAATATTTGCTTTATTACTGTTTTGTTTTGCGATTTGTTTTTGTCATTTTGGTCACATTGACAGAATTCAGCATCTTTTTGCTAATCAATCGCTTTTTGAGGCACAAAACACAAAAAAATAAGAAGCAAAAGAAATCATTTGAAAGATTGAAACACGGCTCGCGGCAAAATTCTTCATATGACACATTTTACAAAACTGAACTAAACTTGATAGTTTAAAATAAGTGAAGAGGATATTCAACACTCCACAAACACATATGAGACACTTTTTCCATCTGAAATAAAATATTTAGATGCATTTCGGCTGACATCTGATTTGTGTACAAACAAAACAACCAGCCATCCGCCATTGTGACGTCAGCCCCGCGCGTCCCCGCCTGCCTGCCGCGGCCATATCTGTGTGGTCGTCCCAAACGCATATTCCCTACATTTGGTTTATTTTTCCCGATCCACAAAAAATATACGGATTTATTTGGCTAATCAATTGTTTTCAAAGTTTTTTTAATTATAAATTGCACAACAAATTTATAAACTGGTTATTTGCTTTTATTTTTCATATTTTTTTTGCGTTATTGTCAATGGTTATTGTTTTAATAATTATTTAAAAACGACTGAAAATTCCCTATTCTTTAAATAATATTTATAAAGTGACATCTCTAGAACAGATTTTTTTTTTAAATACGACATTGAACGGACGTAATTTCAGCCGTCCAAATTTGGTCGCAGGCTCAACTGTTCCTACGTTACACTATGAACGAGAATCAATATTTCAAATTTGGTCTAGTCCGGCGTTGTACCCAGACTAAGTAGTCGCCAGTTAGGCCGATGGCGAAATATGACAAGTAAGAATAACACCGTATGTTTTTACCTGCGATTCTATACGACTCATTTGAAAGTATTTCTTTTTGGTACACCCCCACAAGTTGAATTTATGTTTTTAAAGCTTTATTGCATTTAAAAAGAATGCCATTATGAAAAATATGATTGGAATGTGTTTGTAGTAAGAATATTATGTTTTTAAATAGCAACATTATCAGAAATTCTATTAAATATAGGTACAAGTGGTGTTTGATGTAAAATATCAGATCATTTGCAGCTCAGTACATTATTCTTGTAAAATAGATTCAACCAGATTTAGATATACAGTCGGGCCTTTCTATTGCGGACAGGCAGAAAACTCACCCTTGGCGGATTATCTAGGTGTCTGTATTGTAGTCTGTAAATTGGAATGGCTTTAAAACTTGAATAAATAAATTATTTGTATAAAATATTTATGTATTGAATTGCTTCAATTATAGAAAGATATATGAGTGGGTTGGAACCAATTTTTTTCTGCAATCTCACACTTTAAACTGCTCTCTCTTAATATTTTTTAGGGTTTGGTGGTTTACACAGTGAAAGTCCATTGTATATTAATTAAATAAACAAAGTGAATTAAAACTTTGTTTATTTAATTAATATGCTCTCCTTTAGTTTATGTCGCTTATGCCCTCCTGCCTTTTAACTGTCGATATGTACTTTCTACATCCAATTTTGGACATGAATAATTCACACCATCATCTATCCCAGGCACTCAGCAGATGCAGATACATTCTAGGGTAACAAATTTGTTGTCTGCATTTAAAAACACATAAGAAATTAATTGGATTTTAGAGTGTAGCCAACAATTTCAGTTACAGATAATAATTTCAAGTTTAAATGCATTTTCCAGCATACGTTGCCTACTTCTGCCCGTGTACTCGCCACTAATCTACACATTGACTTGAGTTACATCTTAATCTTTATTTTCATGGCCTCGACACATTTAAAACATCCCTCAACTATGTGACATCATGTGTAGTAAATGAAAATGGATTCCCAATAATTACTTTTCTCAAGTGCGTAAACTGTAAAAAATATATGAAAACTAAATTGCTCACTAGACGTGCACTAGTATGTTTCATGTTTTTTTTTTATTTATGCAAAAAAAATTACACTCCTAGTACAATGCACTTCAATATCTTTCCAAACTACTCACATAACATTGTATTTAAGTGATGGCTCCATCCTGTCTTTAGCCCTTTTAAGTGACATCACATTTCATCCCCACATTTAACCTTTTCGCTTTTGAATATTCTGGCTGTGTATATATACCCCCAGTACGGAATACTTTTCCAAGCACATTTTTACAACATTTATTGTTTCCTACTTTAATTGATTGACGACACTTGTGAACAAACTATGTGCACAGTCACATGTATTAGGTATTCAAGAACAAAAATCGCAAAGGTTTAGCACATTTCACTTGCAGACTTTTGAATTCTTGAACACAGATGTCAGGGATAAGTTCAAAGTTGGATGACGTCTATGATTGACAGCCGCACTGTATGCAAGTTTACACTTGACGCCTATGAGTCACCCGCAGCTTAAGGTCTCGCCGCGTCAAGCCTGAAAGCGCCCTTGCAGTGACAGTAGTCACGACACGGCTCTCTACAAATCATCATCATCAAGGGTTAAATGTGCCGAGTCCATTGTTTTCTAATCCTGAATGCACTTACATATAAATACATAACATTACATTTGGTCCACCTTATGCTATACTTGAGAGTCACGTGACCAGTTTCCTTGCGTCACCAGTGACTTATATGTAGCCGGACCTGTGGTGCGGGTAGTGCCCGGACTCGGAGGCGGGCTGGGACTCCTGCATCTGCATCACCAGGTTCTTGGCCTCGCGGCGGCTGGTGTACGATCTCTTGGTCTCGAAGTACAGCAGCAGAGATGCGACAGCTAGACAGTCAACAACAAAACATAGTCAATTAATTGATATAGTTTGTCTCCGGTTACACCATGTTCTATTTGCAGTAATTTTGTCACTTGCCACATGGGACCTCTTTGAGGAAAAAGCGGCAAAAAGAAAAATGACTAACAATTGTACATAATTATGCTTATATTTAAAAACAACATTAATTAAGACATTAAGACAAGTATATGTTAATAAAAATAAAGGTGGTTGCTTACCAAAGATAAAGAAGGCAACAACGGCGAAGGCGTAAGACCAGGAGAGCACGTTAAAGGACGGATACATCAGCCAGTCACGGCGGTAGCAGTTCCCACCAAAGATAGCCACCGCCAGGAACAGGAAGAAGCCTGGAAATAATTACATCAATTAATGTAAAACTCACCTCAAGTCATTCACGTCACCTCACTACCATTGCCGTAAACAATGCTGAGTCTTTATAATCTCAATCATTGATAGAAACATTTTTACCATATTTGAAGGAACAAGTGCTCTAAGCCTCGTTCCTTAACAGAGACAAATACTAATTTATTAACTTACAAATGAGTCTTTATTCAATAGATGCAACTATTATTAAAACTAAAGGAATCCTGTGCGGGAGGCTCCCCAATTCTTAAAAGTCTTGGGGGTCTATGTCACCCTGGAAGGGTGCCGCAGAGGTGTTGCTTGAGTTCTTGCTTCTATCGTGAGGCGCTGCAAGGAAGTGGTGATTGATGTTGGTTTTGAATAAAACCGGATTAAATTGGGAAGGGAACACAGATACTGGTAGACCATTCCATAAACGGGCAGTTTGGCAAAGGAATGAGTCATGAAAAGCCAAGTTCTCATAGTTTTGAGATCGACTGCAAAGGGATGAATAAGAGTCGTACTACGAGTTTCCCTTTCTGAAATGCGAGGGGGAGGGGTTAATGAATGGAGCTCATTAGAACAAGCTCCGTGGTAATATCGATAAAAAAGACTGAGCATTCCAACTTTTCTTCTGTGCTGGAGCGGCTGCAGATCGGATGTCAGAGAAGGATCATTGATCAACCTCACTGCCCTCCTTTGCACAGAATCAAGTTGCTCACTCAACTTCTTGGACATACCACACCAGAGATGGCTGCCATACTCGATAATGGGGCGGATTTGGGATTTATACAGAGTCAATAACTGGGCTGAAGTAAAAAATCTACGGGCTCTGTATAATATGCTGAGTCGCCGGAGAGCGGAAGTTGTGCGAGACTCAATAGCATCATGGTATTGTAACTCTGATGACAGAGAAACACCAAGAATATTTAAGTGTTCATGGTTAGAGAGGGAGACATTGTCGAAAGTTGGGAGATAGTTGTTTGGAATCCTCTTTTTTTTTTTTTTTAAGGAATCCTGTGCGGGAGGCTCCCCAATTCTTGAGAGTCTTGGGGGTCTATGTCACCCTGGAAGGGTGCCGCAGAGGTGTTGCTTGAGTTCTTGGTTCTGTCGTGAGGCGCTGCAAGGAAGTGGTGATTGATGTTGGTTTTGAATAAAACCGGATTAAATTGGGAAGGGAACACAGATCATCTCTTTAATGATATCAGACATGCTTGAGTCTTTTGATGTTGAACTCTACAAGGTTGTCAGTGCCCCAACGGCTGACAGCCCTTAGATCTGTATATAAAGCTAACATGGGTATTTTAGAACAAAAATCACAAAGGTGTAGCACATTCCACTTGCAGACTTTTGAATTCTTGAACACAGATGTCAGGGATAAGTTCAAAACTTTGGATGACGTCTATGATTGACAGCCGCACTGTATGCAAGTTTACACTTGACGCCTCTGTGTGTCACCTGCAGTCAAACGATTAAGAAGGCGATATGCTGCTGAAATTATTCAATTGAAGCTCATTCACTTGATTCAATGAAATGCCAGAAAGAAGTGGGAAAAAAGCGTGACTCACTGGCAGATGCTGTACAGCAGAAGCTGAAGGCCGTGCACATCCACTCGTAGCGCAGGACGAAGCGCAGCGGCCAGCGAATGACCACAGTGGCCAGCACCAGCTGGGCGGCCAGGGAGCCTATCAGGGCCAAGGTCACCAGGGCCTGCACCAGCATCAGCCAGCCCGGCAACAGCCACTCACGGATCACATAGTACTCCTGCAACAATCAAATCATGTGTGACTTAAGCATCACTGGATAAATTACAGTTGAAAGATTAATCAGGTGTTCACATTCTGAGTGGAGCGCTTGTATTTGACTCCAAACGTGCTGTTCTTCCGTGTTCTTCAAAGCTGTAGAAACATTATTTCCTTGACTAATAAGTTGGTACGAGGCTGACTCCCCTGCTGTAAAACATGATTCACTTTTTTTACAATAATAATAATTATAATCTTTAATCTAAGTTGCAAGGATATATTCATTTAAAGTTCTCAAATGCATTCCCACAAACAAACACGTGTAGTTCGCGCTTACAAATGCTGAATGTGTACTTATAAATAAAATCCAAACCTCAAATGAACATAAGCCCTAAAACTTTTGCCGACCTTCCTTGACACAGGGGTTACACTGGCAAAGTGAACCATTTTTTACAGTATGGGTGGTCAGCCTCATACCAACCTAAAAGTCAAGGAATTTTTAACTACACAGTTAAAAATTATTAATCAGATATTAGGATGAACGGGTGAATGATAGGATGAACTCATGCATGTGTACTGAACAGTTCATCCTCAGTCGCCGTGCAGAGAGGGTGTCTCCTGAAGACGTTAGCTATGTTGCTAACGAAACATTGAGAATAATGTAAGTTCTCTTATAACGGTTTGTCTAATATCCGATTAATAAATTTTAAACTGTGAAGTTATTATTATTGTAATATGTCAAACGACCGTAATTCTAACCTAAACCTAACAATGATTCACTTTTGCCAATGCCAACCAGTTTCAGGTAAAGGCGGCAGGAGTTACAATATCTATGATTATGTGAGGTTTGGTTTTTTGTAAGTACACATGCAGCACGCGTAAGCGCAAACTTATTTGTGTCTGCTTGTGAACATACATTTGATGTGAATCTTAAATGTTAACATATCTTTGGAATATAGATAGATACGGCATTCTTCAGGCAGTCATAAGTTCCTTAAGAAGAGAGAAACTCCTATTTCACATATATAACTTAAAATAAAAACTGGTTTTTAATGTCACAAAGACATACATTGTGGAGGAAAAATGGTGAGGCCTGTGTGCAGCAGTGGTAAGCTGAGGATGTGTTCTATAATCTGTAAACAATTCAATCACTGATAATATTTTTTCTTCTTACCTCGCTAAAGATGTAATGGCAGCCAGAAAACAGCTTTGGGAACTGGTAGTACGGATATCTGAACTTATCAAAGCAATACTCCCACAGACCCATTCTGGTGAAGGAGGAAAACATTTCTGGATAAGACTCTATCCAGTACGGACTGGCAAAGGACATGAGCAGAAACATTCCTGCAATGTAGCTGAAGAGCGCTCCATAAACCGTCAAATCTAAAAAAAAAAATTAAATTTGAATACCTACCTGATAATATTTTTATTTACTGCCAACACTATTATTTTTTCTTAGCAACACAAAGAGATTCCATTTTCAAAATTTTGAATCGGGGAAGACATTCTGTAATGGAGGTTATCCGATATTATTACACATTTTTCTTCAGTATTTGCGTTTAAAAACTGAAATATTAAGCATGCCTACTAAGCAGCTATGACTGAGAAAAATGATTAATGAACAATAATTTTAATAAAATAATTAGGTTAGGTAGACACGACTTGGGTTTTTCCAGAACCGAAAAATCTCTTCATGCACGGAAAAATGCTTCAAAGGGCTTAAATAAAACACATTTCCCATGTTTATTTAATGTTTCCTTGCACTTGTGGGACACAGATATGTGTAAAAATAGATCAAAACAAAAGAAGGCGTGCCCAAGACTACAGTTGACAAATATTTCGTAAATCCACACTTCAAATTAAGATAAACAGTTTCTTACTTGACGCTTTTGGATACTCATTATCCGTCTTCCACTCGAAAGCCATGTTTTCGTTATTTTACAGGCGTTTTTCTATTTATTTTCCAACTGTTGCGAATCAAAACACAATGGGGGGATTTTGACAGGTCAGTTTACTCACTCGGCGGCCATATTGAATTTTTTAAACGACACACCTTTGTTGAATTTTTCTGCAGGTGGTACCTACGAGAAATTCCACAGAATGTCAACCTTTTGAAAACGGAACCTTCTCTCACCTATTTATTCTCATACTTTTTGTTTAGCTAACAAGTTTTTTGAATATTTTTTCCTTTCAAATACACATTTGTGCTTGCTCTTCATGAATAGCAGGTCACTGTAGATAGCTCCAGAACTACCAGGGAAATTACAGGATCTTTATTATTATGTGACCGATGGGTGTTTTTCTGGCAGTCAATAAACAAGATCTCCATATATTTGGCCATCATATTGTTTATTGCAACAATGAAAAAGCATACTTGTAAAGCAATGCCGAACCTATGACATGAGAAAAGCCAGAGTATTGAATTTCTATATTGTTACTGAAAATGATAAACAAAACAATGTTTCAGGTAGTATAAAAATCTTTTATTTCTTAAAAACACTTCACAAATTAATATAGAATGTGCTACTTACACAACATACATTAAAATATACATGCAATCTTACTTGCGGCAGCTTCTTCCATCCAAAAATGTTGAAAAAAAAAGTTAAGGCACTTAAACTAAATAGAAATAATAATAAAAATGGACGGTATTTGTGTTACGTAAGTTCAGGTTAAGCCATTGATAAGAAAAAATATCAAAAACTCCTTAATGCTATTTAAAACTACAATGTAACTAAGATTATTTTGTACATTATCATTTTATGGTTTGAAACAAAGAAAAGTGATATTTTTCATGAAGAAACTTTTGTTGTACCAATCAATTTCATTAGTGTATGGTGAAAAATTAGAAAAAAAAATAGATTCTCAGAGATTCAAGTAATATCAATTATATTATAGGTTGGTATGCGGCTGACCACCCATACTGTAAAAAATGGTTCACTTTGCCAATGTCACCCCTGTTTCAGGGAAGGACGGCATGAGTTGCAGGGCTTATGTTCATTTGAGATTGGGTTTTTATATTGCAGGTCCACATGCGGCATGTGTTAGCGCGAAATTATACATGTCTGCTTGTGGGAATGCATTTAATATAAATCTTAAATGATATATATCTTTGCAGCTTAGATTAGATTAGAAATAATGTATGCAAGAATTAAGATGTGTAAATAGTAGTGTATTAAAATTATTATCTTATTTTATAAAGTGTAAATAGTACATTTTTACAATGACATCATCTGCAATGTGCCTTTTTCAATGTGGCGCATTTTATTAAAAAACTTTATTATAGAAAAAAATGGTGATCTGTTGTTAAGAATACTAAAGAGGTGATTTCCATAAAGAAATAATCAGCAGTCAAATATATTTTTGATATGATCTTGATTCATCACAGCTTAAATAGAAAAATTGCATGAGGCTATCAAAAGGCACTACAATACTACCAAGGCATAGACTATGTATTCACTTACAGGGCTACCAGCTTTGACCGACACATAATAATGCAAAATTGGTAGCCCTGTTTGATACCAATAGACAAAAAAAACTGTAACTTGGTAAAAGATTTCATAAAATGACGATTAGAGAAATTATTGATAATTAAGGCACTAAAATACTAATTTTAATCATTTAAAACACATACACCACACCAGACTCAATTTGTGCATTTAATTCAAATTGAAGAAAACATTTAAGGCTATTTTACAAAGACTTGATAAAATTCTCTGCATATGTTACGCGGAGCAAACACATGAAAAACAGAGCATGCGTTACAGTCGCCAAAAATATATCATTACCTCCATGTGAACCACACTCCTGTCCATCACTTCATTTCATTCTATATTTTAAAATTAATGATGATTCCAAAAATTGACTCCATTCCAAGTTCAAGTGGTTGGCATAAGCCTGGCCCCCTTACTTGTGAAAATAAATGCATTCCACTCAGCAAATGCAACCTCTCTGGGAACAAAGTGGCAAGAAATTGCACACTATATGCGCAGCTTAGTTGCAATGACTCATTTTTTCCAGATTACATATCCAACAAAGTTTGAGCTTCTAAAAAGGCAATGCACCTTCAAATTCAAAATCGTCAAGATGATTAACAACCTTTTTAATTGCTTACGCGGCAACACAGAAATTAAATTTATGACTGTTTTTTTTAACATCAGGTAACACTTAGTTAATAGGTACAATTATCTATGGAATTACCTCTCAAATTGGGTTATTAGCTCAACAAATGAATCGTAAACAAAATATTGAGACAATCATAAATTATAACAGTAAAATTTCAAATACTCAGATCAAATCTATAATCTAATCTATTATCTAAGCTGCAAAGATATGTTAACATTTAAGGCTCATATCAAATGCATGCCCACAGACAGGCACAAGTAGGTTCGCGCCTACACATTCTACATGTGTGCATACAAATAAGCAAAACCTCACATGAACATAAACCTTGCAACTCCTGCCGCCGTTCCCTGAACGGGGTGGCCCATGCCTATGCCCATCAATAATGAAAGGCTTGATAACATTAAAGCAAGTATGCTATCTTATATGAGTTGCTATTATCAACATTATTTTTCCCAATTTATATTAATAATTTTTCCCTCAATTTCTAATTTCATGGAATGATACATTTCTAAAACGTCTTTCAATTTTCAACACTGAGAAAACTTGAAAAATGATTTGTACACAGCAAGATGGATACCCAATTTCTTTTCCACTAGCTCCATAAAGAATCAATACTATTAGAGATTTAGTACTTTGAACAAAACGGAAATCAAAATATTTTCCTCAAAACGACCGCAAACTTTGAGTCATGCATTCAAAAAATCAATTCACAGTGTAAGATCATTAGAATGTGTAAAACGTTAAATTGGCACAAAAAAAACTTTCTAAAGCTACCAAAGTCCTAAAGTTTTCTTAATTATTACCCCCACTATAAACAGGAGTGCTAGTCTATCAATGAAAACAATGGAATGCCTTAATTTATCAGTTGGTTTACACTTAAAATGAATGCGGGAAGAACCAAACTATGATTTTTTTCAATCTTTGTTCCAAAAATATCATTTTTTTTAATAAGTATACAAAATACTTGTCATTGAGATGTTTTTAAACTGCTTACAAGCAAAAATAAACGTAAATTTAACAAAAAACTTAAAGTTAAGAATATGTTAGATCAAATAAGTGGAATGAAGAATAATATTTTAATGTTTTATATGACACACTGATGGCTTTATTATATTTAAGTATTGGAATTGGTTTCTCCTATTGAAAAAAGACATCTGAACACAGAACACGTACCAATAAGTCTTTGACTACAATAAATTTAAAATTTAAACTTAAGTCCAGAGTGAACTGTCTTGTCTTAGCTAGTGATTGTATCGGTCAGTAGCAAACAATAAAACATGGCCATACATGAACAGCTGATTGATAAGTTCTGCAAGGTCTACCGTCACAACTATCCACTCCGTGCTCCAATGGTTCATTCCATATCTCTGTCCATCTCATCAAATGCAGTCTGCCGACTTTTATTATCTCCGTCAAATTACCATCTTGATAAAATTCACAAGGTTTGCAATATTTTTTGCCTCATTTTGTTCAATCTTTTATCAAACCGTATTTTCAAAGACATTGAATCCATTTGATCTTTGTTCAAATTTCAAGATCACAGATGCGGCCAGTTTTGATAAAATTACTTTTGATATGTAAGCCATCAGTCTTGTCAAAAATTGTTGACAAAGCGATATAATCTCAGTTGCAAGATATATTGACTGTTAAGGCTCATATTGAATGCATGTCCACAAGCAGGCGCTTACACATGCTGTAAGTGTACATACAAAATAAACCAAACCTCATTAAATCTATCATCCAATTTGCAAATATATTTTTTTAAGGAAGCCTGTGCGGGAGACTTCTTAGATTCAAGAGACTCTAGGGATCTATGACACTTGTTATAGTGCCGCAGAGGTGATGGTGATGTGGCAGTTGTCCTTATCCGGTCGCAGGGCCGTTAGCTGAGCAGTGTTGTGGTGTGTGTTGAAAGGCGAAGAAAGGAAATGGCGAATGATATTGGATTTGAAAAGGGCAAGGTTAAATTGGGATGGAAACACAGATACCGGTAACTCGTTCCATAATAGATTTCAGAGGTTTGAATTATTTTGTATATGCACACCTCACACGAAAATAAATCTAGCAACTCCTGTCGCCTTTCCCTGAAAGCAGAGTGGCATTGGCATCTAAAGTGAACCATATTTAACCAATTTAAAATACTTATTCTTCATTCCACACTTGAAATCAGACGGTAGAGCCCTATGTATAAGTCGTTGTTGACCGTGTTGATGATGGAGTTCAAGCCTTGGTCTCCTGCTCCAGCTGGAACCTGGCCTGCGACTCCTTGAGGCGCTGCCGCTTCTTGCTCTGCACGTTGTACTCCGTGAGGAAGAGCGAGGCGGCGATGAGCAGCGTGCCCGCACCAAACACGGCCACGCCAAACGACCAGCCTGCAACAACACACATACACAACACATCGCTTTGTAAATCATAACAGCAATTTCAAATGGCGCTAACATTTCTTGACAAAAAGTTACACTATATGTGTAGCTTAGTCACGTGAATTGACATAGACTTAATTGTGTCTTCACACGGCCAGGTTGCTAGGGAAAAGGCAAACAAATATTTTGTTGTACATTGAAGCTTTCACGGCCGGTTCTTGTTGACACAACAATCACTTTTCCAAAGGCTGGCGTTGTTTCTAGTACAGCAGATCCTGTAAGAAGATCACAGCGACTAGCCAACCGCTGATAATGTCCATCGGAGCAATGGGCGAAACTGTCCGGAAAGAATCAATCAGACCACGGCTACATAGCTCGAATAAAGTGATTGTTGTGTCAGATATTTTGTTATTGGTAACCTATAATTCCTTGATTTTTAGATTGGTATGAGGTTGACCACCCATCCTGTAAAAAATGGCTCACTCTGCAAATGTCACCCCGGTTTCAGGGAAGGTCGGCAAAAGTTTCAGGATTTATGTCCATTTGCGGCTTGGATTTTAATTTGTGAGTTCACATGCAGTATTTGTTAGCGCGAACTTAGACATGTCCGTTTTGTAAGCGCGAACTTAGACGTGTCTGTTTGTGGGCATGCATTTAATATTAATTTTGTGTGCAAAGATGCCATTTCATGCACACAAGCTTCTGCTTTCGCATGAAGACAACTGGCCACACACAAATCTATTTTAAAAAAAAAACGTTATTGGTTGCTAAGGATGGCAGTCCCATAGACCTCATTAATGAAACCTTTTTCCTTTAAATGCATTCAAATATTTAGTTGGTATATTATACACAGTTCTGTGTGAACTTCAATTAAATTGCAGTGTGACAACAATGACAAGGCGTGATGAATTTTACATGGTTTTTCAATGATGACAATACCAAAATTAGTAATACACTTAACCATGGTATTTTTAAAAAATTTAGTTTCATTTTTAAGTTCAAAATAACACATTGCATACTGACAGATTTTTCCCTGCAACTCCATTATTAATATACTTTTTTTCAAATAAATACTTTTACTGACCGAAATAGTTGTTGGCGTGGTCCGGCATCCATCCGTCAGTGTTGCCAAACGCAGCAAAAATAATTGTACCCAGTAGGCCACTTATACCTAAAAGATAAAGAATAATAAAATGACACTCTGCATTAAATATAAATCTTAAATTAGTCAGTGTTATAGCAAAAGGAGTCAAGTCGCTAATCTTGACTAGCGTATTTGGAATAGGTTTTCGTAGTTTGTCAAAGCGTGGGCTCAACAGATGACTAAAATGTCTAAGAATAGCACCGTAAATGTTTTTTAAAAATGTACTTGAAAAAGTATTCCGTACTGGGGGTATGTATTCATATAGCCAGAATATTCAGAAATGAAACAGTTAATATTTAAAATAAAATAAATAAATTTGATGACCTCTGCGCCTCTTCGCTATTAGTAAAACAATGGCTCTATAGCCGTGAAATGGGAAATGATGTGCTCACCAGAACCGAGGAGGATGAACCCGATGCCCTTGACGAGGAGCACGAACTTCTCCTGGTCGGGTCCGCAGCACAGGAAGAACATCAGCACCAGCACCATGCACACCAAGGTTCCTATCAGGCACAGCGTGTAGAAGAACTGCGTGGCCACCATGAAAGCTGCAAGTGAACAGTGAACTTATTATCAACTGATAATTATGAGGCTCTGTTACAAAATTGTCAACAGCTTTTTTGACAGTCCCACCGTTGCGTTCCACCCTGTTGGAGAGTTTTCAGCTGCTACTATCTACCCTTTAAATTTAGATAATCATTCCCCCTTACAGTGTGGCATATTTGTTTACCTGGCAAAAGGAATCCTCTGATCTGATCATATCCCGCAGTGAATGGGTCGTACACCCATCTGCAGCCAACAAAGAATCTCCTCTGGTAGACGTCCAGGGGGTCGGGAAGAGAGCGGAAGCAATGGGTCCAGAGACCAAGTCTGCAAGTAACAACAAATCAAATAAGTCATTCTCTAAAATCATGGTCACAAAGGAGACATTCAACTAAAAGCCAAAAATTGCAGAGGAAAAGTTATGAAGCCTATGTGAGCTCTGTATTTGTGTGAATCAACATTCTCTGCAAGCTTGATCGTCACTTTACAAAGTGCCAGTTCTCAAACAAGAACCAGTTACTGTAAAGCTGGATGGACCTTTGATGGGACGGTCTTTCGTAATGGCAGATGATTTTTTCAACTCAGCGGAGCATATTTGAAAATGGCTTAATATTTTTTTGTTCTCCTCTGGGAATGGCACCCACGACCTTCCAATTACGAGCCCAAAATGTCAACCACTAGACAGCAGACCAGTCAATGTGTGGGCAGTGAGCTAATTTCACATTTTTTAAATTTTCTATAAGTGCTATTGTCAAAACTAGCAATACCAGAATAGATGCAGAACGGATAGCAAATGCTGCTGCAAAGGAACTGCCGATTGGTCAGCGGCCACCAGGCAGACCCTCTAAGAGGTGGAGGGACAGCTGGTCTTCACCTTTTAAGCAGCTGCCTGGACATCCCTGCAAGAAAGCCCCGCCTGTTTTGGAGACAGGGCATTCAAGGCGGCCGCTCCAATGACTTGGAATGCTATTCCCGCCTCACTGATGGAACTGGATTTGGAGAGACTGTTCAAAATACGTCTCAAGACTCACCTCTTCGTCCAATCATATAGACAAGCGCCTTTGCAATGCATAAAAGGCGCTATATAAATTTTGTACTTCATCATCATCATCACCCACAATGAACTTTAGAAGATGATTTCAGAAAATAATGCACATAAAAAGATATCCGTCATCTTCATGAGCGAACGAAGGAGAAAAAGTCATTACCTGTCAAGCTTAGCTCCGGTTATGCGGTAATCGCTGACCAGCCAGCTGGGTGTGGAGAAGGCCAGGACTACGGACACCAGCGCTATCACAAACATGCCAATGGCACAGTTACCTGCTAGGCTGCGGTTCTTCATGTTGGCATTTGGCTCACTGCAAAATATACAAATCACATGAAGATGAAACATGAGAGATCTGCATCCCAAGTTTTTTTTTTTTGAAGAAATCCTGTGCGGGAGGGAAAGGGGAAACGTTGACCAGTGTAATCGGTTGGTTTTCATTAATTATTGGGATCTGAACTTTAATACCCTGCCTTATTTTGCTGAACTTTTAAGAAACAGCGGTGACATTGGCAAAGTGAACCATTTTTTACAGTACGGGTATTCAGCCTTATATCAACCAATAAGTGCTTTTGTAATTTGTTGTGTATGTTCCTTGACTTATAGGATGGTGTGCAGCTGACCACCCATGCTGTAGAAAATGGTTCACTTTGCCAATGTCATCCCTGTGTCAGGGAAGGTCAGCAGGAGTTGCAGGGTGTATGTTCATTTGAGATTCGGGTTTTATATTGTAGTTCCACATGCGACATGTTTAAGCGTGAACTTATACGTGTCTGCTTGTGAAAATGCATATAATGTGAATCTTTAATGTTACATATATTTGCAACTTAGATTAGATTAGTCAAGAAATAGTTTCAAAAATTGACCAAGGAAACTAAAATGTGATAATTTCTTAAAACATTAAAAATATTGACTTTCCCTTTTATGTGTAAAGCAGATAACATATTATTATTTTTATGAATACTTCTTTAGGACAGAAATAAAAGACATTCATTGTGATATCTGTGCCTCTAACTAAGTGTGTGCATACAAGCTGGAGGAAAACAGAAAAACTGAATGATCCATTGTTTTAAATGGCCATTTACATGTTTAGTGGAAGGCAGTGGTAAACAACCATTGTAACTGTAACTCTGTCGCCATTCCGCTAAGGGTGGCCAGAGCCTCTGCAGAGTTGCCTCCATTTTTTCCTATCCTTAGATACCTCTTTCAATTCATTCATATCCATCACCTTTTTCATGCATTTTCTTCTTTTACGCTCACTTTGTATATCCCATTCTTTCACTATCTCCTCAATCTGATCACTCCATACTTTTATCGGTCGTCCTCTCCCTCTTTTTCCTTTCACACTTTCTTTGTATACATACTTTGTCAGTCTATCATCATTCATTCTTTCCACATGCCCAAACCATCTCATCACATTATTTTGTACCTTAACTTTCACATCCTCTTTCAAATTACATTCTTTTTTTACCCATTCATTCCTATCTCTATCCCTTAGTTTTTCCTGTCATGCTTCTCAAATGCTTCATTTCCACCGTACATACTTTACTCATTTCGCTATCATTCACTGTCCATGCTTCACTTCCATACATCAAAGTCGGTAACAATATGCCATTGTGTACCGCCATTCTCAGATCCATTGTCAGTCGCTTGTTCTTTGCTATTTTTCCTATTGCACCAACCACTTGCTTTCCCTTGCACACCCTTTTCTCAAGTTCTCTTGTCATCTTTCCATTCTTCTCAAATGCAATGTGAAAATGTGCCAAAATCCATTTTTTTTGTAAGTAAATTTAAATGCTTTGTTCAATTGATGGCTACATTGTCGAGCATCCACTTACTATGTAGAAAGTTCTAGGATTGATACCATCAAGATAAATCCTATCGATAGTTGAGTTGGTAGAGTGTTTGCATTCTATACCAAAGAACTCGGGTTCGAATCCCACTGAGGGTGTCAGAAATGATTTCCTGTTTTGGTGTTTATTTCAAACCCTAAATAAACTGTTTACTCAGCCTTCACAGGAAATGAGTACCAGCCCCCTCGGGAGTGTGGTATTTATGTTGATTTGAGATTTGGGTTTTTATGTTGTTGGTTCATTGCTGCATCAAAGTATCACCTTTTTGACATTTTAGGCTAAATGAAAAACTGTACAACTATGAGAATTATAACTGTAATAACTAGAGTCTGTTATACTTAAGTTGTAAGAACATCTCTTTTCTTAAAGCGTGCAAAAATAAATTGTTAACAGCTTTCTCGTTCACTTTGAAGCAACATACTGGCTTCCTTAAGCCTGGTAAAACTCTGAATGATAAGGTCCAAAATGACTGGCTTATGAATGAGTGCGGTATAAACAAGATTATGAGAGTGAAAGTACAAATGAGTACAATGAGATGGTTCAGGCATATAGAAAGAATGGTCAATGAATGACCGTCAAAAAGAGTGTACAAAGGTAAGTGTGGAAGGGGAATACCAAGGAAAGAATGGATTGATCAACAAGATTGAGAATGATTGGGATCTATAGAGAAAAAGAGAAGAGTCGGTATAAAACGCAACTAAACTACACATATGGTGTAACTTCTTGCCTGCGTTATCCCCGAATGGGTCGCATGTGGCGATTCGGGACCTATTTATTTTTACAGGTAAGGGGGCCGGCCTCACACCAACCACTTTTAGTTGAAGTGGGGGTTTCCCAGCCCCCAGGGGGGCTGGTTCTCATTTCTTGTGAAGGCTGAGTAAACCTTGAGATCGAACCCTTGCTCTCGGCATGGAATGCAAGCATTCTACCAATTGAGCTATCGACCTTTTTACGAGCTTGGTCGTCGTCGCTACAAAGCGCCAATTTTCAAGCAAGACCCAGTTGCTGTAAGGCTGGATTGACCTTTGGTGACCGGTCATTAGTAAAGGCTTATAAATTTTTCAACCCAGCGTAGAGCAAATTTGAAAATATAAATGGTATATTTTTTGTGCTCCGCCGGGATTCGAACCCACAACCTTCCATTCAGAGTCTGAAGTGTTACCACTGAACTATGGACCGGTCTGAGACCGGTCGGACAAAGAGAGTGATAAATGTCTGGGCGATGAAAGAAGTGCACAGACAGAATAAAGTAGAGATACATCTGGTAGGATGGCGGCTGGATGCCAACACTGAAAAAGGTTGCAGGCAGCTGACATATTACCATTTAGCTGTGAAGAAAAACTAAAAGGCCCTAAGTATTATACAAACAGGTACAAGTTACACAGGCGAGCATTTTCTATTGCACAATCAGATACACTGCGGAGTTCTCAGCACTTGTCTTGCTGCAATTACCTGACCTTGAAAACTGTATTGCCGTATGGCTGATAGATACCGATCACTGTCACATGCAGGTAGGTACAGGATGGAAATAATAACGCTGACAACACTATTCATTAAATGTAATTTAACAGCCCTGCAAGCAACAGGCTGAATAAAAAGTAACTAATAGCTAAAACTAGATCAATGGTAGAATAAGAAGGGTGTGTAGTTTCAAAAATAGGCAGGAAGTCTTTTTATAATCAGTTCACAGGCAACCACTAATGATGACTGCCTAATCTAATCTAAGTCGCAGATATATATGTTACATTGGAGATTCACATTATATGCATTCTCACAAGCAGACACATATAAGTTTGCGCTTGCACATGCGCATGTGAATCTACAACATAAAAACCAAATCTCAAATTAAAAAGATTGAGACTTTAAAGTGAAGAAAAAAACTACGTTTTTTATGAGCGGTCCGTAGTCCAGTGGCAACACTTTGGACTCGTGAATGAAAGGTTGTGGGTTCAAATCCTGGCGGAGCACAAAAATATACCATTTATCGGTATTTCAAAAAATCATAAAACCTTTACCAAAGACCGGTCACTAAAGGTCCATCCAGCCTTACAGCAATCGAGTCTTGTTTGAATATTGGCACTTTGTAGCGACGACCAGGCTCGTAAACACCTCTGCGGCACTACAACAAGTGTCATAGACCCCTTGAGTCTCTGAAATCGAGGGAGTCTACCGCACAGGATTTTCTTAAAACCTGCAGGAATCTCATGTAAATGGCTTAACTAAAAGGATGTTGGACACACCTATAAAATGCTTCTGAGTAAACCAATATCTATGTAATCCTGTAGTTCAACAACTCCTGATACCTTGTCATGAAAAATGAATCATTAAAATCATTTGCTTACCAAGGAAAAACAAGTCATTATTAGTCGTATTTATAGGTAGGTATTAAAAATTAATCTATAGGCTTGCCTGTCCATGCCATTGATAGCTATAAAGATAAAAAAAAAAAACATAATAAAGCAGGTAGGTATTACGGAACGTTTTTGTAAAAGGCATGGGAATTTCTGCAGGTACTATATGGCTATGCATTGTTGGTAAGTGTACTTACCTAGCTAGGTAAATGATTATTTTCAATTGCATACCTAACTACTGCTTTCAAATTTGAATAGATAAAGCATTATTTTATCAGAAGTAACATAAATTAGACTAAACATTTTTTTATTTGGAACTTTTTTCTTGGCTGCCGTCCTTAGCAACGATTAACACAATATTTATTTGCCTTTTCCCTAGCAACCCAGCCGGGTGACGACACAATTTTATCTATGTGAATTCATGTGCGGACCTCATGGTAAAAATGGACTCGGAACAAATACCATAAATAAATAAATTGTTATATTATTATTTTGTTATTGGTTGCTAACGATCCTAGTTGCATGCAGTTGCGTGCATCCCATACAGGCACATGTGCCTAATAGGTAGGCAATACAGGGTAAACACACATTTAAGCTTGGTATTCAGATTTAAAATTCAAAGTTTAAGTTCAATTGGAGCTATCTTTAGCACTTCAGTCAATTTCAAATGAGTTATTTTAAGGAATGGTAGAAAATATTTATTCTGAAATGTATTTGCCTATACCGAATGCACGCCCCTGTGCAGGTGTGATGTTTGCCTGCCGAGACATTTTTTTTTATCTCAAATGTGTGCCAAGTCCATCGAAAGTGACATCTGAACATTTCAAATCATTAAAAAAGTTCTGACGTTGGCGAACTAATATTTTTTTATTGACTGCTAAGGGCCCTCGTTACATACCCGTGTGATGTTTGAAAGAATCAAGAAAAAAACAAATTTGTAACATCCACGTCCTTTCAAAAAAATAATAAATTCCATCGCATTCATCTTTTGAATTTAACTTTAAATAAATTAATGAGAATGAAATGAGACTTTTTTTTTAATATGTAGAACCATAGATAAGTATACTAGAACTGTCAGTGGCGTGCATCTCATACAGGCACATGTGCCTAATAGGTAGGCAATATATCGCACGTTTAATAATAAAGAGCAATAACTTAAAAATTGGGAAAATCGAGATTTTGTAATAAAACGCAAGAACAATACGAGAAGAATAGTTAGAATGCGACAGCCGTTCAATTTGGACGAATATGACCGAGATAAAACATCGGTCGCCTTTTTCATCCCATAAAAGTTGTACTGGTTGTCTGAACTTCAAATGTGATTTCCCAACATTCTTATTTTTTTAGTTATTTCTCTTTATTATTAAGCGTGCGATATGGTAAAAAACCATTTGAGCTTGATATTCAGATTAAAAATTCAAAGTTAAAGTTCGATTGGAGCCATCGTTAGCACTTCAGTCAATTTTAAATGAATTATTTTAAAGGAGTGGGAGAAAATATTTATTCTGAAACGTATTTGCCTATACCCTATGCACGCGCCTGAACTGTTATTCACGGATAGTGGATTTCAGTAAATGTAACCAGTTATAGGCGATATTAGATAATACAGTGGGTGAAGTCAATTAACCTTATCAGGGAATTGTAAGGAGCGAGCAGTGTTGCCATTGTGTCTCGGCCATTTAAATGCAAAATATCAGGTAGGTAACTGTAACTGTAACTGTAACTCTGTCGCCATTCCGCTAGGGGTGGCCAGAGCCTCTGCAGAGTTGCCCAGAGGTAGATAAGGAATATTAAATTGGGTCAAATAGCCAGGAAATAATTCAATTATTTACAGCTGCGAATTGACTGAAGCCCCATTTTGCTAATTTTATTATGATTCAGATATACCTAATAGGATTTACTTAGGATATCCAGTCATAATAAAAGGAGAGCTTGTATGAAAAAGGTTATGACTCTCGATGGAATGAAATAAGTATGGAAGGCTTCTATTTAATGCATGCATACAGGCAGACACATGCAAGTTCTCACTTACACATGCTGCATGTGCACTTACAAAAGAAAACCTCACATGAACATAAACCTTGCAACTCCTGCCAGTCTCTCCTGAAACAATATTGGCATTGCCAAAATGAATCAAGTTTTTACAACATTGTCCGGTCAATAGATCAGTTGGTAGAGCGCTTGCATTCCATGCCAAGAGCTCGGGTTCGAATCCCATCTGTGAGTGTCAGAAATGATTTTCCGTTTTCAGATATGGTTTTCAGCAAGGTTTACTCAGCTTTCGCAAGAAATGAAAGCCATCCTCTCAGGAGCTGGAAAACCCCCACTTCAACTTAAGTGGTTGACGAAAGGCCAGCCTTCTTCATTGAAAAAATAAATAGGTCCCACACACTACATGCGTGTGACCCTTTTAAGGACAACGCAGTAAGAAGTTGCACTATATGTGCAGTTTTTCTTTTTTGCGTCGCGCTGGGAATCGAATAACCTACCTTTTGATGATTAATTTTAAGCATTATTGCTACTAAACTAAAACTTAATGTAATACATGTTATTGGTTAGAAATGGGGTGATATTTTTTTACAATGCTGAAGAAATGTATGGAGAGTTTGTTTGGCTGGAAGCGTTTTATAATTATTCCATGCTGCGTCGGAATATTGCATTTCAATGCTTCAAAGCGTAAATATTTGTAATCCATTGTGAATAAATAAATACCAGTTTTGAGATGAAATTACGGACAGGTGGCACCCACACAACGCTCAATGGCACAAAAACAATACGCACATCCCGCCAAACCGTATACAAAAGGGAAAGTCACAACTTATTTACACAGGCTTCGGGAGTTGGTTACAGGGATTACGATAAACGTGAACTAACGCACATTCTGTTGGTGTCACGCCCAGATATGAGTCCGCGGCTTGTTTGCATCACAATCAAAAGAATATTATTTTTCTTGCGATGATGATAGATAAAACACCGTCCACGCCTACTTTGTGTTTTGTAGTGTTTTTATATGTTGCACAAACATTACAAGCTCTGCAGACAAAATCGAAACACAACCAACTAATTTTTAAAAATAAAGATTTTTCGAGCTTTTTTCATGATGTGTGCAGAGCATGCTTTGATCTTTTGTGCTTCAACTGTCATTTTACAGTTTAACCAACATGACGAACAAAAAGTCACCTGTGACGTCACGTAAATATAGCTACCTTTGGTGCTCAAACTGTGAGAAACATTGTGAGAAATGAAAATAGGTACCTATACAATAGGGTATTTTCACATTTTTCTTTTTTTTGTGATTTAAATTCTTTTATGCTTTATTAGCCCAAAACTTCTTGAATTCTAATTTTAGTTGTATTTTTAGCAAAGTTATAAGCATTTTAAAATCGATCTTTGAATTTTCGCGCCAAAACGCTACTAGATGAAATTTTCTCGCGTGACGTCACGGTCTTGTAAACATCGTCGTATCAACTGACAGCCCTCACATTAATGTCATTCAAGCATCGCTTTTTCATGTTTACACCATTGCGGATGTGTTTTTTCAAGAAGTTTGTGTGTTTCTTTAAGAACATATCATTTGTTTTTGTTGTTTTCATTTGTTTCTGTTGTCAACAACACATGTTAACAGAGTATGGAATGTTAATAAAAGAACGTGACGTCAACATATGACGTCACATTACCCGAAATACAAGAAGCAGATCTCACATCCGTTTAAAAACTTGTCCAAAAACCTATCTTTTCTTTTTTAAATATAAAATCGAAAAAAAATATTTTCGGCTTCAAATCAACATATTATTATTAGATTTTTCGAAATCTATCAAAATAATATACTTTTTATCATATTCCTCACTATTGCAAATACCCTATTTTTAACCACTTCATTTATCAAATTCAAAACAAATACTTTAAAATAAAATGAATGATTGGTTTCAGGATTATTCTGGGCTTCTCAATGTAATCCCAAACTGAAAACATTTTGTTGGACATTTAATTCATCTTTACTGCACGTATAGTGTAATTTTTTGCTGCATTGTGTCCACAGCATGTCCACAGGGATTGTATTTGGCGAGAAAAACATCTTTATTTTAAAATATGATGGGGCTTCCACACGCTTGCCAACCCATCTCAAGTCAAGCGCACAGTGTGTCGTCTAGAACATGCTAGCTGGACAAAATTTTGTCTAATTGACTAATTTTGTCCAGCTATCTTTGGTGCTCAAACTGTGAGAAGCATTGTGAGAAATGAAAATAGGCATTTATCAAATTCAAAACAAATACTTTAAAATAAAATGAATGATTGGTTTCAGGATTATTCTGGGCTTGGATACAAGCCAAGTGCACAGTGTGTCGTCTAGAACATGCTAGCTGGACAAAATGAGTCCATTAGACAAAATTTTGTCCAGCTAGCATGTTCTAGACGACACACTGTGCGCTTGACTTGAGATGGGTTGGCAAGCGTGTGGAAGCCCCATGAGGAGCCAGTCTTGGGCCATCCACCAAACTTGAAGTGTTGTTTCTTTGTTTTGTGGAAGTAAAAGCCCATTTTTTATGAAGACTAAGTAGACATCACCAGTTCTATGACTTAGGCATAAAAAATACAAAACATGGGGATAAATAAGTGAAATACTTCTTTAAATTCTAAGATTCAAATGTCTAAGCTTTGAGTATCATTTGGTTTTGTATAATCACTAATGATAACATAACAGCTTTATTGCTTACAGGGTATAAAATTAAAATCCTAACACTCAATCTGGATTTTACTAGCACGGTCTGAACCAATCATTATCATATTACAATGATCAATGAAAAACGCGATAGTCCGGTCGATAACTCAGTTGGTGGTGCTTCCATTCCATACCATGTGCTCGGGTTCGAATCCCGCCAAGGGTGTCAGAAATGATTTCCCATCTCGGTGTTTATTTCAAACCCCAAAATAAAATACCGACAAGGCTTACTCAGCCTTCACAAGAAATGAGAACCAGCCCCCTCGGGAACTGGGAAACTCCCACACCAACTGAAGTGGCTGGCGTAAGACCGGCCCCCTTACCTGTAAAAATAAATAGGTTCCACTCACCACATGCAAAACCCTTCAGGGATAACACGGCAAGAAGTTACACTATATGTGAAGCTAAGTTGCGTTTTTTTTTTGAGGAGCACACACTAATACCTCTCCCAACAAATAAAATAGCAATTCAAAAAAATAATACTTTATTCAAATAAAATCAAATTCTTTTCTATCAAATATTAATTATCAATATACTTTTGGACAGTGGTGTTACAAAATATTTTAACATTTTGAGGATTCCCTTCGTAAATGAGTAAAAAGCAATACAATTTACACAAGAAATTCTTAAATACAACCAGATCAATCAATTTAATATTTGATTAGACAAAAGTCAGATCATTTGATTTAAGTTTTCAGAGGAGTAAAAAAATATTGCTTAAAGTTAGAGAATAACTTAAACTACACCTATCACTAAAGGCACTTACATATTTTGTACATCAGTATAAATAATTCAATAAAATGGACGGAAATATAAAATAAAGACATAAAAGTATTTTATTCATTGAAGTGATTAAGACAAGTGCAAAGCAGTAGGTACATTCAAACGTATTCCATAATGGAGTCAAAAAAAAATCTAACTTTTCCCGGCGTACAGACATCACAGGTCTACATGACTATGGTCCTCTAGAACCCATCAAAATATTGGTAAGCTTTTTCCCTAGCAAATCAGCCATGTCATGTAACAATTTTTTTCCCGGTTAATAATAATAATAATACAATATTTTTATAGCGCCTTTTCATGACTCTTGGTCATCCCAAAGGCGCTTGCTCATATGAGCGTGCGAACAGGTGGTTCTTCAACCCCTTTCTGAAAGTACTCTCCAGATCCATTTCGCGCAGGTCATCTGGGAGGCCGGTCCATATCGTTGGAGCAGCTACCTTGAAGGCTCGATCTCCAAAAACGGTCTTCTTTTCCCTTCTTGGAAACTCTATCCGACTGCGACATGATGCTGCTGATCGCAGTGTTGCTGTTCTGCTGCTTGTGGTGGCTGGAGTTATCATATCCTTTAAATATTTCGGTGTGGTCCCGCGCAGGCTCTTGAAGACCAGCAACCCTATCTTATTCTGGACCCGGTTGATCTGCATCAACGCCACTGTATGTATTATTTTTGTATAAATAGATCAAATAGTCTTCGTAAAATAAAGCCATTATTACAAAGACACAAAAATAACATTGTCTGCCTTATAGCATTTCTTTACTAACTATGGAAGCTTAATTTTTCGTAATTTCTGAGAGATTTTGTGGTTTCTTTCACACTAATGTGAGTAAAATGCAGTCTGGCGGTACAGAAAAATTTTCTCTTCAGATTAAATGACAGATTGATAAAATATTAAAATAAGGCATAAACGTCAAAGGCTTCCTTCTTTTTTGTTAAATTTATACTTATGTAAAATTTAACTCTCTCCTCACATTTAAGTCAAAACACGAAGCATCGGGTGATATGAAAGTGTTGAAATGTTTTTTTTACTTAACTGATTTTATCACTAGGCAACACTTCACTGTAAATGAAGTCCTCTAGGATATGTAAGTGTTATAATTACCATTACTCAGGCACTTTTTTAGTTTTTTGTGAGATAATCAGCAAAAAACTACACAACTATTAAATACATTCAGAATCAATGTGATAATATGACAAACAAAATTAAAAACTTCTGGAATGCAATAACAACATCATTTCTCAACCTCAGGTAAAAAATCTGGAAAACTTATAATCAATACCTTTTTATGTTATTAAAAATACAAACAGCCTAATTTCTAATAATATCAAAATTCAGAAAGACAAGACAGAACATTTAAATAATCATCCTAAAACATGATTGGCTCTAGAATTCTATAAAATGAGTTGTATAGACCCAAAGGTGGCAATCTAGATTTTTTTCCAACAGTGAGATAAATGTATAGGAAAGTGATATGGACATTCTCTTGCTTCCATTTTTTTTTCATTTTCAGAACAAAATCCTAGATTGCCTCCTTGGTTATATATGACTTAAACATACATACTTTACTTACATTTTTTGGCTTTCTTTGAAAATAATAGTGCGAAAAAGATTGAGAAACAATGTGGTTGTTTATACCATAGATTACAAAATGTAATACTCATTATGGACGGCTACAGATGATGATAGTAATCAAAAGACATTAGAGAGTTTGTGCATTTACACACGGAATCCTAGTGCTCTTGCATATTTTATAATACCAGTTTGAAAAAGCCTGTACAACTATCCTCATCTGAATGGGTCATATGATCTTTTTAAATATCAGTGTGGCCACCAACATAACCAATCTTCCTATCCTCCAGATCGTACGCTGACTGATCCCGACTGTGGATCTCGTTCAGCTTCTTGTATCGTTGCACGCGGCCTTCAATGAGGAATAAGATTCCCGCGGGGAAGAGCAATAGGACCCCGATAACCCCGAGGGCGTAGGCCCAGCCCATGTCATTGTGCTCCCAGTTGGGCATCCAGTCTCTGCCGTCGCCCCTCGCCCCAAATATAATCACAGCAATCAGTCCACTGAATGCTGAAACGACAAAAGAAAATTAAACTTTGAGTAATAGCATACAAAAAAAGAATGGTCCTCATAAGCAAGTGCAATCAGTAGCAACTTGTCGCAGTCAAATAGTTCCCCAGAAGTACGGCCTCCCAAATCATCCACGCAAGATTTATTTAGAGAGTATATTAAGAAAGAAGTCGTTCGACATGTCCAGGCACTCGTATGAGCAAGCGTCCTTGGAAGATAAAGGGTTGTATAAATTCATGAACTTTATTTTATTATTACTATTCAAAAACCAGTCAATAGCTCAGTCGGTGGAGCACACGTGTTCAAAACCAGAGAGTTTGGTACCTATAGTTTGATTCTCGCTGAAGATTTCAGACCAAAATGATCAAAGCTCTCTCAACATCTAATCTAATCTGAGTTGCAAAGATATGTTACATGGAGGATTCACATTATATGCATTTAAACAAACAAACACGTACAAGTTCGCGCTTGTACATGCCGCATGTGAACTTACAACATAAAAACCCAAATCTCAAATGAACGTACACCCTGCAACTCTTGCCGACCTTCCCTCAAACAGGGGTGACATTGGTAAAGTGAACCATTTTCTACTGCATGTGTGGTCAGCCACATACCATCTTTGAAGGGAAAATTCTCCGCCATATTCACGATCCAATAAAAGGACGGGATCATATATGATGAAGATGCAACTCTTAACTATACAACTTGTACCAAGACATTGCTGTGGTCTGGTCAACAGAAGTATTCAGACTGCATTGGCTGCGTCACATCCAGCGAATAGACCATCGGAGTCAGAAAAGTATTGTTGAGATGTCAGCCCTAAAGGGGCGCAGGACAGTAATAGGGATACCCTGATTAAAATAGCCGGATGGAGTGGCGGCAGACTGCCGTGCAGTAGGAGTATGGGTATGAAGGAGAAAGGCGTTGAACAGACAGCAGTGGCTGGGGTTAATCAAGGTGGCGAAGACCCGCCCCCCGTTTTCGTGCCCTTGATGATTATGATAAAAGTTTTTGGCATGATTTCCCATTCTATATCTGGCAACACATCATTTGAAAATGGAATATTTTATTTTCAAAATGATTGCTTACCTGCTCCAACAAGGATAGCTCCGTTGGTGAGAAGGAGAAGGATATATCTGTCATTGTCTTTGCTGCACATCCAATACATGACACTCAAGATGGTGGCCAAGAGGCACAGGGTGAAGGTGATGGTGTAGAAGAACTGTGTGGCCACGAAGAAGCCCGGCAGCAGGAAGTCCTGGATGATGTAGTACTCCTCCTCAAACACCCACCAGCATCCTGTGAAGATCACGTCCTTGTACCAGTGGCGGGGCTCTTCAAATTTGTTGAAACACACCTCCCATAGTCCTGAAAATACAAAAAAAAATTACATCCTCTCTACATGCAGTGCCTTGTAAACGCAACTAAGCTACGCATATAGTGTAACTTCTTGCTGTGTTATCCTCGAAGGGTTCGCATGTGGCGAGTAGAAACTATTTATTTTTACAGGTAAGGGGGGCGGCCTTACGCCAACTACGTCAGTTGAAATGGGGGGGAGACCAGCTCTCGAGAGGGCTGGTTCTCATAGCTTGCGAAGGCTGAGTAAGCCTTGCCGGTATTTTATTTTGGGGTTTGAAAAATAAACACCGAAATGGGAAATCATTTCTGACACCCTTAGTGGGATTCGGCATGGAATGCAAGCACTCTACCAACTGAGCTATCGACCGGACTGCATTTTTGTGCTACTTATTTGTCCCTGCTTGCCCTTCTCTTTATGTGAGCATTTAACACGAATCCACATTTCAAGTTCTTCCAGGCGGCCCCTAAAATCTTATATCTGAATGGTCCAGGTTTTACACCCATACATCCTAAACGCTCCTAAGAAAAACCTAAATTAATCATTTTCATATCTAGATGATGAAAAAAGTATCGGTATTAAAAAATAAGAGAGTAGTTATATTATATTATTCAAGTATAAAAATTAAGCGTTTTGTTGAAGAAAATAGTAATAAAATGCATTTTAAAAGTAGTGTGTCAAACATTGCCACACCTTCTTGTTTTGACAGTTTGGTGAGTCAAAAATTCTTACCGATCCTAATGAATTCCGGATTGGCGAGTTTTCCGTCAGTTTCCAGCCAACATGGCGACACGAAGGCGATGAAGACGAACAAGAATGCTGCGGCGAAAAATGAGAGGGCCGCGATGCCGGTTTTCGACTTCCTCATTTTCATTTTTTGATTGTCGATATGAAATCCAATCAAAACACTTGTTCTTGTTCAATGTTCAACGAACGCCTCTTCTTTGTCTATGGAAATGTTGACAGATGACGTTGAAATGCAAACTAGTAAAAGATCGAGTGGAATAAATTAGAAAAAACATAATATTCGTGATTGATTTATTTTTTAATAAACTTTTTGTAGTTGGTTGCTACTATACAAGACTGAAAAATAGTTTCAAATTCAAAAATGTTAAGAGTCCATATTATCTGAAATAGATCTCTCTTTAAATTTTATTTCTTGTAATTGCTTTTGTACCGGCAAGGTTTATAGACTAAGAGCTAGACGTACGAAACCTTACCTCATCGACTACCAGGCAGAGACATGGTCAGGCTGGTAGTTTGCATCGAGTACATCATTTTTTCACTGGTCTGCCTTTTCCTATCCTGGAGCGTTTTGGATGCGGCCTCTTCAAAGAGGCCCAAAAAATGGTGCAAACTACCTCATCGACTACCAGGCAGAAACATGTTTGGGGAGGTGTCCGGCATCGAGTACATGCATTTTCTGCAGATTTTGGTGATCCTACCCTGGAGCGTTCTGGAGGCGGCCTCTTCAAAGAGGCCCAAAAAATGGTGCAAACTACCTCATCGACTACCAGGCAGAGACTAGTAAGAGATGATGACCTACATTATTTACCTGCTTTTTGCATTAAAAAAAATACTCCAAACCTGGAGCATTTTGAATGCGGCCATTTTTTAAAAAAATATATAAATCGATCTTTTGATATAAGTTGTATGAGTCATGAGAATGAAGAAAAAAGTATATATGTTACATTCGTTACTGATAACAATAAAATTAACATACCAAAAATTTGTATTTCCAACCCTTCTGGTTCAGGAGAAAAAAGGGTAAAACGGTATTTTTTACATTATATTTTATTACTCAAAAACAAAGTACAATAATTGAAATTTTTGTAAATCAATAATAAGAACGTTAATTTTAAAACAATAATAGTCTCTTACACATTCTTTCTATCTGCTATAGTTTCACGGGAAATGAATTTTAAAGTCAAATATTTTCCAAAAAACTTTACGTCGAGTCCCGTTTTTGGTCAAAATCTAGCTTAAACGCCTCAGTACTTTATTTTAACAGAATATAAAAAATAATATCGTATAGAAGATTAAACATATATTAAAACTTCATGGATACTTACTTACTTATAATAAAGGGTTGTAAATTATCTGTCCTGTTATAGTTAGAATGTTGA
Organism: Agapetus fuscipes; assembly: GCA_951799405.1. Lineage (NCBI taxonomy): Eukaryota > Metazoa > Arthropoda > Insecta > Trichoptera > Glossosomatidae > Agapetus > Agapetus fuscipes. Next base: position 18,232,586 of record OX637343.1, read on the forward strand.
AAATAAGTATATACCTCGTAGCACGAGGGATACGCGTGATATCATCGATGTATATATGCATGGATGGGCGACGAAAGCAATCTTTTGAGACGTAAGAATTCCCCAACGCGCGTATCAGAAATTAAATGTACAGTGGACTGCACATGACTTTACAGCATAAAATAAAGTTGTTTTGAGGTGATATTTAATTTTCACAACAAAATGTTTAATTTGTATTATTAATGAAGGCAATCTGCTTAAAAGTAATTTTAATTTTGCGGTATGATCATTTTCCTTGACTTATAGATTTGTATGCGGCTGACCACCCATACTGTAAAAGATGGTTCACTTTGACAATGTCAACCCTATTTCAGGGAAAGTAGGCAAGAGTAGCAGGGCTTATGTTCACTTGAGATTGGGTTTTTATATTGTAGGTTCATATGCGGCATGTGTAAGCGCGAAACTATACGTGTCTGCTTATGGGAATACGTTTAATATAAATCTCAAATGATATATATCTTTGCAGCTTAGATTTAGATTATTGGTCACTTTTGTATCAAAAATAACACTTCAAAGCCTAGTATTTTAAATAAACCTTTTATAATCATTTTTGTATTTTTCTTCTACGTACTTTTTCATTGCTGTATTTTTTATATGGCTGGTCATGTATTGCACCCTCCACGTGACTAAGCTGCAATTAACATTTTATTATTATTATTGCTATCAAGAAAATTACAATAAATTGTTGTATGGAAATTGTTCGCTTTATACGGTGGCTATATTTTACTTTTCGAAAACAATAGTGATAAATAAATGTAGGTTCATATAATGGCTTTCAAATTGGCTGGCAATAATTTTTGATTAACCCTTCCGCTGCCGAGAAATTTTAAAATATTGTTGCTTTATAGCAGTCCGAAGGAGCTATAAAGTGTTGTATTCGTCCGATTTTTTTTTTGAGGTTTCAACGGAAATGAGTTGTCCTGCACCAGGACATGCAAAAAAACCTAATTTGTCGAACCTGTCCGTCCGTCCGTCCGTATGTATGTATGTCCGTATGCCCTAGCCGAAACTACTTATCGCAGAGACACCAACTTTTGAATTAAGAGAATTGATAACCACAAATTTTGATGAGCCGACTGGCATGGCACCAACCTGAAAATTCAAGATAGCTGCCATACAAAAAAAACATAAAATTGCACTTTTCTCCAAAACGGCTCTAACGATTTACTTTAAAACTTCAGTGTGATCGTTGCTTAAATTGTCACTAAGAAAAATAGCTATAGCAGCACTCTTGCCAATCTTCGTCTATGGGTTGCCATATGAAAAAAATAAACAATTGTGATTTTCTCAGAAGTGAAAGCGTTGACAAAAGAATAATTCTTTACAATACGAGTTTTATACATAACATAAAATAATATATAAATTAAATATGTTTTTTTAATATAATAACATAAAGCGACGTTAACATGATATTATCAAAAATTGAAATTAAAAGGCTACAAGAACCCATCAGAACGCAAAAAAACTTTTATATTTCTTAACTTTAATAGAAAGAACTCTCTTATCACAATAATTCATAGTGAAACATTTTTCAAAGCTTAGAAAATTCAAGATGGTTTCCGGACAGCTGAAAGTTTCATATGAGATTTGCTCAAAAAGGGCTCCTACGATTTTCTCTATTTTTTTTGCACAATCGTCATTATAATAGTGCTATGTAACAACAATTATCATTGCCTCATAATTTTCTTTGTTTTGGGGGTTGCCATACAAGAGAAAAAAACAATTTAAAATGTCTTGGCAGAGAAAGGGCTAACTAAAAAATATTGTTCCACAATTGAAAAGCTCTTATATATACCCATATATATAATGCATTACTTTTTTAAAAAAAATATTATAAAGTATGGCCACCATACAAAGTGACAAATTTCCATAAAAAAATAATTGTAATATTTTTGGTAGAAAACGTCTAATACCCATAAATAAACCTACAGAACGATTCGCCCAAACAAGTGCTATGTAAAAACAATAACAATTGCCTCATAAAACTCATTGTTTTGGGGATTGCGATACAAGAGAAAAGCTTGCATTACTCCCATTCTCAAAAAGCCTCAGTTGGACCCAGAAGACTTTTCAAATTTCCGACCCATCTCGAACTTGTCGTTTATATCTTAAATAATTGAAAGAATTGTGGCAATGAGACTAACTAGTTATCTACAATCTGAGGGACTTTTGGCCAAGAAACAATTGTCTTTTAGACACTCTCATTCAACTGAAACGGGCATTGATCTTATTTTATCTGATCTCACTACTCAAATTGAAGAAGGAAAACATGCCATTCTCACAATGTTGGATATGAGCGCTTTTTCGAAAATGTCGATCATGATATCCTTACAATAAGATTGAAGAGATTATACGGTATATCCGGAAAGGCTTTACTGTGGCTCACCGACTACCTGAACAATTGGAGTCAGGCTGTCCAACTCCAAAACGGAATGCCCATCTTTATTAATCTCACCACAGGTGTGCCACAGGGATCCGTTCTAGGACCACTATTGTTCATCTTATATACGAAGAAACTGGAACATATAGTTGAAGGCTGGAATCTAAAATTCCATTGCTATGCTGACGACTGTCAAATTTATATCAGTTACACACCTGAACAAGCAAAAGACACTGAAACAAGGTCTGTCGGCTGTATAAACGTCATTTCTTGTTGGATGGCAAATAATTAATCGATTGGTGTTGAATCCTGACAAAATCAAAGTACTCAGAATCGCTACAGCAAGAAGGATTCATTCAATCAGCCAAACACCTATAAGAATTTGTGGGAATGACATCTTTCCTTCAACAAGCGTAAAACTTCTTGGTATAGAAATAGACCGCTGTCTGAGTATGGAAGAACACGTCAGCAAGACTGTTAGAACAGGCTTTTTTAGGCTACGGCAGCTGTACTTCATCAGAAGATGTCTCCCCACACATGCCATCAAGGCCATGGTGAACTCTTTTGTTATCAGTAAACTTGATTACTGTAACTCAATATTCGCTTCCCAGCCAAATAAGCAACTGAAGAGACTGCAGTCGGTCCAGAATGCAGCAGCGAGGCTTATATTTGGTCAGTCTAAATTTTGCCACATAACGCCCCTTCTGTTTGAGCTTCACTGGCTTCCAATTTCCCAGAAGATACAGTACAAGCTGTGTGTACTCACCTTCAGAATACTAAATGGAGCAGCATCTTACTACCTGTCTGAACTGGTCACCAAAATGGATGTTACTACCCGAGGACAGACACTCAGATCCAGGGACTCAAATAAAAGTCTGCTCCAGCTGCCGCGCAGAGCCACAAGGACGGTGTTTGGTAACGCAACTGAACCGAGCCTTTAGCGTTGCTGCTCCGACGGCTTGGAATTCTCTTCCTGTGCTCCCTCAAGGAGCTGAAGACTGAGGCAGCTTTTCGAAAAGGGGTCAAAACTTATTTTTTTCAAAGACAATTACAAAGCGCCTTTGCAGTGACTCAGTCACGAAAAGGCGCTGTACAAATGTGTATTATTATTATCAATAATTAAATTTCTTAGCAGAGAACGAGTCAACTAAAAAATAATGTTGTCCAATTGCGAATCTCTTATATGTACCAACATACATGAATCTGTATTTAGGGTAGTAATCAGGTTTTATATCCAACACCAATAATTAGTGTTAGATATAAAAATACTTCATCTCTAAAAACAGACGTCAGTATTTCATTTATTTACCTGGATGGCAAAAAAAATGAATGAATGCGAGTGTGTGGAGATGAACGTATTCGTAATTATCTCGTGGATTCAGAGAGTGCGGGGATATTCTTATGTTAGGTGTTCTTGTATTATTATTAGTGTTGCAAGATGTAGTTTAGAAATTACGCAAGTTGGCAGCGCATGAAAGTGCTCCCGTAGTGTATAAAGAGCACAACATTAATTCAATTATAAAATTAATATTTCTTAAAATAAAGTTTAAGGTTTAAGGGAGCAAGCCACTAGCTCCAGGACTCTAAAGTCAGCTAATGTAGGCTCCGCAAGGCTGAGCTTGCCTCTCAGGGCAACTTCAACTAACTTTGGTGATCGTGCTTTTTCGGTTTCGGGCCCAATCGTTTGGAACGAAATGCCGGTTGAGGTGAGGAAAGAACGGGACAGGGCAAGCTTCAGGAAGAAGCTGAAGACGCACCTGTTTGAAAGGTCGTGACTAAAGTTTAGTGAAAGCGGTGCTTCGGAAAAAAATCAACCAAGTATATATGTATATCCCGTTTGTATCAAAACTAACAATTTGTTTGGTGGGTATACTTTTCATTAATATTTTGGAAAGTTATGATTGATTATTATGGGTACTTACTAAATTTTAAGACTCGTAGCCTAGTATTTTATATTAGGCGTTTTAGTACCAAGAATATTAGAATTATTTTTTGTAGGGAAATTTGTCACTTTGTATGGTGGCTACACCTTATGATATTTTTTGAAAAAAGTAAAGATTAATATATGTAGGTATATATAAGAGATTCTTATTTGGACACATTATTTTTTAGTAAACTCGTTTTCTGCCGAGAAATTTTAAATTATTGTTTTCTCTTGTATCGCAATCCCCAAAACAATGAGTTTTATGAGGCAATTGTTATTGTTTTTACATAGCACTTGTTTGGGCGAATCGTTCTGTAGGTTTATTTATGGGTATTAGACGTTTTCTACCAAAAATATTTCAATTATTTTTTTATGGAAATTTGTCACTTTGTATGGTGGCCATACTTTATAATATTTTTTTTTAAAAAGTAATGCATTATATATGTGGGTATATATAAGAGCTTTTCAATTGTGGAACAATATTTTTTAGTTAGCCCTTTCTCTGCCAAGACATTAAATTGTTTTTTTCTCCTGTATGGCAACCCCCAAAACAAAGAAAATTATGAGGCAATGATAATTGTTGTTACATAGCACTATTATAATGACGATTGTGCAAAAAAAATAGAGAAAATCGTAGGAGCCGTTTTTGAGCAAATCTCATATGAAACTTTCAGCTGTCCGGAAACCATCTTGAATTTTCTAAGCTTTGAAAAATGTTTCACTATGAATTATTGTGATAAGAGAGTTCTTTCTATTAAAGTTAAGAAATATAAAAGTTTTTTTGCGTTCTGATGGGTTCTTGTAGCCTTTTAATTTCAATTTTTGATAATATCATGTTAACGTCGCTTTATGTTATTATATTAAAAAAACATATTTAATTTATATATTATTTTATGTTATGTATAAAACTCGTATTGTAAAGAATTATTCTTTTGTCAACGCTTTCACTTCTGAGAAAATCACAATTGTTTTTTTTTTCATATGGCAACCCATAGACGAAGATTGGCAAGAGTGCTGCTATACTCTGTGGCTATAGCTATTTTTCTTAGTGACAATTTAAGCAACGATCACACTGAAGTTTTAAAGTAAATCGTTAGAGCCGTTTTGGAGAAAAGTGCAATTTTATGTTTTTTTTGTATGGCAGCTATCTTGAATTTTCAGGTTGGTGCCATGCCAGTCGGCTCATCAAAATTTGTGGTTATCAATTCTCTTAATTCAAAAGTTGGTGTCTCTGCGATAAGTAGTTTCGGCTAGGGCATACGGACATACATACATACGACGGACGGACGGACAGGTTCGACAAATTAGGTTTTTTTGCATGTCCTGGTGCAGGACAACTCATTTCCGTTGAAACCTCAAAAAAAAAATCGGACGAATACAACACTTTATAGCTCCTTCGGACTGCTATAAAGCAACAATATTTTAAAATTTCTCGGCAGCGGAAGGGTTAATCAAAAATTATTGCCAGCCAATTTGAAAGCCATTATATGAACCTACATTTATTTATCACTATTGTTTTCGAAAAGTAAAATATAGCCACCGTATAAAGCGAACAATTTCCATACAACAATTTATTGTAATTTTCTTGATAGCAATAATAATAATAAAATGTTAATTGCAGCTTAGTCACGTGGAGGGTGCAATACATGACCAGCCATATAAAAAATACAGCAATGAAAAAGTACGTAGAAGAAAAATACAAAAATGATTATAAAAGGTTTATTTAAAATACTAGGCTTTGAAGTGTTATTTTTGATACAAAAGTGACCAATAATCTAAATCTAAGCTGCAAAGATATATATCATTTGAGATTTATATTAAACGTATTCCCATAAGCAGACACGTATAGTTTCGCGCTTACACATGCCGCATATGAACCTACAATATAAAAACCCAATCTCAAGTGAACATAAGCCCTGCTACTCTTGCCTACTTTCCCTGAAATAGGGTTGACATTGTCAAAGTGAACCATCTTTTACAGTATGGGTGGTCAGCCGCATACAAATCTATAAGTCAAGGAAAATGATCATACCGCAAAATTAAAATTACTTTTAAGCAGATTGCCTTCATTAATAATACAAATTAAACATTTTGTTGTGAAAATTAAATATCACCTCAAAACAACTTTATTTTATGCTGGAGTGAAGTTTTCCGGGATCTGTTGCCGTCCCGGAAAACTTCACTCCAGCATCATCAGCCGGCCGTGTAAGCCTAAATCTCTTATTCAACTTTATTTTATGCTGTAAAGTCATGTGCAGTCCACTGTACATTTAATTTCTGATACGCGCGTTGGGGAATTCTTACGTCTCAAAAGATTGCTTTCGTCGCCCATCCATGCATATATACATCGATGATATCACGCGTATCCCTCGTGCTACGAGGTATATACTTATTTTCAACATTCTAACTATAACAGGACAGATAATTTACAACCCTTTATTATAAGTAAGTAAGTATCCATGAAGTTTTAATATATGTTTAATCTTCTATACGATATTATTTTTTATATTCTGTTAAAATAAAGTACTGAGGCGTTTAAGCTAGATTTTGACCAAAAACGGGACTCGACGTAAAGTTTTTTGGAAAATATTTGACTTTAAAATTCATTTCCCGTGAAACTATAGCAGATAGAAAGAATGTGTAAGAGACTATTATTGTTTTAAAATTAACGTTCTTATTATTGATTTACAAAAATTTCAATTATTGTACTTTGTTTTTGAGTAATAAAATATAATGTAAAAAATACCGTTTTACCCTTTTTTCTCCTGAACCAGAAGGGTTGGAAATACAAATTTTTGGTATGTTAATTTTATTGTTATCAGTAACGAATGTAACATATATACTTTTTTCTTCATTCTCATGACTCATACAACTTATATCAAAAGATCGATTTATATATTTTTTTAAAAAATGGCCGCATTCAAAATGCTCCAGGTTTGGAGTATTTTTTTTAATGCAAAAAGCAGGTAAATAATGTAGGTCATCATCTCTTACTAGTCTCTGCCTGGTAGTCGATGAGGTAGTTTGCACCATTTTTTGGGCCTCTTTGAAGAGGCCGCCTCCAGAACGCTCCAGGGTAGGATCACCAAAATCTGCAGAAAAGGCATGTACTCGATGCCGGACACCTCCCCAAACATGTTTCTGCCTGGTAGTCGATGAGGTAGTTTGCACCATTTTTTGGGCCTCTTTGAAGAGGCCGTATCCAAAACGCTCCAGGATAGGAAAAGGCAGACCAGTGAAAAAATGATGTACTCGATGCAAACTACCAGCCTGACCATGTCTCTGCCTGGTAGTCGATGAGGTAAGGTTTCGTACGTCTAGCTCTTAGTCTATTAACTTACTTATTTGTAAACTGACCACTCTATATGCAGATAAAAAAGTTGTATGTGCCTTTTATTTGCTTTTACTCCAAATATAGCACAGAGAAGGAAAAAATTCTTAACTCCTTGGTATTCATTCAATCAAAACTTGATCAAATGGGCTCAGGCCTCAGAATGCTTTAGGCCCATTGCAGACTAAACGCATTCTGCCCGGTTTGCTTATGGCTTGTCTATGGACAACATGGTCAAAACTCTAGTAGGGTATGAGGATGTATGAAAGCTTTCACACAGTCTGTCTGGTAATCTACTGACAAACTGGACAGAATGTGTCACAAATGTTAAAAGTTGAATCTTTCTCGGCAGTGTAGCATCACAGCTCTCTGTGGATCAGTGTGTCTTTCAGGCAAAATTATCCGGGGGGGCAAATAAGAAATCTGGGGGGGGCGGAGTAAATAAATGAAACAAAGTTATATGTAAATTTGGACATTCCAGGGGGGCAGTAGGGCTATTCCGGGAGGGCTTTGCCCCCCCGGAATAGTACCTGAAAGAAACACTGCTTTGGATCCAAGACAAGGATCCTTAACAAGCCATAACAATTTTGCTTAACATTGTAGTTAGTATTAACATTTGTAGTTATCATACCCGTATGATTGGGAAAAAACGAAGTGACAGGGTGAGGAATGATTTTGTAAGAGAAGAATGTGGTGTAAGGGAAAGTGTGAAAGTGAAGATTAAAAGAAGTATGTTAAGATGGTTCGGGCACATGGAGAGAATGAGTGATGAAAGATTGACGAAGAAAGTATATGTTGCTAGAATAGATGGATGTCGTGGAAGAGGAAGACCGAGAAAGGTATGGATGGACCAAATTTTCGAAATAGCGAGTGAATGGGATATCCAGAGTCATAATAAAAGGAGAGCTTGTATGAAAAAGGTTATGACTCTGGATGAAATGAAAGAAGTATGCAAGGACAGGAAGAAGTGGCGGCTAATCTGCAATGCTGATTTGTAATGTTGGTTTTTTAGTTTGCTACATTTTTTGCATAAGAAATTTTTGACTTTTTTTGTATAGATTTATTTTTAAGGTTTTGTTGTTTTTTTTTGTAAACTTAAATGTCATTTATTACTCGTATTCCTTGACTTATAGGTTGGTATGAGGTTGACCACCCATACTGTAAAAAATGGTTCACTTTGCCAATGTCACCCCTGTTTCAGGGAATGTCGGCAAGAGTTGCAGGGCTTATGCTCATTTGAGGTTTGGATTTTATTTGTAAGTACACAATCAGCATTTGTAAGCGCGAACTACTTGTGTTTGTTTGTGGGCATACATCTGAGAGCTTTGAATGAATATATCTTTGCAACTTAGATTATAGATTATTATACCCGTTAGCAACCTGGCCGTGTGAAGTCATAATTTTTTTATCAATGGACTTTGCACCATTGATTAAAAATAATTTTCATGTACAATACAATGGGGGGGAATGTGCTGAACCTTCCTGTGGTCCCCCCTGTGAGTAGTGCCATGGAAAGAATCAAAATGATACAAAAAACACCGAGAACTCTGAAAAAAAAGAAAATAATACAAAGCTTTCCAACAACAACACACAATGCACGAAACCAATCAGCACAAAAACGGCGGCCAAACGTCCTTGGACCTCTTGGCCTCGGCAAGAAGGGCTCTTTTCAGAGCTTGAACGATGGCAGAAAACGCCGGAAAAATACAAATTTTTACCATAGGACGATTGGCGACAAGCCAAAAAAGAATACTCCTCTTTTTAAGACACTAAAAATAGCACAATTAAATGTAGAAGGACTAACAAGGGCTAAAGCAGAGATCCTGAGTAAACTAGCCAGTGAAGTGGATATATTGGCCCTTCAAGAAACACATGTGCCAGATGAAGAAACTAGACGACTTATTATTCCCGGCTTCCAACTGATAAACTATATTGGACACCCTAAACACGGTGTGGCAACCTATGTAAAGGACCATCTCCTAGATCAGGTAGAGGCGGTTGAAGGTGATGCTAACTCATGTGGTGTAGGGGTCGGAGAATATACTATATTCAATGTATACAAACCACCTTCACGAAATTGGCCCACAAATGTGCTGCCAAAGGCCAATCACCCAGCCATCTTCATTGGTGATTTTAACTCAAGCAGCACACAATGGGGCTACAATAAAGATGATCACAATGGATCTGCATTATCCGACTGGGCAGCGATCCACAGTATGCATCTTCTATACGATGCAAAACAGGGTGGCACTTTCTTCTCGGGTAGATGGGGAAGCAACACATCGCCAGATCTATGCACAAGTGACGGAGGAATCCCTCTGACGGCAAGGCGAGAGATCTTACGCAAATTCCCGAAAAGCCAACATGCACTTATCATTGTGAGCATCGGTATTAGCTTACCGAATATTATACAACCACGTTTGCCAAGATGGAACATGAAGAAAGCAAACTGGAGCGCATTTGAGGAACACGTTGAAAATATAATTCCCCGGATACAGCCAACCGAGAGTAATTACATGAGATTTGTTAAACTACTTAAATCAGCAGGAAGAAAGGCAATTCCCCGAGGCCACACTCATAACTACATACCCGGATGGTCTTCAGAGTGCGAAGGCCTGCTACACCAGTACCAGCAAACTGGGGATGAAAATATCGCAGCCCTGCTGATAAAATCCCTCGACGACGAAAGGAAGACAAGATGGATACAGTCGGTAGAGCAGATGGACTTCACCCATTCCAGCAGGAAAAGTTGGTCCCTACTTCGAAAACTGGGAGCTGCACAACCCTCCAAAAAATGTTCAGATATATCAGTCAACCAAATAGCATCACAGATATTTGATACCTCTAATATAAAGCCACCAAAAGAACAAAAATTGATGGTAAAACAGCAAATGAAAGAGGCACTAAAGACCTGCATTGAAAAGTCGTCAATCTGTGATAGAATATCAGCTAATGAGGTGGGCGCAGCCATAAAGTCCCTAAAAGCTGGAAAGGCTGCTGGTTCTGACGGAGTTATGCCTGAGTTCCTGATTCATCTCGGCAAGAAAGCGCAAGATTGGATTGGTAAATTTTTCACCACCATAATACACAGCAGTAAACTTCCAAAAGCTTGGCTAGAAGCCAGAGTTATAGCAATCCTGAAACCTGGAAAAATATCAAGTGATCCTAAAAGCTATCGCCCAATATCTCTACTTTCTGTAACCTATAAATTATTTCAAAAAATAATAGCCTCAAGAATATGTCCTATAATTGACAAGGCTCTACCCGTTGAACAGGCCGGATTTAGGGAAGGCAGAAGCACAGGAGAGCAGGTGCTGTCACTCACAACCCACATCGAAAATGGCTTCCAGACCAAACAAAAGAGTGGAGTTGTGCTCCTTGACCTTTCAGCTGCCTATGACACCGTATGGAAACAGGGACTGCTCCTGAAGTTTGCCAAAGTGTTTCAGTGCAGGGCAACAATTAGACTCATGGAACAAATGCTTTCTAATAGGAAAATAAAAGTTTACCTGAATGACAAATCAAGCAGACACCGTATCCTACAGAACGGGTTGCCACAGGGATCGGTGCTGTCCCCCGCACTCTTCAACTTATACACTGCAGACATCCCTGAAACTTCCTCCCGAAAATTCACATATGCAGATGATATAGCGTTAGTGACCCAACATGATTGCTTCAATAAAATAGAAGAGACACTAAATGGAGATCTAGAGATTCTGTCTAAATACTTTAGAACATGGCACCTATCTCCAAATCCTACAAAATCAGCGTCAATTGTGTTCCACCTTAATAACCGAGAAGCAAATAGGAGTCTTAGTGTTCAAATGAGCGGGCACAATATCCCTGCTGAAACCACCCCAAAATATCTGGGCATTAAACTAGATCGGGCCCTGACATATAGAAGCCACATAGAAGCCACTAAAGCAAAGGTTAAAACCCGCAATAACATAATATCCAAACTGGCAGGCACTACATGGGGAAGTGACGCAAGGACACTGAGAACTTCAGCTATGGCTCTGGTGTACAGTGCGGCGGAGTACTGCGCTCCCGTCTGGGCTCGTAGCGATCACTGTAACAAGCTGGATGTGGAGCTGAACAAAACCATGCGCTCCATCTCAGGAACCGTAAGGTCTACACCCGTCCAGTGGCTCTCGGTCCTGTCCAACATCGCCCCTCCAACCCTGCGTAGATCCCTGGCATCCATAAAACTGGTCGACAGAGTGAGAAGTGACCCGCTGCTCCCTGCTTTCAAGGACATCTTCCAGCACCCAAACAAGCGACTCAAGTCCAGAAACCCCATCTGGACAATTGATGATCGGAGTAGGGATGCTACACTGCAATGGAAGTCCATATGGGAGGAGAAAGGCTTTAAAAACCACGAACTGATCACTCTGCCACACCAGGAGGTCCCAGGGTTTAATCTTGCGAGAGGACTGTGGACGACCTTAAATAGGATCCGAACCGAGCAAGGCCGTTTCAACTTCTTGCTCCATAGATGGGGATTAGCTCCATCTCCAGGATGTGACTGTGGGGCGGAGAACCAGACTGGAGGAGTGCCCCATCAGAAGACACCCTCCTGGCCTGAAGGACCTCCACGAGGCCACGCCAGGAGCAGTGAAGTGGATGGAGGGCTTGGATCTTCGCCTCTGACGCGGCCCAACGGCCAAGTGATTTGCTGTGCTTGCCGGCCATACGAAAAGTAAAGTAAGTATGTACAATACAATGAGATCCACACATTTGGCATAGACAAAAAACTTGTGTTGTTCCACAATCAAGTTGCTAGGGCAAAGGTTGAGTAATATTTTCTTACTGATTGACAAGGATTAAGTTACATGCACACGTGAGGTTTATCCAAACCAGTGAATTTTCCATAAATAATTACCTTTGCCTTACACATTTTTTTGTTTGTTTTGTTTTAGTATTCTTCGAGCCCGCAGACCTCAGAAAGGCCATCAAACCTTTCCAAACATCAAACTGGAAGGCTCTGGCCTTTGCATCTCCCAACTTCAACGAACTCTCATCCATGGCGCTGACTCTGGGATACTATGACAAAGAAGTTCACTCCAAAACCCTAAACAACATTCTAAAAATGTCCTTACACGTTATGAAATACATAGATAACCTACTGGTGACATTGGGAGAAGAAGGGATAATGATTTTGAGGAAGGGCAACTCGAAAGAAAATGAAATAGGTCCTTACTTTCATTTAACCGATGAAAAAATTGAATATATAAAACCTGACGGCAACATTATTCAAGCCAGATTATATCCTGTCAAAAAATTGACTAAAGTTGTCAATGTGTCGGGAGCTGGGGATTCTTTTGCTAGCGCTTTTATTTATGCAATGCTTCATGGATTGGAAGAACCAGTTTGTGTTTCCGTCGCTTACGAAGCAGCCAAGACAGCTTTGCTTTCTAAAAGCGCAGTACCTGAAAAGTTTTTTGCACGTAGCCACGAGTGTTGGTCACAGAAACATGGCTTTGAAAAATTAATTTAAAAATAAAGGTATTTTATATCTAATCTAAGTTATTCTAAGTTTCAAAGATATGTAACATTGGGGATTCACATTATATGCATTCTCACAAGCAGACACGTATAAGTTCGCGCTTGCACATGCCGCATGTGAACCTACAACATAAAAACCCAAATCTCAAATGGACATACACCCTGCAACTCTTGCCGTCCTTCCCTGAAACAGGGGTGATATTGGAGTGAACCATTTTCTACAGCATGGATGGTCAGCCGCATACCAACCTATAAGTCATACACAACATATTTAATACACATGTTTAATCATTTAAAATTTCATAGACAAAAAGTCCTTTTCAGCTGTGAACAGGGTGTGACATACATGAGCTGCTGCAGATCTTGGAAGTATGAAGTGATTGGGAGTCATCTGCATCTTCTTTTCTTTTTTTCAAACATCCTGGTTAAAAGTGAGAGATACTTAGATTTTATGCAGGGCCGGCGCTAGGGTAGGGCGCCACGCATAAAAGGCCAGGTTTTATATACTTTTTGTGAAGATTTGAATGGTAAATAGAGGGCGCCTTAGAAATCTCGCCCAGGGCGCTGGTAGTGCTAAAAACGGCCTTGATTTTATGTAATTCACATTATATTAAGTAAATTAGTTAATACAACACACAACTGAAATCAAAACATTTATATTTTTAATAAAGAATATTTACAAACAATGTCCAGTGATGTTTTTTTTTTCTGGTTAATCAATCGCCCCCCCAGTACTTGTTTGACTTGTCCACCATTTGATTCAAAGATGACCTTTCAATGAAATTGTCTTAAAAATCACATTCTAGACAATCTGAGCTAAGAAAAAAAGTAAAACAAGATAATGTGAGAGTTGTTTTAAATATTTTTAAAATCAATTTGCAGTTTTCACAAGACACATTGGTCAAGTACGCATACAAACATTGCTCATGTGAAATTACCTCTGCAAGACATAAGACAAACAAGCACTATGGGGAAGTAATAACACTTTCCTTATGTGTACAGCATCGATAAGTATAAAAGAAATAGATGGAGCATTATAGCCATTTGGCGTGCCATATTTCTTGACATTTTGGGGCGTCACCGACGTCTTGTTATAATCAGTTCTCAGGCAATTGTCAACGAAGACTGTCAAACAAAGATCGCTGCTAGCTAAGCCTCTTTTTGTGAAGTGTGATGCTGTGATCTTATGTATCATTTTAATGACGATTAAATTCACCCATGCCTGGCCAAACCATGTATTAACATTATAAATCAATATTTCACATCTTTTTATTTTGTTGAATTAATATGAATTAACAATTGCCCAATGACACCTGTTGAACCAGGGTCAAAGTTATTGCCAGTAGGTCTAGAAGGGACTTCAATTCCATTGCCACCTCCTAATCACTTATCACAGCTTGATCATAGTGTTAAAATTGTATGCCTATTAAGTTCCATGGCATATGCATTTTTTTGCAACTAAGCTACACATATAGTGTAACTTCTTGCCTGTGTTATACCCAAAGGGGTCGCATGTGGCGATTCCAGACCTATTTATTTTTACGGATAAGGGGGCCTGCTTCATACCAACCCCTTTCAGTTGAAGTGGGGGTTTCCCAGCTCCCAGGGGGGCTGGTTCTCATTTCTTGTGAAGGCTGAGTAGATCTTGAGATCGAACTCTTGCTCTCAGCATGGAATGCAAGCATTCTACCAATTGAGCTATCCACCTTTTTACGAGCTTGGTCGTCGTCGCTACAAAGCGCCAATTCTCAAGCAAGACCCAGTTGCTGTAAGGCTGGATGGACCTTTGGTGACCGGTCATTGGTAAAGGTTTATGAATTTTCCAACACAGCGAAGAGCGAATTTGAAAATATACTTAAATGATATATTTTTTGTGCTTCGCCGGGATTCAAACCCACAACCTTCCATTCAGAGTCCGAAGTGTTACCACTGAACTACGGAACGCCATTACTATGGAATAAACTGGCAAAGGCCATCTATATCTTTTACACTGATCATTGTTTTACCTGTTTATTTAATACATTGAGATTTTTTTACAGATGGCAGTACATTCCCAACTTGCACTCTAAACTATGCCTGCTTCTTTCCGCTTACTTTCTCAAGCACTTCTACGTGCTGTTTTTCAAAACTATGATTGTCAAATTTGTCCCACACACCGTCCCCAGAAAAATGAAAGTCTCTCTCGATCAGGTACAGCGTCAGACTCAACAACTGAGATCTCGTGAGGTCCTGAATCTTCAAATCTTCAAAACACGGCGCAGGGTTCAACATTGACCTGTTTTCATTGACATAATTGTTGAGAAGTGAAACCTGATTGTTCAACAACGGATAAATATACTTTTTGATCCGCGACCAAGGATACAAAAATATAAAACAATTCTCTAAGATGTCTTCTTTGTTGAAATTGGTGATGAGGTTTTCATATATTTCGTTAACATTGTAGATAGATATTTTACTAGTGAAAGGATGCCTCCCTAGTTTTGAATAAACATTGTTGTAAGATTCCTTACAGCCCAGAGTGTGGCAGATGGCTTTGGTGATTTCTGTGCCTTTTTGTCCGTCTCCATTGATGTCGGTGAACGCACGGAAATGTACTCCGCATCCAGAGAGGACATTCAAACTTATACATCTTTTATTCATCCCCAATAACACTTTCAATCTTTTGTCAGCTTTAGGTTTGTGGAAAACCAATCTCAAAATACGAGGATGGCACAAAAGCGCTTTGAACTCAGGCTGCTTCTGCAAATCCACGATTCTGCTTTTTATAGTCTCATAGCTCAAAGAGTAAATTTCAAAACATTTTTGCTGCGCTTCGATAGATATATTACAATCATTCAGTAATTGATTTATTTTAATAAATGATTCATATCTGATTAGAGACAAAGATGGCCGCCGGTTTAAAATTTCTTTTACATCTACACCGGCAAGGGTTTTAACTTCATTTAAAATCATTTGTAAGTTTTCTGGATTTCCTTGTAACACTCCCATGTTTTTCTTTATTTTCTCATCCGATAACCTTATCCGGCTTTGTAAAAGTTTGAGAACCTTGTCTATGACTGTGAAAGGTCTATGCTTTATTCTTGGGTACGATTCTAAAGCTTTTTGAAAACCTTCAGGAGTCAAGTCTATGTTCAGTTCAAGGTATCTGTATAACACCTTCATCCTTGCTTCATACAATGTGGTGTTGTCATCACTAAAATTTTCCACCATTGCGGGGGAAGTTGGCCACATAGTAAAATACTCCACTAGCCTGGCTTGAACGTTATTTGTATGTAACAAGTATCCATCATTTTTTAACTTTTTTATATTTTTACGTAGCATTAAATTTAGGTATCTAGAAAGCATAGACACAGATATATTCTGAAATCCACATTCCGACATGACCGCCCAACGATAACAAATTGATATAGGTTTCAATTTGAACACTGTTGGATATTCCAGAGGATTTTCTGTTTGCGAACGGAATTTGTTCAATTCGTGGAAAACGCCAGTCATTTGGTCTCTGTCAATATTAATGAAGTCTGGATTCTTTGCTAGAAATGTTTTGATCTTCGTTTTACGTATTCCAGCATTATCTCGTAAATAATTTATAAAGGATTCATCTTGAGAGATTTTCACACTATCTATTTGGTTAAGTTCACCGGACGCGGCATGAGACACCCAACATTTTTTGTACAAAAAAAATGCTCGTCTCGCCTTTCTGGTGATAAACATTTCAGTTTATTGTTATCTTTATATTCTGTTTTTAAAATCCTGCAATTTAGCAACTCCACAATTTTTTGACATGTTTACAAAATTTTACACATAACCTCACTTAATTACTTTTGTACAAAATATTTTTAGCTAACCACCACCATATTTCGTTGCCAAGTTTATGTGCGCTGTGTGTTTAGCCTACCGACAAGTTCAATTTATTTTATTTTTATCATCTGTCATCAAACGTCACGTGACGTCATCTTTGAGTCAAATTTGACATTCGAAAATCTTGAAGTCGTGCGACGTCGGGATTTCGCAATAGAAATTAAAAATAATGCAAGGTTAGCTGTACGATAACAAAAAACATCGACTTTAATTTACAACTTTTTCCATCGCCGGTTGTGACTGTGCTCCACATTGAATCCTCTTTGCTCCCATACCAGACAAGCAAAGTAAAAATGGCGACCATCCTCCACCGCGGTATTGGACTAGCCGAGGCTCTGGTGCTTAAAAATGCCCCCAAAGTAAGTAAAGCAGCATTATTCCACCCACATTCCAGCTCAAATATAAATCCTCATTTTAATTTAACTCAATTTAACCTTTACAACGCATTTATTTCGTTACAATTATAGTTTTCATATTTTTGCACTAATTCCCAAAAATACCTCCCAGGGTCAGCTGCTATTGACTCGCATTTTGGCCTGATTTAATATTTTAACAATTATGTCATTCCATTATTATGTAATCTCACGGTAGACTTGTAGTTTTCGCGTCGATTCATTACAAAACTATTCAAATGCAAATGATAAACAGCTTGTTCTTTAGTTTTACACTTTTAATAACCTTCAAAACGCTCCATGGCGCATTCTGTCAATTCTTATCTCTTACGTTGGTGACGTAAGTTCAATTTTATCTTAAATTTTATCTTAAAACTTTAGCTCAATGGAGACCAAACATTTGACAAACACTAATAAGTTGTGATGTCACAGGCCAGGTTGCTAGGGTTTGTTATCAGTTGTTAAGGACCCCGACGTGTGACGTTTGCCTGCCGAGAAAAATAAAATTTGGAACGTCTTGAATCTTTTAAGAGTATTGCACACACTAAAACAAGGCTCAGGTCCGCACGTGAATTGGCATAGACAAAATTGTGTCATTTCTCGGCAGACTTGCAAGGGAAAATTCTTACAAATACATTGTTATTGGTTCTTAAGGACGACAGTCCCACATGAGACGTTTGCTGGCCGAGAAAAAAGTTCCAAATTCATAAATATAATGACCTCGTTCAGTGGTTAGGTGTATCATTTTACATAGTGATATTTAGCAGCCTGCATCTTGTATCTATCTATAATCTGTAATCTAAGTTGCAAAGATATATTAACATTTAAAGCTCATATCAAATGCATGCCCACAAACAAACACGTGTAGTACTTACAAATAAAATCCTAATCTCAAGTGAACATAAACCCTACAATTTTTGCGACCTTCTCTGAAACAGGGGTGACATTGGCAAAGTGAACCATTTTTTACAGTGTGGGTGGTCAGCCTCATACCAACCTATAAGTCAAGAAATAATATAGGTTAATATACATAAAAGACAGCTAAAATAATTGTTGAATTGATTATGGCAGAAAACCTTAATCAAGGTGACCTAGTCTTCATTTTTATCTTTTTCTTCTTCTTCTTAGTCTTCAAAATGACCAATCGCAATTCTTGTTTTCTAAATTGCACTTAAAATGAGTTTTAATAATAATAATATGAGGATGACTTATCTGGTGAGTTCTCTTTTTGAGTAAATCACATGTGAAGAGCCCTCTGCAAGTTTGTCCATCGCTGTAGAAAACATAAATTCTAATGCCATACCCAGTTGCTGTAAGGCTGGATGGACCTTTGTTGACCTATCTGCTTACTACAGATTGTGAAAAGGCAGATGAAGCATGACAGGAAAAACTTTGAAGGATAGAGTTAGGAATGAATGGGTAAAGAAAGAATGTAATTTGAAAGAGGATGTGAAAGTTAAGGTACAAAAGAATGTGATGAGATGGTTTGGGCATGTGGAAAGAATGAATGATGGTAGACTGACAAAGTATGTATATTGAGGTAGTGTGAAAGGAAAAAGAGGTAAGGGACGACCAAGAAAAGTATGGAGTGATCAAATTGAGGAGATTGTGAAAGAATGGGATGTACAAAGTGAGCGTAAAAGAAGAAAATGCAGGAAAAAGGTGATGGATATGAATGAGTTGAAAGAGGTATGTAAGGATAGAAAGAAATGCAGGCAGCTCTGCAGAGGCTCTGGCCACCCCTAGCGGAATGGTGACAGAGTTACAGTTATAGTCACATAAGCTAACTGTGAAATAACACATCCAAGTGTCATTGTCACACATTCAAGAAATACCAAAAAAAGTATCGAACCAAGTACATGTATGTATATTTTGCTCTTTGCCTTGTTTTTCCGTGAAAGCGAACCAAACAATATCTTAATAGTCAACCATAAACAATGGATAATGTAGATCATTTCCTTATTTTGCTGTTGGTTTGAAAATACACAATAAGTCAGTGTTTTCCAATCTTATTGGGTTGAAAAATTCTGGCGACCCTTTTACATTACAGAGATAAAAAAAAAACTAATTTAAAAGACTACGTTTATGACATTTAAAATTTCTCTTGACGTGGCCACGTAATGGTTCTGGTTGACTGGGATCCTTAGCAACCATAAACAAAAATGTAGAATGCTATTTGAGTCGTATAAATGCAAACGCTGTCAACTCCTTACGCGATGATTTTGAGAAAAATAAACTTGTAAAACGACAACACCAGTTGGAGATGACGGCGTTTGTACGAAATCATACTTTTTCAATTAAAATTACGAAGGATTAAGTGAGGTTTACATTATATCGCACACAGCAAATGATTTGTTACACTGCGCAGAATCAAATTCAATCATTATCTCAAAAATAATAAATTTTGGAGATGACGGCGTTTGCAGTTATACGACTCATTTGTTTAGCAACTCGGTGGGTTAATTGTTATTATTCCATCTTCATAGTGTTCTAGCTACTAAAATTGTTAATAATACCTGTCCTTAATCTATCTTAGTTGCATTTTCATTTACCTATTGGTTATTTGAAGCATGAGAATTGAATGTTCTCTTATCAAATATAAACCTACCATACACGTTTACTTCATAGTGGACTTTGTACGGTGCAGTCTTAAACTGGTAAAATTGTTTTAAACTTTGTTATCTGTGTAAATAGACATTAATTAATCGTAATAAGCAATAACTGTAGTGGTCATTATCATTTTGTACCACATTAGTCATTCTCAATAGAATGCTGTGATTTTAAAATAATTTACATCTAATCTAATCTAATCTTAGTTGCAAAGATATGTTACATTGGGGATTCACATTATATGCATTCTCACAATAGGTAAGCGTGGAAGGGAAGACCTAGGAAAGAATGGATTGATCAGATAAGTGAGATTGCGAATGAATGGAATCTACAGAGTGGAAACAAGAGAAGAGCGCGCATGAAAAGAGTGATGAAACTAGATGAGATGAAAGAAGTATGCAAGGACAGAGTCAAGTGGAGGCACTTGTGTGGAGGTACCGGCCACCCCTAGAGGAATGGCGTCAGGATACAAGACAAGACAAGCAGGCAGGTGCAAGTTCGCACTTGCGCATGCCGCATGTGAACCTACAACATAAAAACCCAAATCTCAAATGGACATACACCCTGCAACTCTTGCCGTCATTCGCTGAAACAGGGGTGACATTGGCAAAGTGAACTATTTTTTACAGCATGGATGGTCAAAGATTTAAAAAAAATCCCTGGCTTTCTCGACGGGTAAACGTCACTTGTGTAGACTAAGGGCCTTAGCGCCAACAGCAAAGTATTTGTTCGCCCTCTCCCTAGCAATCCGGTCATGGGAGGTCGCAATCTTGTCTATATAAATTCATGTGCTCAGATTGTCATGCATGTATGTGAATTGAAATATTTTTAATGAAAAAAAACACTCAAAAGATGAAAGAAACCAAGCATAAGAATGCATTGTCATTGGCATCAAGTCAACATGCCAAATGTCAGCTAGGTTAGTCGGCGCGGGAGAATTATGTTGATGAACATCTGAGGTGTTTATAAGATCAACATGTCTGCAAAGCATACTGTATTGCACTGTATCCTGCCGTTCCACTAGGAGTGGCCCGTTGTGTCTCCACTTTTTTCTGTCCTTGCATATCTTTTTCATCTCTTCTTACATTCATCACTTTCTTCATACATACTCTTCTCTTATTCTCACTCTGCAGGTTCCATTCTTTCGCAATCTCATCTATTTGGTCTATCCATTCCGTCATTGGTCTTCCCCTTCCACGCTTTCCTCTGACATTTTCTCTGTACTTTTTTCTTTTAGTCGTTCATCATCAATTATTTTATTTATGTAGAATTCAAAATTTATCATGTCAACAAAGTTGGTTTTATTTCTGCTTCAACTATAATATTTACAATAATAATAACTACACAGCTAAAATTCAACTATATTAAGTTATCCAATCTGAAAAGATAAGCTAACATTTGACATTCATATTGAATGCATGCCCACAAGCACACTCACTTACACATTACACATGCTGCGTGTGTAAATTAGGGATGTTATGGATACGGTTATCGGAATATAATTATTTCGGATATGGAATTATTTCAAATATCACTAGTTTTGTGAATAAGATTCCAACACCGAATAATCCAGTCCAATCACAAACAACAATCCGTACAAATGATGAAATCTCACCTGTTTATTCATCCTCAGGTTCTCTGTGGCAGCAGCACCCTCTCCAACAAGAACGGCCAGCCTGTCCGGCACCTGAACGTCCACGAGCACGTCAGCTACACGCTGCTCAGCAATGCCGGCATCCCCGTGCCCAAGTTCAACGTGGCGTCCACCAAGGCCGAAGCCACACAGTTCGCCAAAGACCTCAACAGCAAGGACATCGTGCTGAAGGCGCAGGTCAGCCGCTGTGTATTTACTTCTTCTGCTTCGTACACAACAGATTAAAAAAAAAACTGCAAAAAACACATCTCGATTTACAAAACTAGAGGATGTGAAAGTTAACGTACAAAAGAATGTGATGAGATGGTTGGGACATGTGGAAAAAATGAACGATAAAATCTTGCAATTGTATTTTGGATTTGAAATCAAGACCTTGTTAATATGCTTATCGTAATCTATCAAAATTATACAACGCAACGCAACTAAGCTACAGGTATAGTGTAACTTCTTGCCTGCGTTATCCCCAAAGGAGTCGCATGTGGCGATTCAGGACCTATTTATTTTTACGGGTAAGGGGGCCGGCCTCACACCAACCACTTTCAGTTGAAGTGGGGGTTTCCCAGCTCGCGGGGGGCCGGTTTTCATTTCTTGTGAAGGCTGAGTACACCTTGGGATCGAACCCTTGCTCTCGGCATGGAATGCAAGCATGCTACCAATTGAGCTATCGACCTTTTTATGAGCTTAGTCGTCGTTGCTACAAAGCACCAATTCTCCAGCAAGACCCAGTTGTAAGGCTGGATGGACCTTTTGATGACCGGTCTTTGGTAAAAGTTTATGAATTTTTCAACCCAGCGAAGAGCAAATTTGAAAATATAAATGGTATATTTTTTGTGCTCCGCCGGGATTCGAACAGTCACCGGAACCCTCAACCTTTCATTTACGAGTCCGAAGTGTTACCACTGAACTACGGACCGGTCATACACTTTTTACTAAATTCCTCCATATTGCAAATACCCTATTGATAACATTAAACTAAATTGCAGCTTGTAACATGCATATTCTCTGTTTTTCCCCTTAGGTTTTGGCTGGTGGGCGGGGAAAGGGGCACTTCAAGAGTGGCCTGAAAGGCGGGGTCAGGATGGTCCATGAGTAAGTTTAAAATTAATGTTATTGCACATTTGGAAATAAGGAGCTTATCATTTGGACTTTCGTACTGACAGATCCTTCGCCTAATTGGGTTCAACACCGCATCCTGTTTTTGCCAATGCCAATACGAATATTGATGTTTTGAAATTAATATTGCTGTAAAAACTTGGTTCAATCCATGCTGTGAAAACTCTTCCAAAGCCCCGTTTCAGGGAAAGAGTTGCAAGATTTCATGTGAGGTTTGTTTTAGAAAGTAAGTACACATGCAGCATGTCGCAGGTTTAATAATAAAGAGAAATAACTCGAAAATTGGGAAAATCGAGATTTTGTAATAAAATGCAAGAACAATGCGAGAAGAATAGGTAGAATGCGACAGCCGTTCAATTTAGACAAAGATGACCGAGATAAAGCATCGGCCGCCTTTTTCATCCCATACAAGTTGTACTGGCTGTCTGAACATCAATTGGATTTCCCAACATTAATGTTTTTTGAGTTATTGCTCTTTATTATTAAACGTACGATGTGTTAGCGCAAATTTAGACGTATATGGATTATAGATCTATAATCTAAGTTGCAAAGATATATTAACATTCAAAACTCATAACAAATGCATGCCCACAAACAGACATGTTTAAGTTGGAGCATACAAATGCTGAATATGTACTTACAAATTAAAACTAAACCTCAAATGAGCATAAACCCTGCAGCTTTTGCCAACCTTCCCTTAAACAAGGGTGACATAGATAATAGAAGAAATATAAGCTTTGCCTGTTTACAAGGCTACTGAAAAAACTATTATTGGAATGAGCACTGCAGTCCTTGTGGTTGGTGTCTTTGCTAATGAATTACAAGCTTTCCTATGCAGTCACCAGATGACTACAGTTGGAATTATCCTGATCATAAAGAACTACAGGTATCTTTGAATAGTGCTGAAGGTTTTGTGTGTTGTGGTTCAGTCCCCAGGAGGCGGGGGAGCTGTCTCAGCAGATGCTGGGCCAGCTGCTCATCACCAAGCAGACGGGGGAGGCGGGGCGCATCTGCAACAAGGTCATGGTCACCGAGAGGAAGTTCCCGCGGCGGGAGTTCTACTTTGCCATCATGATGGAGCGGGCGTTTGCCGTGAGTACCCGTTCCTAAGCTCTTCTTCACCCCGATTATAAAACATTGTGTAACCCGCCTCAATGTACACATAAATTGAAAAACGAATGAATGATACAATAGCCGGATGATACAAATAACTGATCCGTAGTCTAGTGGTTAACACTTCTGACTCATAAATGGAAGTTGGTGGATTCGAATGCCGTTAGAGTACAAAAAAAATACCATTTATATTTTCAAATATGCTCTTTGCTTGGTGAAAAAAATTCATATATATATATATATACAAGGATAATTTATTTATAAGGTACACATAATTGAAGAGCGCCGTTTTTGTGTGTGTCACACCTCAAGGGCCCTCTCAAATCACGGATAAGATTTTTTGTAAAGATGCGTCTTTAGTGCTCCTTTAAAGACACCAACAGTTTCTGCCTTCCTCACATTAGGTGGTAGTCTGTTCCACTCCATTGGGCCCGCAAACCGGAAAGCACGGTCCCCGAAATTAGTGCGTGTCTGACGTGACGGCTGGACTAAGTCAACCACCCCACACCCTGCAGATCTGAGAGTTTGGCGTCTCAAATCTATCTCAATAGGTGAGAACATGTCAGACAGGTATGAAGGAGCCGTACCATTGACAGCTTTGTAAACCATCAAACAAACACGGTAGACCACCCTCTCCGGAAAACGAAGCCAATGCAGTTCTTTCAACAATGGAGTAATATGATTAAATTTGGACATCCCGAAAATGAGTCTTGCTGCAGAGTTCAGCACAGATTGTAGTCGGCTGAACTGTTTTTTCGGCTGACCTATATACAGCGTTGAGCAATAGTCAACCCGAGACATCACAAAAGCGTTAACCAGGGTCCTGACCGCCCCTGATGGTAAACATCTCCTGATTGCCTTAATCTGGCGAAGTTCAAAAAACGAGGAGGATACCGTGTTATTCAACTGCTCTCCCATTGTGAGGTTCCGATCCAGTGTGACTCCTAGAAGTCTCACTGAATCTGACGGCTGAATCAGCTGTCCCCCAATGGAGAGTGGTACGCGAGTTGTCAGGAGATGATCACGCCTGGACGTAGCCGCCCACATAATTTCCGTCTTACCCATGTTAAGGATTAGGCCATTGCTTGTCATCCATTCACCGATCTCCGCAATGCAAGCTGCCATTCTGTTACTGAGAGCTCCCGCCATGTGTGGTCGACACTGAGAGTAAATCTGCCAGTCATCTGCATATGCATGTGTAGTAAGGCTCCATTTCTCGACTATGCTCTCAATGTCGGCCGTGTATAAAATAAACAGGATCGGTCCCAACACAGACCCCTGCGGCACCCCGGAGATCAGCGAATAGGAAGGTGAGACACAGTCACAAGTACGCACTACCTGCTTGCGATCCGCCAAATAGGAGGTGAACCACGCCAGAGCCTTATCTCTCAAGCCGTACGCATCCTCCAACCTCTTTATCAAGATATCATGACATACGGTGTCAAAAGCCGCACTCATGTCCAGAAGAGCTAGGAGCGCAAGATTCCCGCAATCCACTGCCGATATCAGATCTGAGACTACGGTCAACAAACCAGTTTCAGTTGAATGATATTTCCTATAGGCTGATTGCCTTTTCGGCATCAGGTTGTTATCACTCAGATAAGATACCAGCCGGTTAGAGACAATACGCTCCAGCACCTTGGACAAAAACGGCAAATTCGACACCGGCCTGAAATTGGAGGGATCATTAGGATCGAGATTTGTTTTTTTTAGTATCGGCGTTATCTGCGCTTCCTTCAAAAAAGAGGGAACAGTGGATTCCACAAGGCATCCATTAATAAGCCTTACAATAAATGGAGCCACTTGTAAGATGCACTCTTTCAGCACCCACGCTGGCACAGGATCAAGATCACACTGCTTATTTGGTGATCCCACTACGACTCGCGTTACCTCCTCAATAGAGGTCAGCTCAAGCATTTCAAGTTGCGAGTTGCACATAGATTCAGGAGAACCTGGACCAATCTCCAGAGGAGAGTCTCTACGTGGTATTTTATCCTGAAAGTATGCAGCGAACTCATCAGCAGTCGACACTGAACCCGTACCAGCCCGAGCACTGCCAGACACGTTCTCCA
Organism: Agapetus fuscipes; assembly: GCA_951799405.1. Classification (NCBI taxonomy): domain Eukaryota; kingdom Metazoa; phylum Arthropoda; class Insecta; order Trichoptera; family Glossosomatidae; genus Agapetus; species Agapetus fuscipes. The sequence continues at coordinate 18,258,580 of OX637343.1, forward strand.
GAAGTCTCCATAAACGCTGTGGACATTTTTCCCTAGCTATCATTGTACAAAAATATTGAGACCTTTTCTGGAGAATAGTCGACCTGTACAGACCCTGTGCACCCATCCACATTTCTCTAGTGCTACCTGGTTTACCGCTCCTGAAATTACGCTCCGCTTGCCACATTTTTCGTTTCAGAGCACTACATTCATTATCAAACCAGATAGCACTATTCCGCTCCCTAACACATTTAGTTGAAATGGGAGCATGAAATATACCTTAGCATATACCTTTACCTAAAAGACCGGTCACTGAAGGTCCATCCAGCCTTACAGCAACTGGGTCTTGCTTGAGACTTGGCGCTTTCTACAGCGACGACCAATCTGGCAGAGGGTTCCTGAGGTTGTGATACACACAAAAACAGCGCTCACCAAATAAATCAGCCTAATTTTTTTTTTAATAGCACTCCTAGTGAGTGATTTAGTTTTCATATATTTTTTCTAACCGAAAGTAAATTCATACATGGATGGCTTTGGGCCGTGTACGGACTGGAATCTGAATATTTTTTATTGAAATAGAATAAAACTCTTGTTCCTTCTAAAGCTTGAACTTGCGGCTATCATTGCTTTTTATTTGTAGGGTCCAGTGATCATTGCTTCATCCGAGGGCGGTGTCAACATTGAGGACGTGGCCAGAGACAACCCCACAGCCATCATGTACGAGCCCATCGACATCACCAAGGGCATCACCAAGGAGCAGGCGATGAACGTCGCCGATAAGGTGAGCTCTATTCTTGCACTAAAGTAACTTCTAACCTTCAGGGTTAAAATAAATTTTCAAGAAATGGCGGCTTATCTGTACCCTTAGTACGAGTTGCAAAACTTGGGAAAAATAAAGTTTACGGAAAATATTAAAGAGTGATTTCTCCCAAAATCTGTCGTTTTTGTTTCTTACACTTTATGGTCTTAGCAAAAGAGTTACAGTGATGAAGAGAATCAAGTTCAAACAAACAAAATCGGCAGATTTTGGGGAAAATCACTCTTTAATAATTGCCGTAACTTTACGTTACTCAAGTTTTGCAACTCGTACTAAGGGTACTGTAATGTGGATTTGTAATGTTGGTGGCTTATTTATTTATTTATACATTCATAATTTTATTTTTTGTATATTATTGACTTTTTTTGTATAGATTTATTTTTAAGGTTTTGTTGTTTTTGTATACATTAATGTTATTTATTACCTGTATTCCTTGACTTATAGGTTGGTATGAGGCTGACCACCCATACTGTAAAAAATGATTCACTTTGCCAATGTCACCCCTGTTCCAGGGAAGGTCGGCAAAAGTTGCAGAGTTTATGTTCATTTGAGGTTTGCATTTTAATTTGTAAGTACATATTCAGCATTTGTAAGCGCGAACTTACACGTGTTTGTTTTTTTTTTTTTTTTTTTAAGAAATCCTGTGCGGGAGACTCCCTAGATTCTAGAGACTCTAGGGGTCTATGACAATTTTTGTAGTGCCGCAGAGGTGTTTATGAGCTTGGTCGTCGCTACAAAGCGCCAATACTCAAACAAGGCCCAGTTGCTATAAGGCTGGATGGACCTTTGATGACCGGTGATTGGTGAAGGTTTATGAATTGTTCAACCCAGCGAAGAGCAAATTTGCTCGGGATTCGAACCCACAACCTTCCATTTACGAGTTTGTGGGCATGCTTTTCATATGAGCTTTGAATGTTAATATTTCCTTGCAATTTAGATTATAGATTATCTATTAATATATATATTGGAGCTGAAGCTGGAGCTTCTGAATGTGTCGCCCATATCTGCCATAGACAAAATAAAAACCCAAATCTTAAATGAACACAATACCTGGCATGTCTTGCCGATCTTCTCTGAAACAGTGGTGAAATTGACAAAATGAACCTACGGGTGGTTAGCCCCATCCCATTCCCAACGTATTAGTCAAGTAACCTATCAATTGGATAAATTTGAAAATAAACTCCATACATACAGGTGCATGGTGATTATTATCCTTTATGGTTTAAGCATAACGTGAACTTGTAGATGTGTTCCATTTATGGTTAACTTTGTCTTAGCAGGATGTCGCCAGCCTGTATGTCATGTAATTGTATTAGCTTACATCTGTGAATTGCCCACAATTGGCTGACAGATGACGCATGTCAACATTTTAATCTACATACTATTTATACCCGTAACCCACTTGCAATATTATTATGAATCAATCAGCATTATATTGGTTAAAAGGCACATTGATTCAAGCGCCACTTTGTAAACTTAACAGCAGAGCAATTTCAAGATTCTTGATGTGAAAAAAACATGTCTTCGGCTGTGTCGTTCGGTCCAAATTAGACAACGCTGTTGAGGTATCGACACCTCACCAGCGGAAGTACATCAATATGTTAGAAACAGCTCCAGAAGAAGTTCCTGAAGTACCTCCTCATGAGGATGGATGAGGACCTCCAATGAGGATGCGGGGAAATTACCCTAAGTTTATGCACCATGAGGAGTTGCTTCGGGAAACTGGATTTAGGAGCTTAGAAACTAGACGCAACGGGACCCGCATGGTTCTCACTCATAAGGTCATCAATAGTTTAATAGACGGTCCCACCCTGTTAGAGAGTTTCAGGTTGTTTGTACCTGACTATTACAATCGGGGGCGAGGTCATGATCTATTTCATATGAGCCGCACGGATGTATCGGCACAGCATCTTTTAACTCGGAGTGTCAAACTAATTAACGAGTCAAAAATTGACATATTTCTGTATAATTTAGACACCTTTAACAGTATGCTGAAAGAGTTCCTCCCAGCTTGTTGATGGTGCACTGTAATTAGGGTAACCTGTTGTGCACCAAAAAAAAAACATTTTACGAGTATGTGATTAACCAGAGAGTCATTAAAAAGTTTAGATTGCAAATTGAATTCACGTCTTAAGGAATCGGAAATGATGAATTTATCTAACTAGTTCATGGCCAAACTGAGTTATAGCGAGAATTACTTTCTGATATTGTCATCTCAGTGTGCTCATCCAAAAAAAAGACAATTCAATTTGGAACATTCTAATAATAATTTAATAAACAAGACAAAAAAAGCTTCTTCTTCTTAATCCTATTCCTCATTACTGAGGGTTGTGACCCTTGTGGAAGCAACCAATCTTCTCCAGCTCTCCCTCGACTGCGCTGCCCGCAACGCTCCAACTACCGAGGTGCCTGCTGCTGTCTTCACTTGATCGGTCCATCGTGTGGGGGATCTACCTCTTCCTCTCTTCCCCTCCAAGTTACCGATCACAACCAGTCGTTCCAGGCTATCCTCATTGCCACGGACAACGTGTCCGAAGAACTGAAGAATACGGCGTGTACACATGTTGGCCAGAGTCAAGCCATCCAAACGCAGCTCCCGACGAATGGACTCATTGGTGCGTCTAGCCGTCCATGGGATTCGAAGCATGCGCCTCCAGCACCACATTTCAAAAGCGTCAATTTTTCTTCTTTCTGCTGCTTTTATGGTCCATGTTTCAGCAGCATAGAGAAAAATAGAGTGGACCAGACTCCTGACAAGCTTAATCTTGGTGCTGTTACTCACACCCCGGTCTTTCCATATTTTGTCCAGCTTAGACATGGCACTTTTGGCAATGGCGATACGGCGTCTAATTTCTCCTTCGCAAGATCCTTCGTTACTAATTTGAGATCCAAGGAACTGGAACTCGTTTATGATCTCCAAACCTTGAAATGAGTTTCCCAGATCACCAAACTTTTTTGATCGATCTATGATCATGATCTTGGTTTTACTCTGGTTGATCTCGAGTCCCAGTGCCTTGCTCTCGGTCTCTACTCGTTTAAGGAGATCTGCCATCTCTCTCGGGTTTTTGGCCAAAAGTGTTGTGTCATCCGCATATCTTAAATTGGACAGCTTTACGCCACCAATAGACACTCCTCCATCCCATTGGTACAGAGCCCTGCGCATTATGTATTCCCCATAGATATTAAACAGGTCAGGGGAGAGGATGCATCCCTGTCTTACACCTTTTTCTGTGGGAAAACTTGTTGTGTTCATGCCATTAATCCTTATGATTGCCTTACTAGGAGTGTAAAGTCCGTGGATGAGTTTTATCAAATGGGATGGAACCCCCATTTCCTTGAGAACTTTCCACAAATATTCCCACTTCACGCAATCAAAAGCCTTCTTGTAATCAATAAAACATAAAACAACTGGCGTCAAGAACTCTCTGCTCTTTTCAATAATCTGACGGATGTTGAGAATCTGTTCTCTTGTACCTCTTCCTTTCACAAAACCAGCCTGTTCCTTAGGAATTTGCCATCCAATATAGCTGTGCAAACGCGCCTTTAGCACATATAACAATATCTTGCTGGTGTGAGAGATAAGTGCTATCGTTCTGTAATTTGCACATTTTTTGGATGATCCTTTTTTGTGAAGAGGAATAAATACAGACTCTGTCCATTCTTGAGGCCATATTCCCGTTTTCCATACAAGGTTGCAGAGATCTAAAATGGTTTTTATGCCCTTATCCCCTAGTTCTTTTAAAAGTTCGGCTTGTAAGTAGTCATTGCCGGGGGATTTGTTGCATTTTAGTATTTTCAGTGCATCTCGAACCTCTTCTTCCAGAATATCGGGTTCCATGGTTTGACCATCAAAAGTAGGACTTGCAGCTATTGAGGGGTCGGTATATAGCTCAGAACAGTAATCTCGCCATCTCTCTAAGACGCTATCAATGTCCGTCAAAGTGCTTCCATTGTGGTCCTCTATTGCCCATGTTTGAGGTTTGAAATCGTGGGTTAAGAGTTTGACCTTTTGAAAGAGATCCTTTGTTGTGACACTATTTGTTTTTGCTTCTATCTCAGCACAGATATTAGAGATTTGTTTATTTTTGTCCCGTCTGCAAAGTTTTTGTACCTCTTTATTAAGTCTAGAGTATTCCTGTTTTGTTTCTGCGGATGAGTTCCCTGTTATTCTCATAGCTTTCCGCTTTGATATCATGTCCCATGTGGGTTCCGATATCCAAGACTTCCTCTTTTCATTTCTGGGTTTATGATGTTTCTTGGCAGTTTGGACAATTTTGTCTTTGAAGCTGTTCCAGCACTGGTCAACATTATTGAGAGAGTTTATTTGGAAATCAGCATCTTGATTCCTAATATCCACTCCAAAGCATTTTATTTCTTGCTCATTAAGCTTTAAAGTTTTAAACACATTCCTTTTGATGATTTTAAATTTGACTCTTATCTGTGCAATTAACAAATTATGATCAGAGCCGCAGTCAGCACCAGGATACGTTTTAACACTGCTTATTGAAGATCTCCAGCGGTTTTTTATCATGATATAGTCAATTTGGTTGCGACATCTATCACCTGGTGATATCCATGTGTACAGGCGTCTGATGTGCTGTTTAAACCAGGTATTCATGATTGTCATTTTTTGCTTCCTGGTTTTCCCGGTATCATAAAAACAATAAAAAACTGCACAGCATGCAAGCTTCCGTACATCATTAGCAAGATTAGCAAGAGTAATAAGAGGAACTTCCTTTCCCGCTCTACTTTTTAATGAGTAACAGCTGTAAACAAAATTGTTTGATCCCTTTGTGCTTGTTTTTTTTTTTTAATTAAATAGATTTGTGAAGAGGAATGCAATTCACCAACCTATTCTGCCTGGCCAGAAACAGGTATTAATATCAGTAATTAATAATTAATTTTTGTTTATTGTAATGAATTATTAATTAAGAATTACCCAATAACATCTGTTGAACAAGGGTCAAAGTTATGGTCAAATGACCCAGGGGGGGATCGAACCAACGTGGTTCCATTCCAAACACGCTAGAAAGATCAGCCCACTTGGCCCCTTCGGCCATAACACCAACAATTTGTTTTAATTGAGTTTGACTGTATTTACGTCTCGTTCCCTCTACAGGTTGGCCTTGGAGAGAGAAAAGAACAGACGGCGGAGATGCTGATCAGGATGTACGACCTGTTTGTGAAGAAGGACGCCCTGTTGGTGGAGATCAACCCTTACGCTGAAGACGCCAAGACAGGAGAGTGTAAGCATTCTTCTATTTAATCATCCTCATCTTCTAAAGGCACTGCCTCGTTGTGAAGTTGTTGGTTGCCATCCTCTTGAGCTGTAATAGCTCAGTTGGTAGAGTGCTTGCATTCCATGCTGTTAGCTCGGGTTTGAATCCCGCCGAGAGTGTCAGAAATGATTTCCCGTTTCGGTGTTTATTTCAAACCCCAAAATAAAATACCGGCAAGGTTTACTCAGCCTTAACAATAAATGAGTACCAGCCCTCTCGGGAGCTGGGAAACCCCCACTTCAACTGAAGTAGTTGGCGTAAGGCCGGCCCCCTTACCTGTAAAAATAAATAGGTTTAACTCGCCACATGTGGTCCCTTCAGGGATAACGCGGCAAGAAGTAACACTATATGCGAGCTTAGTTGCGTAGTTGCGTTGCGAGATCCTTATTGAATAATCAATTTATTCACAGCAGCACCACTTGCAGATCTTAATGGCAGCCGCTTACCCTCCACTGTGTCCATCCCATAAAGTTCTAATATATACCTCGGGGCAGCACACTGTGTCCATCCCATAAAGTTCTAATATATACCTCGGGGCAGCACACTGTGTCCATCCCATAAAGTTCTATTATATACCTCGGGGCAGCACACTGTGTCCATCCCATAAAGTTCTAATATATACCTCGGGGCAGCACACTGTGTCCATCCCATAAAGTTCTAATATATACCTCGGGGCAGCACACTGTGTCCATCCCATAAAGTTCTAATATATACCTCGGGGCAGCACACTGTGTCGATTTAAAGACAGTTAAACAGACCTTGTACTCAATCCTTTCCCCAAAAAATGTAGTCCAAGATGGCCCTGTGAAACATTCTCTTTGTGTTTGCAGTCTTCAGCTTGGACGCCAAGTTCCGGTTTGATGACAACGCTGAATTCCGGCAGAAGGAGCTGTTTGCCCTGCGAGACACCACACAAGAGGATCCCAAGGAAGTGGATGCGGCCAAGTTTGACCTCAACTACATTGCTTTGGATGGTAAGCCTGAGAAACTAGCTTACAGATGCATGCTGGAATTATGGTCTGTTTACCCGTTTTTGCAGCACCGACAGGTATAATGTGTCCCTTGCAAGAAGTGAAAGCTTACTCTGTAAGAAACAAGAGAAAAGACCGCTTTCAATAAATGACACTATGTCACCCCTGTTACAGGGAAGGATGGCAAGAGTTGCAGGGCGTATGTCCATTTGAGATTTGGTTTTTATGTTGTAGGTTCACATGAGGCATGTGCAAGCGCGAACTTGTACGTGTCTGGTTGTGAAAATGCATGTAACGTGAATCTCCAATGTAACATATCTTTGCAACTTAGATTAGATTAGATTAAATGAGAGTGTAATGCTTTGTTTAAAAAAATTGTTGATAAATCATGTTACACAAATTTTAACTATAAAGCCAAACTAAGGAAAAGGTATATGTATCGGTGGCGAAGGGTGCCATACAACTCGATTCCCATCGGTTTACCTTTTAAAATGAGGCAAAACTGATAATAAAGTAGACTGCATGGTTTCAATGAGGAAAAAAATATGTATTGTTTCTTTGGTTTCAAATGTATTTTTTTACTTTGTGTCTATATTTTTTAACTACTTTGTTGCCTCATTTTAAATGATGGGAATCGAGTTGTATGGCACCCTTCGCCACTGATATTTACATCTAAATACAGCGCATTAATTTACTATTAGCAAAACTATGTGAAGTTATTGTATTTGATTTTTATTTCTTTTCACTCTTTCTCACAAATAATGTGATGAGGTTATTTTGCTCTGAGAAAAGTTGTCTTCAATTTAATGTATTGTGCCATCAGTTCATGTCTGGCTTTTGTGAACTTGTTGCTGCTTTGAATCTATACAAATTGTGATAGTAAAACTGTAACTTTCAGGCAGCATTGGCTGCATGGTGAATGGTGCTGGGTTGGCCATGGCCACAATGGACATCATTTCCCTGCATGGAGGGAAACCCGCCAACTTCCTGGACGTGGGAGGCGGAGCTTCCACCAAGGCTGTCTACGTGAGTCCGTTCATCATCATTTCATTTTTAAGGAAGCCTGGGCGGAGGCGCCCTAAAACGCAAAACGCAACGCAACTAAGCTACACATGTAGTGTAACTTCTTGCCTGCGTTATCATGTGGCGCTTCAGGACCTATTTATTTTTACAGGTAAGGGGGCCGGCCTCACACCAACCACTTTCAGTTAAAGTGGGGGTTTCCCAGCTCCCGGGCGGCTGGTTCTCATTTCTTGTGAAGGCTGAGTAAACCTTTTTGAGATCGAACCCTTGAACCCTCTCGGCATGAAATGCAAGCATTCTACCAATTGAGCTATCGACCTTTTTACGAGCTTGATCGTCGTCGCTACAAAGCGCCAATTCTCAAGCAAGACCCAGTTGCTGTAAGGCTGGATGGACCTTTGGTGACCGGTCATTGGTAAAGGTTTTATGAATTTTTCAACCCAGCGAAGAGCAAATTTGAAAATATACTTAATGGTAAGTATATTTTTTGTGCTCCGCCGGGAATCGAACCCACAACCTTCCCATTCAGAGTCCGCAGTGTTAACACTGAACTACGGACCAGTCGCCCTAGACTTCAGAAAATCTAGAGGTCTATGATGCATGTTGGTGAGGTGGCGGTTGATGTCCTAATCCTTTGTAACAGGGATCTTTATATTATGGGATGTTATATATTTATTATACAAAAAAGGATGTATGATGTGATTTGGATAATTTATTTTTAAATGCGCCGTTTTCGTGTGTAGCACACCTCAAGGGCCCTTTGTATTGTGTTTTGTATTTTTGTTTTAGTAACAATTTGCAAGATTATTCTGTTATTCCAAAATCACTATCAAAATTTATGACGCAAAAAAAAACAGTATCAGTAGCATTGATATGTCGCATAACAATTTACGTTAATTTCTTACTTCCAGGGGGGGGGGCATCCGCCCTCCCCTGCCCCTTCCTAGTTTCACCTATGATTGCAATACAAATAAAAGTAGACCGTTTTATTTCTGTTCTCTAAAAAAGTGAAATGAGTTGATTTAAAGGTTGACAGACAAGCATGCGTCCCAAACATGACAGACCAAGTATTTCAGGTGACTGACGGCTATGAAAGTGTAATTGACCGTGTGCCAACATTCCCCCAGCTTGTTACAGACCTTGTCCTCGTGTCAGTTGAGAGGGGAATTTCACTATCAAGTACGTGAACTTGATCAGATGAACTACAATAGGTATTCAGCATGCGCCGACCTACATATTTCTAACCTCTGACTCTTCATACGAATTTGGATGTGAAAATTTTATTTATAATGAGGTCGGCACATGAATTGACATAGACGAAATTGAGGGAAAAGGCAAACAAAATATTTTGTTCTTGGTTTCTATGTACTGTAGAGGTTTCCCAGCTCCCGAGGGATTCGAACCCACAACCTTCCATTTACGAGTCAGAAGTGTAAACCACTAGACTACGGACCGGTCTATGTAAAGCATGTTTACAATATTAGTTTCCATCTGCAGGAGGCGTTCAAGATCATCAGCTCCGACCCCAAGGTGCAGGCCATCCTGGTGAACATCTTTGGCGGCATCATGCGCTGCGACGTCATCGCCGAGGGCATCATCCAGGCCACCAAGGAGCTCAACCTCAAGATCCCCATCATCTGCCGGCTGCAGGTAACCTCATCTGCATATCTTACCTCATCTACATTTACAAATAATGAGCCAAGAGCAAAGGGATAAAATAATAAATACACAAAAAGGAACATATGCAGCTTCAGGTAAACCGCAAGGTAGGTATAACACCATAAGTGAAGCGGAGGGATTTTATATGTGGTATTCACTCGCCACAGCTGCGTAGTCCAATGCTACCTAAGTCTGGATGACTAGGTGGGTGATCATAACAGATTTCTCCTCCAAATTAACAATAAACTGGAATTCTGATAAACCAAACCTTGGCCTCCCGAATACTGCCCCTTCAACTCCTCCGGTTCCCTGCAGCCGTCCTCTAACTTGCCACCTGGAGAAGCTGTGTGGCACCTCACCTCGCCTTATCATTCCACCGTAGCTTTGATGTCGCGTCCAGGGCTGGAAGTCTCATCACCACGGTCATTCTTACCTACCGAATATCGGTAATATTTGTATGAAGACTAATCAGCTTTTCACTTGCGACCATGTTGGATTGACAGGTCTTCATACAAATATTAACAATATTCGGTAGGTAAGAATTACCGTGGTGATGAGACTTCCAGCCCTGTCCATGTGGCCATCCATTGAGAAGTTTTTTTAAGGACACAAAAATTGGGCATCCTTTGCGCATACCCAGCCCATCTCAATCTATTTATAAGTAAAGTAGAAAGCCTTTTTGAGCTCATTGAGTCATTATATATACACCCTTAGAACTGTGCAAGTCAGGTCTGATGTATCATACCTAAAGAGTTTTGAATGCTGTTGTCGCCATGGAAATTGTGTCTACACGGGAACTGGAAGTGAGGGAGTGAGGAACCCTTACCCGCGCAGCTCTAAGCTTTTTATGGCAACTTAAATGGGAAATCTCACTTCTCCCTGCAACTGGAATCGATAAGCACTTTTTTCAACTTAAAAATTATGCTTTAATCCTACTTGTTTTGCAGGGAACAATGGTGAACGAAGCCAAGAAGCTGATCGCCGACTCTGGTCTCCGCATTCTGCCGCGTGACGATCTGGACGAGGCTGCGACACTCGCCGTCCAACTGTCCGACATCATAACGCTGGCCAAGCGAGCCAACCTCGACGTCAAATTCGAAATACCGCAATACCAATAGACAAATCAAATTCTTTATTTAAATTTTTAGATAAAAATAAAATGACAAATCTAATTTGAACTTTTGATATTAATCAACCCAGACGCCAGTGTTCTATTGTTTATTTATATGATAAATAAATGTTAACGCAATGCAGTATTTACTCATAAACACAGCAGAAAGTATGAAACTATGGAGTTGGAACAAAAAAATGTGATGTCACTGTGCCGTGCTGCTGACCAACTAGCTTAATAAATTTTGTTTCTGATTGCACAGGAGCCTTGTCCTGTAATGTCCCCCCACCGAGAGAAATTCTGAATCTTCTGGCTCCATTGTAGGTACATGTTTTGTACCTACATCATAATGCTCCATTTTTATTGGAAATAAAAACATATTTATGTATTATTTTTGCTGTTTATATGTATAAATACAGTCTGGTTATAAAATTAGTTTCAATCCTACTGCGATGTTGTTGTCTAACTATCTAAATACACTGTTGGATTGTTCAGAAAACTTTGACATACTCGTATAATTAAATGTCAAATCTTTCTCTGACCGATTCAACTGGTGTGATAGGTAACACAACATCTTAGAAGTTTATTTTTTAATTCTATTTAGCTGCTTAAGGCATTATTTAGTTTAAATTGTCCTAAATAAATAGTCCATTATTTTTTCTTTTATATTTACTTGCGAAAATCTCAGGGTTGCAACATGTCAAAAAGTTACATCTCTTTCGTGTACATTGTTTCATTTCGAATCGTGGTCGCCTATTTATTTTGTTAATTATTTATTAAAATATCATTTTAAGAACAACAACAAAAAACAATGAGACATAAAGAACAAGGGTAATTTCTTTTGATTCCATTTCTAAATGTATGTCAAATTTTTAACCTTATTTTTGGATTGTGGACATAGACAATGTGTGACCTTATCCATAGACAATGTGTATTAGGTTGCCAAGATGTGAAATTTGAATGATTCAATCTTGGCACAGATTTTGATTATTTTCTGTCACTATTAAATTATTACTATACTTTCATGATATTTATTTAGCACTAATCATCGCATTATGGGTAAAAATTACATTGTATATAATTTAACTACACTGTGAGGCAGGTGTGGGAATGTAACCATATAGTATTATTTTGCAGATTTTATTGCAAAAAAAGCCTTAAAACAAAACACTATTTTTTTAATGTTGAAAGTTACTTTTGAATAAAAATTAAGTTTTACAAAATCCTTATTTTACTTTTATTTTCCTTTTTTGTTATTGAACACTGCATGACTTGAAAAAATTCTCAATGAAACCACAGACAACACAAGAAAAAAAATGTTGCCGCAAGGCTCAAAATTACACCACTGATTACAGTCATTACAAACATTCTCTACTGTAACTGTAACTCTGTCGCCATTCCGCTAGGGGTGGCCAGAGCCTCTGCAGAGTTGCCTCCATTTTTTCCTATCCTGACTAAATGGAGATAAAGAAATGTTTTCCGGTTTCAAAACAATAGCCATACTTTATACATTTAATACTAAGCACTTTGGAGGAGTGGTTTCCTGGTTTCGAAGAAGACTGCTAGAAAGTGGTTTAACCAAAACAGGAAAAATATCAGCTTTTGTGTAAGTGCACTTGTTAGACTAAATTATAGAATAAATTGCACAATTTGATGTTTAAAAATAATATTACAAAAAAAAAAACATTATCTCACATTTGAAGACTTCAGTGATACCAGTATAAAAATTACCATGAGTAGGTACATACCTAAAAAGATTTTTTAAAAAGAATGGCATAGAGCAGTGGTTGGCAAAATGCCCACACACGGATCTTTAGCCTCCTGAGTGTGGCTATCGACGATTTAAATTTAAAGGTTATTTTTGACATTGAGTGCGCTTCCACTCCCTCTCTCCGTTGACATTTTTAATTTGAAGGAAACCACTGATTTTGCTAGTTAAGTTATTCTAAATTTTAAAGTTTGCTTAAAAAAAAAACATAATGTTAAAGAAAACTAAGTGAAGCCATGTATTTTAAAATCTATTTGAGTTTGAGAAGGTAATAAATATTTTGTGATTTTAAAACTATCTCCATGTCTATTCATGATATTTTAGTAAAATAAGAATGAATTTTGGATATGTGTACATACATAAAGCTTTTTTTTACTTCATGCTGCATACCCAAAGTGTATATAATCAACAGTTATATAATGGTGCACAGATTATAAGGAATGTTGGTGGCAGTTCACTCCCCCAGTTCTTGTTAGCAAAAACGTACAACTCGATAATGTGAGAGTTGTTTTAAATATTTTTAAAATCAATTTCCTGTTTTCATAAGACACATTGGTCCAGTACACATGCAAACATTGTTCATGTAAAATTAGCTGAATGGTCTATACAAAACTAAGGTAGCGAGTTGAGGTTGGGTACTGTTACTACTAAAAAATGAATGGGCATTATTTAATTTTTCTGAATATTTTCTGTGACAAAATACTCACAGCTAACTACTTGTTAAACTTTCAAAAGTGACATTTTACAAAATGGTGGTGGTAGTTTCAACTTTCAACACGCAACGCAACTAAGCTACACATATAGTGTAAGGACAGGGCAAGCTTCAGGAGGAAGCTGAAATCGCACCTGTTTGTAAGGTCATACCCGGAATAAAGGGCCCTTGTAACTAAATTTTAGTGAAAACGGCGCTTCAGCCAGCCTACCACCACCTTCAGAAAGGAACTGAAGACACTACTTTTCTCGAGAAGCCATGGCGCCCTTGAGATGGTCCTGGACCATTAAATGGCGCCACAGGAAAGAAATCATCCATCATCATCATCATCTTCAGAAAAAAATCAACCTATTATATAATAACTTCTTGCTGCATTACCCCCAAAGGGTTTTGCATGTGGCGAGTTGAACCTATTTATTTTTACAGGTAAGGGGCTGGCCTTACGCCAACCACTTCAGTTGCAGTAGGGGTTTCCCAGCTCCCGAGGTGGTTCATTTAATGTAGGGAAGTAGGTACCATAGCTACTGCGGCCATTAAAGCCTAAAGCTACTATTGAAAACTACCACTATTATATTTATTTTGCCATATTGATTAATAAGCATTCTTAATAGGTAAACATCATGGAATTTTCATCACAATATTGTTGTGAATTGTGATATTGTTATGTTTTGATAATGTGTAAGTGTAAGCAACCTTTTTATGGATTCAATGTGAGAGTGGGAAGTTGCCATGGTAAAATAAATTTTATTCAAGCATAATTCCTTGTTTTAATTTATTTATTAAATTTAATTATAGCTTTATACATTTTTTAGCCATGAAGCCAAAATCATCGTCTAATCTAATCTAATCTAATCTAAGCTGCAAAGATATATATCATTTAAGATTTATATTAAATGCATTCCCACAAGCAGACATGTATAATTTCGCGCTAACACATGCCGCATGTGGACCTACAATATAAAAACCCAATCTCAAATGAACATAAGCCTTGCAACTCTTGCCGTCCTTCCCTGAAACAGGGGTGACATTGGCAAAGTGCACCAATTTTTTACAGTATGGGTGGTCAGCCACATAACAACCTATAAGTCAAGGAACATACATGACAAATTACATTTTTAAAATCAATAAATTATAATATATACATGGACATAAAAAACTAAATCATAAAAACCAATTTTACTTTAACAAACCCTAGCCGCCAACATCACAGATCAACCGCCATTTCTTTCTATCCTTACATACTTCGTCAATGAACCCAAAACAAAATACATGCCCGCGCAGGCCCGGATTAACCCCTCTGGGGGCCCTGGTGCGGGGTAAAGCTCGGGGCCCCCTATTTGCCCCCTCCCCTCCATGAAAATCCCCCCCCCCTTCCCACCTGCTTTTCCATAACCTCAAAGATGCATATTTTTTCCGAAAAAAAAGTACGTTGACGTTTTTTCCGTACAATATTTTTTAGCTTTTGGGGGGCCCCTTGGTAGCGTATGCCTCATAAGACTAAGATACACCCCAAAGATATTTTGTTGTAATGCTTGTAAACTTATTTCTATTAAGTCTGTCATCGGGGTCCCCTTTGGTCACAAATGCCCGGAAAGACCTGGGCACTGATAAAAATGAGTTTTGGGGCCCTGGTTCGGTTGTGCCGCTCGAACCGCCCTCAATCCGGGCCTGTGCCCGCGAGATACTTGGACAACAGATCACAACTCAAGGTGGTCGATTGCAAGTTGGATACCGTGAACAGCTTTGTCTATGCACAATTAGCTTACAATATTCTCCACTGGATTTCTACAGTCATGTCTATAATTTAAATTACAAAGACATTGATATTTAAGGCTCATATAAAGCACGCTCACAAGCAGATACGTGTAAGTTTGTTAATTGTTCGCTTGCACATGCTGCATGTGTATATACAAAATAAAACAAACCTCACATAAACGTTAATCTTACACAACTCTTGAACTGGATGGGATTGGCAAAAGTGAACAAAGTTTTTGAAAGGGGTTCAGCCTCATACCAACCTATTAGTCTAGAATATATCTACACTTACAAAAAAAATACTGAAATGTGGACGTGATGTGGACTAAATTACAAGCTAACAAAAAAAAACATTCAATTTAAATTAAATTAATTCCCTATCTGCCAACAAATGCATGACCATACTCTCGAATTTAAATTTTCCGCCATTTTTAGTGTGGCCAATGACAAAAAAAATCAGTGCATTGAACTGCCGCATGCCTAAACAGCGAAACGCCAACATTACACGAAAATGGTGAACTGTTTAAAAGTGTGTGAACATCGCCTGACCGCTGCTGATCCAAAGTTTTTGATTTCCCCAAAAAAGTTGTGACTACGCACGGCCGGATTGCCAGGCAAAGGCAGATTTAAATTTGATATTGGTTACTGGTCATTTGGATTCTGATCTTAAAAAGGTTAAGATGAGATATTATGAAAAATAATTCCTTACGTCTTAAATTTAGGTACATAAAGTAAAGTATAAATATATTAAATTAAAAAAAAACAAGGACAGGCACGCAGTAGTTTTCATACGTAAATTTTCAGTGTTTTTTCATTCTGATGTCTTGGAGATTTGTTTTGCTTTGTAAGATTTATAAACTATGTAAGAAGTCCGAAGTATACTTAACTATTTCAAGAAATAAGTGTATAAATAGCATTTTTTTGTTATGTTTATTATATTATATTTCCATACATGTTGGGAAACGTGTTATACTTTACAGCACTCAGCTGTCAAGTTGGCAGCTGTCATGCTGTCTTCACAGCGGTACTGTTTAACATGACAGTTGTCGAGTTGATACTTCAATAATCTTAATTAAATCAATTCTCTCTGCAAATGTGAAAATATACTATAAATAAATCCGTGTATCGAGTGGCAATCGGAATAAAAATAAAACCTGAAAATGGCACTCAAAAAAGTGAAGGGAAACTTGGAAAGAATGTTTGACAAAAATTTGACAGATTTAGTTCGTGGAATTAGGAACAATAAAGAAAATGAAGTAAATATCGCACAATAACATACAATACACGCTTATATTTACAATCCACTTCTATTCTACAATATGCGTTTCCTTAAATATTTGCGATAATGGGAAAGAAAAATGTTCAGTCATCTTGCAATATTGTTTGAACATCTTGTATTTATTTTCAGGCGAAGTATATAGCGCAATGTATGGAAGAAATAAAGATAGAACTCAGGCAGGACAACATAGCCGTGAAGGCGAACGCTGTAGCCAAACTCACATATGTAAGTATTATTTTTTTGTATTTTTCTAATGAAAATAAACCAAGAGAAAGTTGGGCTAGCTTTGACAGGCCGCGTATATTTTTTTCTCTATTGTGTGATCACTTCAATAAAGTCGACACAAATAGTATAGACCGTTAAAAGAATGGGATATACAAAGCGAGCGTAAATTAAGAAAATGCATGAAAAAGGTGATGGATATGAATGAATTGAAAGAGGTATGTAAGGATAGGAAAAAATGGAGGCAGCTCTGCAGAGGCTCAGGCCACCCCTAGCGGAATGGCGACAGAGTTACAGTTACAGTTAAATTTTGATCTCCGCTGGGTTTATAAGGAGACTGCTAAAGTATACTGGACAGTCTCTCTCCGGAATCTGTTGCCGTGGTCTATCGGGGCTGGAGTTTCTGGACGTTTCACCCGTGTCTTGATAGGCTTTCTCAGCAAGAAGAATAATCAACCTTAAAGTGGAGGTTTCCCTGCCCCCGAAGAGGCTGGTTCTTATTTTTTTTGAAGGCTGAGTATAGCTTTCTGGTATTTTGAGTTTGAAACAAACACCGTAACAGGACATCATTTCTGACACCCTTGGTGGGGATTAAACTCCAGCCTTCTGGCCTGGAATGCAAGAATTCTATCAACTGAGCCATCTTATGATTTTTTTTCTCGCAGTATTTGTGCATCTTTGATAAAATTTATTGTAAATATCTAATCTAATCTAAGCTGCAAAGACATATATCATTTAAGATTTATATTAAATGCATTCCCACAAGCAGACATGTATAATTTCGCGCTTACACATGCCGCATGTGGACCTATAATATAAAAACCCAATCTCAAATGTACATAAGCCCTGCAACTCTTGCCGTCCTTCCCTGAAACAGGGGTGACATTGGCAAAGTGAACCATTTTTTACAGTATGGGTGGTCAGCCGCATACCAACCTATAAATCAAGGAACTATGAAAGGTCAATACGTTTAGACAGCTTCCGCATTTATTTTATATTAAAAACCAAACATCCCTAGCGAATGGCGACAGAGTTACAGTACAGTTACAGTTACTTAGAAGGAAATTAAGTAAAATATACATATTTTTCAGGAACTTTTACAGCACCAAAAGGGGCGGCTTAGGATTTTTTCTAAAAATGAGATAAATATATAGAAATACAGTAAATGTGGTTTTCTGTATTTGCGTACGTATTTATCTCATTTAAAAAAAATACTAGATTGTCGCCTTTGATTCTTTTAAATTTCAAACATTCATACAAAAATATTCTGACTCCATTCCTTTTCAAACAGAAGCTTAATTTATTTTTTCAAATTTAGAACATCTTGCAGGAAAATGTTGCCATGCTAATAATTTTTTCCTCACTTGGATTGTTATTCTTTGTTTTTGTTTTTCAGCTTCAAATGCTGGGCTATGACATATCATGGGCTGTGTTTAACATTATAGAAGTTATGAGCTCCAATAAGTTTACCTATAAGAGGGTCGGCTACCTAGCTGCCAGCCAATCATTCCATGCCGACTCTGAAGTAAGTAAATCACACACACAATTCATTAAAACATATTGCTACGAATGTATGATTTTATGTCTGTGTAATAATAATAGTATCAGGCTAATTTATTTTAAATTACAAATAATAAGAGAGCGCCGTTTTTGAGTGTGTCACACCTCAAGGGCCCTCTCCGATCATGGATAAGACTTTCTAAAAAGGTGTGTCTTGAGTGCTCCGCGAAATACACCCACAGATTTGGAGTTCTTCACTCCGGGTGGCAGTCTGTTCCACTCCACCGGATCCGCAACACGGAAAGCGCGGTCTACGAAATTTCTACGAATCTGACTTTTATTTTGACTTTAGATTGAAAACTAGATAGAGAGAAACTGTTCAGTCACAGCATCCTGTGACTTACGGAATCTTGCGGGGCCTTAACCCTTTGGCTGCGGCTGGCATGCATAGATGTCATGACGTAACTTGCATACAGTGCGGCTGGCATCTATGCATGTCATCGAAGTTTAAAGCTTCCCCTGACATCGGTGTTCAAATTTTTCTGTTGTTTTTTTTTTTTTTTTTTGAAAAGTTTTTTGTTGTTTAAATTATAGGTACACTAATATAATCTCATATTAAACATATTTTGAAAATATTATTTCTCAAATATTTCGTCAGAACAGCTCGATCTCTCGTCCCGCGCGTGTGTACCAATGTTTATAAACAAAATCCAGGCAAGTATACTCTATTCAGATAGGTATAACTGTTTACGTTTTTTGTTTTTTTGTAAAATAAGTAATATATTTTTTTCTTTAGTGAGGAGTATTTAAGTGAGTAAAAAAATTGTTTAAAACCTAATGGCACATAAAACTCTATGCCTAATGGGTATAAAATCTAGTTATGGAAAGTGCGTATAATATATATTTTTTAATAATATTATTGTGATTTACTTGTTTTTATATAAAACAACAAGTGAAAACATGTGTTGAAAGTTTGTGATTTGTGTTCCTGGATAACTAATGAATATACTTTTTCATAAATTTTGAAGTTATATCAAGTAATTAAGGTAGGAGATCAATTTATGTGTAAAAAAATTACCTCAAAAAAGTATTCCGTTCTGGCGGTGCGTATGTAGCAAATAAATTCAGAATCGAAAAGGTTAAGAGTGACAATATTCTGAAATGACGCCATTCAAAAAAGTCAATTGATTCATTCATTCATTCCAATTTTATATGCGCTGAGATACTGAGTGCTCTGTAGTTGCTGTGTAGCTTCTCATTGCCCCCGATGTAGAAATAATTCTGGCCTGTCACGCCACAACACAGGCCATCATGTAATGAATCTGTCTATGATTTCAGTTATTGATGTTAACTACCAACATGATCAGGAAAGAGCTGAACTCCCAGAGCCAGTACGAGGCGGGTCTTGCTCTAAGCGGCTTGAGCTGCTTTGTGTCACACGACCTAGCTAGAGACCTGGCCAACGACATCATGACACTGGTAAGTCTTCTGTATTTGAATATTCAAATTTTATAAATACCTACCTGTTATGTAGTGATGCAAGTGTATTGATTTTTTTGTACACTCCTAAAAAAAGGCATTAATTGATGAGGCATTTATGCAACCCTTCATTTTTAAATAATTCAAAATTCAAAATAAAGTGTCTGTTGTTACGGGGCTAGCCAAATTTATTTATGTATGACCAGTTTCATAAACAATGCTTACATCGTCGGGTAGTAATATTTTGATTGTGATTTGTCCGATAGATTGTTGATTTTCACTTGCTTTTGTAGTTACAATGATAGAAAAAAAAACAGAATATTCTGACTGCATTATTGAACCCAAATTCTAAATTCTACTTCTTATAATCTTCCACTATTTGTTTATTTGTTTGAGAATTATTTTAATTCCCAGATCAAACCCTAACACTGAGAGAATGCTTGCTATGTGTTTGATTGCAGATGAGCTCAACTAAGCCCTATTTGAGAATGAAAGCCGTGCTGATGATGTACAAAGTGTTTTTAAAATACCCCGAAGCTCTCAGGCCGGCTTTCCCTAGATTGCGGGAAAAATTGGAAGATCCTGACCCAGGTAACCAAATAAGAACATAGCAACACTAGACAGAAAATTTAACATTGTCTTTCAACAATTTATAAGGCTGACCACCCATGCTGTAAAAAATGGTTCACTTTGCCAATGTCACCCCTGTTGCAGGGAAGGTCGGCAAAAGTTGCTAGACTTATGTTTATTTGAAGTTGGTTTTTGAATTGTAAGTACACATGCAGCATTTGTAATGGAGAACTACGTTGCAACCGCATTTCAAATGCTTGGAGACAGTTCAAAGCATTTACTTTGAGGACCATGACTCAGCACTGTACGAAACCACGGACCAAATACAGCACTTGACCATCCTTAGCTAATGTTTCCCATTCACGTGGTCGTCGCAAGTTTTTTTTTTAAGAAATCCTGTGCGGGAGACTCCCTAGATTTGACACTTGTTGTAGTGTCGCAGAGGTATTTTACGAGCTTGGTCGTCGCTACAAAGCGCCAATACTCAAGCAAGACCCAGTTGCTGTAAGGCTGGATGAACCTTTTTAGTGACCGGTCTTTGGTAAAGGTTTTATGAATTTTTCAACCCAGTAAACAGCATATTTGAAAATATAAATGGTATATTTTTTGTGCTCTGCCGGGATTCAAACCCACAACCTTCCATTTACTAGTCCGAAGTTTTGCCACTGGACTACGGACCGGTCTAAAAGACGTTCCTTATTTTATTAAATTCTGGGCGAGCAGTCTCTATCCTACATCTGACTTGGTTTCGGGATCAAAGTTATCTTCCAAGATTCTTCAGCAACTCGCTGATAATGAATTAATTGTTTAGGAGTGCAATCTGCCGCCGTGAACGTTGTCTGCGAGCTGGCCAGGAAGAACCCCAAGAACTATCTGTCCCTGGCTCCCATCTTCTTCAAGCTGATGACCACGTCCACCAATAACTGGATGCTCATCAAGATCATCAAACTTGTAAGTCTCGGAGTTCATCATTCGTCCTGGTCCATGAAATACTCAAGACTCTAGAACATTTCTTGATCTATATAACACTAGGATTGGGCTGCAGTCCAAATTGAGCTTTGGACTCTCTACAATTTTTCGTATGGTATATATCTCTGTTGAATCTCTTAAAAGTTAATAAACATTTTGTCGTTGAATTAACTTATTTTTATGTATAGTTTGGGACGCTGACTTACATTGAGCCAGATATAGGAAGGAAACTGACTCAGCCTTTGATTAACCTTATATGCAGGTGAACTCCAGTATAACACACACAAATTATACTGTATTTACTTCTGCCTAAACCCCTGTATAGCTAGCACATCTATTTCTGCTTTCCCTGTGTGTAATTGTTATTTGTCATTACTGCTAGACGTTTCGCTAATACTCCATTCAGCTTGTCTGGTGATGGCTGACAAAAAAGTGCAATGTTCTAACCAGGAAGATTGCAACAAAGAGAAGAGTATTCATTCAAATTGTGATGTGGTGTATCAGTTATAAAGAGAGAGAGTGATATTAGTTGAATGCATCATATGCGTATAGCTATGGTAGGTAATAAAATAATGTATTAATAACCATTGTAAATAAGTATAGATTATAGATTATTATAGTAAATAAGTATACAGGCTGTCCAATAGAGGGCATGTTCGCAAAGCTCGTTAGAGCAAAAATCAGCACGAGCAGTGCGATGCGTTGCTCACAACAAAACATCCCAAATGATCGCAAGCAAGTCAAAGCAAACTTCATCTGTCAACCAGACAAAAGCTCGGCAGAATGGATGTAGATTTATCTCGAAATGCATTATTGAATCATGGTTCTCATATATGTTCAGTGGAATTTTTAATTATGGAAGCGCTCAGATCCGTGGATTACCATTAGTAATTGTGGCTGATTTTTATGTTGTTGAGGTTAGCTGTCAACTTTCAGTGAGACAGTAAAGATTTATTGCTACGAACAGGGCCGGCGGTAGGGTAGGGTGCGGTTGGGCGACCGCCCAGGGTGCCCAACCGCACGCTACACTAGGGCGCCAGGTGTAATAGGGCGCTACAGGGGCCCCTTTACATGTTTTTCGTATGGATTTGAATGGTGGATAAGGGGCGCTTTAGAAATCTCGCCCAGGGCACTGGTAGTGCTAAAACTATCACCGGTTATGAAGTTAGGAACATATACGCTGGCCCACTTCAGTAGAAAAACAAAATTAGTGAATGGCCGAGAGCTTTATCCAATCTAAAAGTAAATCCGAAAACATATAAGTATCTGTTGGTAGGTTGATCGATGCTTAGCTAATACTGGAACCCTTTCCCTGTTTTTTCCACAGTTTGGTGCTTTGACTCCTTTAGAACCAAGACTCGGTAAGAAATTGATAGAGCCCCTCACCAACCTCATCCATAGGTAAGTTCAAGTGTAGCGCTTTCTATGAATTTATTGAAAACTGGTTACAAGTCCATCAAATTTCTTGGCAATTCTAGTTTCATGAAACAAGAAATAGTACCCCGAGTATAATTTTTTTTGCATGAATTCAACATGATCAAGTAAATAAAAACATTATGGAAGATAAAACAGCATCCTAGTGTGTGATTTAGTTTTCATACATTTGTTTCTGTTTACTGGATCAGTGAGAATTTATGCAATACTTGTTATTTATTATTTTAACTTATTACTTGTCTTCAAGTAGTTGTTGGTCCATTATTATCTAGTTACATTAAGCTTAAAGTAATTAAACTTTCAATAAACTAGAAACTCAGATGAAATTAATCATTGTTCTACTCCTTTTAACTTTACTTCATATTCTTTCAATATGAATATCTGTTGCTTGTGGAGCACAAAAAATACATCATTTATATTTACAAATATACTCTTCACTGGGTTGAAAACTTCACATACCTTTACCAAAGAACAGTCACCAAACGTCCATCCAGCCTTACTTGAGAATTTGTGCTTTCTATAGCAACGACCAAGCTCGCAGAGGGCTCTTGATTCACACAAAAACAGCGCTCACCAAATAAATCATCCTAATATTATTATTAGATGTAAAATTGTTGAATGGCTGCCTTTTGCCCAGACAGAAGCTTTGCGGTGGCCGGACCGGTTGCCTGGAACAATTTGCCCGTTGGTGTTCGCACAAACCAGCCCACCACCACCTTCAGAAAGGGATTGAAGACACTGCTTTTTTCCAGAAGCCATGGCGTCCTTGAGATGGTCCTGGACCATTAAATGGCGCCACAGGAAAATAATCATCATCATGTTGTATATTTCAGCACATCGGCCATGTCCCTGCTGTACGAGTGCATCAACACTGTGATCGCGGTGCTGATCTCCATCAGCAGCGGCATGCCCAACGACAGCGGGATGCCCATACACCTGTGTGTGCAGAAGCTGAGGATACTCATCGAGGACTCCGACCAGAACTGTAAGCATGGCATGTCCCCTAACATCCTGCGATCTGTGTGGTTACACTATATGTGTAGTTTAGTTGCGTTTGCGTTCTATACATTGTTTTGCTGATGATTGTGGTTGTTTGTTCCAGTGAAGTACCTGGGTCTCCTGGCCATGTCCAAGATCCTGAAGACGCACCCCAAGAGTGTGCAGTCCCACAAGGACCTTATCCTGCAGTGCTTGGACGACAAGGATGAGTCCATCAGGCTGCGGGCACTGGGCCTTCTGTACGGCATGGTAAACCACTTCTGTCTTCCAGTGAAGTACCTGGGTCTGCTGGTCATGTTCATGTCGATAGAGGCAGAGAACTGTTTTGCCGACTGGTCAACCAAGTCGATACAGGTAGGGAGCGGTTTTACCGACCGGGGCGGCAAGGCTGACTTCCAGATTTTATTCAGCTTCAGGCCTTCTTTTTTTTTGTAGAAACTTTTATGCTTGTGAATCTCAATGGCCTCTCCATACATCCTGGGAAACAGCCTTTAGTTCTCACCAAACCTGATTTGTCAACGACGCTACCATGTTGAAAGCACCGGTTCTCATCAGATCACCGAAGTTAAGCAACATTGGGCGCGGATAGTACTTGGATGGGTGACCGCTCAGGTACACCGCGTGTTGTTGGTATTTCTTGGACCGGTCCGTAGTCCAGTGGCGACACTTCGGACTCGTAAATGGAAGGTTGTGGATTTGAGTCCCGGCGGAGCACAAAAATATACCATTTATATTTCCAAATATGCTCTTCGCTGGGTTGAAAAATTCATAAACCTTTACCAAAGACCGGTCACTGAAAGGTCCATCCAACCTAACAAAAACTGGGTCTTGCTTGAGAATTGGCGCTGTCTACAGCGACGACCAAGCTCGCAGAAAGCTCTTGAGGTGTGATAAATACAAAAACAGCGCTCACCAAATAAATCATCCTAATATTATTATTATTTTATGATATCATGGTTGTCCAAGTAGGCGTGCTCTGCTGCCGCTGATTTTTCCAATTGGCCTAAAAGGCAGTTCCGTGTAGGACATTGGTACTACAAAAAGGCTTACTGGTACCAGATTAAAAGAACATAAAATTTCCAAATGCAGGCTTCCTTAACTGTTAGATATTTGCATGTTGTTGTTAATGCTGTAAGTGCTGTGCAACAGGTGTCCAAGAAGAACCTGATGGAGATAGTGAAGAAGCTGATGCTGCACATGGAGAAGGCGGAGGGGACGCTGTACAGGGACGAACTGCTCACCAAGATCATAGAGATCTGCTCGCAGAACAACTACCAGTTCATCGGGAACTTCGAGTGGTACGTCACCGTGCTGGTGGAGCTGACGCAGATGGAGACTGCCAGCAAACATGGTAATGCTCTTCTTCATCCTCTCTCACTGACATTTCCTGCTGTCCCGCAATGCTTCCCTGCACAATAAACGTAGAGCCAACATTTCACATTTCTCATCATGTGAATACGGGGCAGTCAACTGCTCATCTGTATATAATTGCTCATCAGTGCATTAAGTTCTCATAAGGGAGCATATAAGTGCTCATTAGTGCATTAAGTTCTCATAAGTGAGCATATAAGTGCTCATTAGTGTATTAAGTTCTCATAAGTGAGCATATAAGTGCTCATTAGTGCATTAAGTTCTTATAAGTGAGCATATAAGTGCTCATTAGTGCATTAAGTTCTCATAAGGGAGCATATAAGTGCTCATTAGTGCATTAAGTTCTCATAAGTGAGCATATAAGTGCTCATTAGTGCATTAAGTTCTTATAAGTGAGCATATAAGTGCTCATTAGTGCATTAAGTTCTCATAAGTGAGCATATAAGTGCTGATTAGTGCATTAAGTTCTCATAAGTGAGCATATAAGTGCTCATTAGTGCATTAAATTCTCATAAGTGAGCATATAATTGCTCATTAGTGCATTAATAATAATATTAGGATGATTTATTTGGTGAGCGCTGTTTTTGTGTGTATCACACCTCAAGAGCCCTCTGCGAGCTTGGTCGTCGCTGTAGAAAGCGCCAATTCTCAAGCAAGACCCAGTTGTTGTAAGGTTGGATGGACCTTTCAGTGACCGGTCTTTGGTAAAGGTTTATGAATTTTTCAACTCAGCGAAGAGCACATTCGAAATATAAATAGTATATTTTTTGTGCTCCGCCGGGATCCGAATTCACAACCTTCCATTTACGAGTCCGAAGTGTTGCCACTGGACTACGGACCGGTCCAATTAAGTTCTCATAAGGCGCATATAAGTGCTCATTAGTGCATTAAGTTCTCATAAGTGAGCATATAAGTGCTCATTAGTACAACTTCTTGCCACATTACTATTATTTTAAATAAATTTGTGATGTGTATGTTTTTTTTATTCTAATGAACAATTAATCAACAATTATCTGTTGAATCAGGGTCAAACTTATCGTCAAGGGTCCTGGCGGGAACCAAACCAGCGCTATTTTATTTCAAATACGCTTGGTCGAGATTACCTTCTTGACTCGCTTGGCCATAGTGCTGACCGTTATCTCCAAAGTGGTTGTATATGGAGCGTAGAATGTATTTATTTCCCAGATAAGATATCTAAACTTACGCTTACCTAGCAATGGTGTATGCCATCTGACCGGTCTATAGTCTAGTGGTTAACTCTTTTGACTCGTAAATGAAAGGTTGTGGGTTCAAATCCTGACGGAGCACAAAAAATATACCAACTATATTTTCAAATATGCTCTTTGCTGGATGAAAAATTCATATAACTTTACCAAAGACTGGTCACTAAAGGTCCATCCAGCCTTACAGTAACTGAGTCTTGCATGAGAATTGGTGCTTTCTACAGCGATGACCAAGCTCACAGAGGGCCAAATAAATCATCCTAATATCTGTGCGGGAGCTGGAAGCTCCAGCTCCCACAGACCACGGCAACAGATCCCGGAAAACATCACTCCAGCATCATCCTAATATCATTATTATTATCCATGTTTTATCCATCAAACTATTATTAAATGTCTTCTAAAAACTTCCAGGTAACCTGATAGCAGAGCAGCTGCTAGACGTAGCGGTGCGTGTCCACGCTATCCGGGACTTCACTGTCAGCGAGATGTCCTCCCTGCTGGCCGAGTATGGAGGCGGGGACGCGGGGCCCATGGGGGTGCCCCGCCCGGGGGCGGAGGCCTCCACCATGCACGCCGTGCTGTACGCAGCTGCGTGGATCGTCGGGGAATTTGCTACGTGAGTCAAAACCTTAATCATGTAAACAGATATTTAAAGAAAATAAAATATCTTTCAATCGCCTTATACAAGACAATGGATCCCGAGCATTCAAAATATCCCTCGGCTATGTGACATCACCCATAGTAAATAAATAATGAATTCTCGATAATCAGGGATGTTTTCTAGTTTACAGAACTGTGAGCTTGTACAGTTGGTGGTAATGCTAAATGCAGAACAATGCACTTTAGCGTGTTTTCAAACCAAACCACCTACATAATGTTGTATTGAAATTATGATGCTTTGTACTGTCTTTAGCCCGGCCAAGTGATATCGTATTTATTGCCCAAATTTCAAATATTCTTAGCCCATTGTCAGAAGTGTATATGGATGTGAAACACCAACAGTAACAGCTCAATCAATTGAGTTGTTTAAGAATCATCTAAAAGAATCTTCACTGAAATAATAGTATTACAATGATTTATTTGGTGAGCGCTGTCAGTGCCGGCGCTAGGGTTGGGCGCGGTCGGGCGACCGCCCAGGGCGCCGGGTATGAAGGGGCGCCGCAGGCGCCCCTTTATATTTTTTAGTAATTTTGAAGTTTTTGGGGCATTAAAACTCAAAAATATTTATTTTTCGTAAACAGTAAAAATTGAACCGGTAAAATAATTGTTAGATACATTCTTAGAAAGAGAAATGAAAACAATAATATTTTTATTTTGTTATTGCTAGGTATATTTATTTTTACTTCTTACTTAAAAAAGGTACTTATGTATTTCACGATCTTGTTTTTTATTTCGTTAAATGTTTTGATTATGAATGACTGAAATTATTTTAAGTAAGATGATTTAAGAAATGGACTATCTAAGAAGTATGATTGGAAAAAAAACGAAGTGACAGGGTTAGGAATGGTCTTGTAAGAGAAGAATGTGATGTAAGAGAAAGTGTGAAATTGAAGAATAAAAGAAGTTTGCTAAGATGATTCGGGTATATGGAGAGAATGAGTGATGAAAGACTGACGAAGAAAGTATATGTTGCAAGAACAGATGGATGTAGTGGTAGAGGAAGACCGAGAAAAGTATAGATGGATCAAATTTTTGAAAAAGCGAATGAATGGGATTTCCAGAGTCATAATAAAAGGAGGGCTTGTATGAACAAGGTTATGACTCTGGATGAAATGAAAGAAGTATGCAAGGACAGGAAGAAGTGGCGGCTAATCTGCAATTTTTATTTGTAATGTTGGTTTATTAATTTGTTACATTTTTTGGATAGAAAATTATTGACTTTTTTGTATAGATTTCTTTTTAAGGTTTTGTTCTTTTTTTATACTTAAACGTTATTTATTATTTGTATACCTTGACTTATAGGTTGGTATGAGGCTGACCACCCATACTATAAAAAATGGTTCACTTTGTCAATGTCACCCCTGTGTTAGGGAAGGTCGGCAAAAGTTGTAGCGCTTATGTTCATTTGAGGTTTGGATTTTATTTGTAAGTACCCATTCAGCATTTGTAAGCGCGAACTACAGTGTTTGTTTGTGGGCATTTGAATGGTTACAACGATTTTTTTATTTTATTTTTCCGATTACCGCCCCGTAAAATGTGCCAATTGACTAAAAAAAATATTCACGGAGTTTCAGGATCATAAAATAACGGGAAAGCGAGGCTCATCGACGTTATATTTGAGAAAAATTAAAAAATCATCGATTTTTCAAATAAAATAACAAACATTTATTTTATAAACCTTCACTGTATTTTATAAAATGGGAAATGTGATTATCTTGACGTTTTATTCCTGCAATTATTTGTATGGAACTTTTAGTTTTGAAGATATTCGTCATTTTATGTAGACTTGACACATTCCTCATCGGCCTGCTTAGAAAAATGAAACACCAACAGAGATAATTTTAAAATTCCATTTTAACTTGTTTTGTCTCCTTTATTTATTTATCCTTTAGCGTAAGTGAGTACCTGAGTAGTACTAACATTATTCTGAACAAAAAAGGTATAGTTTAATTACCAAAGGTCTATTTTTGACAAAATTGACCTTTTAAAAATACCTAATATTCTAAACTATTGTAATTCTTATCTAGGATACATTGTTTTTTTCCCAAGGCTTTGAAAAAAGAAAGATGATGTACTCGTAAGCTAAAGGAAACAGATTTAGTTCACGACTAATTCCCAAACAGTGGACATTATAAAGTTTTTGCAAGTTTTCTATTTAACATCTGTCTTCTAAGGCAGCGGTTCCCAAAGTGGTGGTCCGCGAGAAAATTTTGCTGGTCCGCAGAAAAATGTGGAATATACTTACTCATCATGTTAAGTTATGTTTTAAGATGCATTAAAACATGATTCAATTCATAACAATACGTGACAAGTTATAAAAACTATTAACTAGGTACATTTTATGTGTTCTTCGATCACAATTTTTTTATAAATATATTTAACACTTAAAAAATCCTATTAGTGGTCCGCGGGATTTAAATTATGAATTAACTGGTCCGTGAGGTCAAAAAGTTTGGCGACCGCTGTTCTAAAGCATCGACAAGCCATGCTTATCAGAGTTCAAGTTTGCGATCTAAGCGAAAAAAAGAATATTTTGCATTTAATTGGCCAAGTGTCGCATCAAATTATTAGTTCTAAGTAACCATCAAATGGCCCGTTATTTTATGATCCTGAAACTCTGTGAATATTTTTTTTTAGTCAATTGGCACATTTTAGGGGGCGGCAATCGTCATTCGAACAAATTTTTTTTTTTCATACATCGAAAAAACCAGTCGAGTGCATTCGAGAGCTTTTTAAATTAATATATTATTGCAACTTAGATTAAAGATTAAATATTATTGTAAGAAATATTTTCACACTATTCATTTTAAAAATTGTAAATAATTCAAGTTATAAAGGAAGTTCAAAAATCAATTTTGGTCTCGGCTGATAAGAGTCAAATAACAATGACATTATGTGTCATTGTTAGTTGAGGTTTATTCGCAGTATCAAAATATTGGAAATTATTTTTCGATGGATGATCCGAATTCGCATTTTTCTTAACGTGCAAGCTTCACAGTTCTTCTTAATAAATAAAACTCACTGTGATATTTTATTTTAATCTGTTATAATGGACTTTCACAAAGTTACTGCCGAAAATCTTCATAATTCACAGTTCCAGCTAACTAAATACAACGGATTTCGTCTAAGCAACTCGGCCGAGTGGACTCATAAGTTGAATGTCTTCTTCAAATGTGCGGACCTCATTGTTATACTTGCAATATTGAATTCTGTTACATAAATGCATTATCAATGTTGAAAAAAAAGACTGTTGAAAAAAAGATTTTTCAAATTGATTTTGAGTGTTCAGCCGTGAGTATTTCCACAAATTTTTATTTGTGGAAATACTCACGGCTGAACACTAATATAATAATAAGTATAAATTTACTAAGTTTGAAAAACACAAATTTTGAAAAGGATTAAGTTAGCAAAAAATAAAGTAATTTAATTACAATATTTTAATCTCATATTTCTTATTTTCTTTTTTTACATTCCTACTATATTTTTATTTTACAGTTAATAATTTTCTGTATAGACTTTTTTTCGTTTTCGTTTCTGTTTTGTTTTAAAAAATTTCTTTGTTTAATTTTAGATTTCATATTTTTTATTTATTTTTTTTTCTTCAATTTTTACGTTGTAAGACTATTTCTGTCTTTTCCATTATTTTTTTTATTTGAGCTTTCTAAATATTGAATTTCAAATTATCCTACATTTGTACATTTTTTTATAGTTTCATTTTTTGTATTTTCGTCAAATTTTCATTTTTGTCCATCTTTTATTTTTGATGAAATTTATTAAATAATGTATTATTTTTCAAAATACTTTTTTGGACTTTTTTGGTTTTTACTCTCTAAGTTTACATTTTCCACCATTTGATTAGCTGTCAACTGTATTGTCATATATTTTTTTAATAAATGGTTAGTACATTCCTTTTTTTCGTATGAATTTGAATTTTCGAATGGCGAATAGGGGGGGGGGGGGGGGGCGCCTCAAAAAATCTCGCCCAGGGCGCTGGTAGTGCTAAAACCGGCACTGAGCGCTGTTTTTGTATGAATCACACCCCAAGAGCCCTCTGCGAGCTTTTTCATCGCTATAGAAAGCCCCAATTTGCGCCCAGTTGCTATAAAGCTGGATGGACCTTTGGTGACCGATCTTTGGTAAAGGTATATGAATTTTTCAACCCAGCAAAGAGCATATTTGAAAAAATAAATGGGATATTTTTTGTTCTCCACCGAGATCTGAACCCACCATCTTCCATTTATAAAATGGACCAGTCAAAATGATAATTGGGTGTAAAAGAGTTAATGTAAGTGTAGGAGTTCTGTGCAAAAGCTTAAGCTATAGATAGAAATGCATTAAAAACAGAGACTTGCAAGAATAAGCAACAGTAGACCAAATAGATGGGATTGCAAAGAATGGAACCTGCAGAGTGAGAATAAGAGAAGAAAGTAATGAATATTGAAGAGATGAAAGAGGTATGCAAGGACAGAAAAAAGTGGAGACACATCTGCGGAGGTACTGGCTACCCCTAGTGGAACGGGGGCAGAATACAGTAACAGTAACAGAGGCAAGTTTGCATGGACTCTGTCTACCACAGTTTCAGTGAGGATGGATGTTGACTTGTATTGCAGGGATGAGTCCGGCATGCAGCTGTCCCTGCGCGCTCTGCTAGCCGGGGGCTCCCTGCCCGGCCACACACGAGCCGCCTTCCTGCACAACGCCCTGAAGCTAGCCGCAAGACTGATGGTGCATCACCAGAGCAACGGGAACGTGCAAGAGATACACACTGTGAGGAATCATTCATTTACAATTCAGCAACTGAAGCAATTTAGACGACTGAACTTGTTTTTGTATTTTAGAGGGTTTCTTCCAGTTTTTCAGATCTCACCCTAAATACTTGGTATATGGTTCTAAATCTAAATCTAAGCTGCAAAGATATATATCATTTAAGATTCATATTAAACGCAATCCTACAAGCAGACATGTATAAGTTCGCACTAACACATGCCACATGTGGACCTACAATACAAAAACCCAATCTCAAATGAACATAAGCCCTGCAACTTTTGCCAACCTTCCCTGAAACAGGGGTGACATTGGCAAAGTGAACCATTTTTTACAGCATGGGTGGTCAGCTGACAGCTGCATACCAATCTATAAGTCAAGAAAACGTATATTTATTTATTTATTTATTTATTTACGGCGTTAGCCTTTTACGAAATAAGTACATATCAAGGGAGTTTATACAAAACAACCATAACAATATATATTACAAGAATAAAAAGTATAAAACATTACGGTAAAACATAAAAGAAAAGAAAAGAAAAATAAACCCATATATAAACACTAAACAGTAGGTTAGAAGCAAAACAAAAGCATATCAAAAATAAAAACTTCAGAAACCATTCAAATATCACTAATAAAGAAATTCACCAGGCAGACATCGTTCATATAATAACAATCTAAAACAATATAATTTATTATATATTATGGATGTCCCAAAAACATTTTTTTCAGACCTTGGTTATAGGTATGATAATTATTATTATGCAGAACCAAGTCAAGTGAGGCATACTCATTACCAACACGCTGTAAACGATGCATACAACTATTGCTTTGTGCGTTAGTGCTAGTAAATACAGGGCGGTAAGAAACTAATTGTCTAGTCCTAGTATACAACAGGTTACATTTTTTTAATCACAAGTCATAAAAATATATTTTTGGTTTCTTGCAGCTGTGCGACTTTATGATTGAAAAACTCCATCCGCATCTGTGCTCCGCCCACATCGAGGTGCAGGAGCGCGCCAGCACCGCGCTGATGATCATGCGCCTGCTGAAGCACGAGCTCACTAACCCGACGGAGCCGTTCACACACACCGACGAATTCTCCAGTCCCGAGATGGAAGTGCCTGAATCAG
This sequence comes from Agapetus fuscipes, assembly GCA_951799405.1. NCBI lineage: Eukaryota > Metazoa > Arthropoda > Insecta > Trichoptera > Glossosomatidae > Agapetus > Agapetus fuscipes. Next base: position 18,291,257 of record OX637343.1, read on the forward strand.
AGATGCACACCGTCATCGAGGCGCAGCTGATTGAACAAGTCTCCTTTGATCCCATCCAGTCTGATGTTAAGCCGGACGACGGGGAAGATTCTAAAGTGAACGGGTTGACTGACAGTTGTGACGTTGTGAAGAGTGCTGGCTCCAAGAGTTGGGAGCTGCTGATAGCGGAGATTTCTACATTGTTCTGCGGGGAGTTGAATCCTGTGGCTCCGAAAGCGCAGCGGAAGGTTCCAATACCAGATGGGTGAGTTGTTCATATCCTGCTGCAACTGTAAGTGCTTTTTTACACGGAAAATATATTTTGCAATCCTGGCAGAAAATGTTGTGTCTGCAAAGGCCCACACAAGGCAACTCCAAAATAGGAAATCATTTCTGACACCCTCGGTGGGATTCGAACCCGAGCTCTCAGTATGGAATGCAAGTACTCTACAAACTGAGCTATCGACCGGACAACATTGCAGAAATCTTTTTTTCTTCAATAAAGTTCTGCAGGGGAATGCAGTTCATAAATTTATTTTGGCTGTTTCAGAAAAAAAAAATGTAAATACACATAAGAACTTTAATTTAATAAGAAAAATAAATTCATACTTAATTGATTCAATTTTCGTTAGAACTCTTAAATAATACAAAGGGATGAAAGGGTTGCATATATAGTCACTTGGAGACTTAGCTTCTGTCAGCCAGCCAAGACTAGGGTACAATATAATATGATGGAATAATGTAAAAGTTGGCTGTCTTTTTCTACTAAATGTTGTAATATAAAAGTGCAAAAGAGATGACGATAGATTCTCACTCCACATAATTTTTCAGTCTGGACCTTGACGCATGGATCAACGAGCCCGTGGACAGCAGCAGTTCGTCGGACGAAGGCTCTGAAGGTCAGCGAGGTCGCGGCAGCAAGGAGGTGACCTTCCTGCCGTCGTGGCTGGCCACCGAGTCACACAGGGCAGAGAAGGAGCAGCAAAAGGCTGAACCCACCCCGCAGGCCATGGAGAAGGTATTGTTGTGGATTTTTTGTTTGATTAAAGATTATGCAAAACATCTCACATAAATGTGTTTACGGGGTTACCTAATGTGGTGTCAATTCCCTCTATGATCTATAATCTAAGTTGAAAAGATATATTACATATAAGATTCATATTTAATTCATGTGCACAAGTAGACACTTACACATGCTGCATGTGAACTTACAACATAAAAATCTATGATCTAAGTGACAACGATATATTACATTTAAGATTTATATTAAATGCATTCCCACAAGCAGACACGTATAAGTTCGCGCTTAAACATGCCGCATGTGAACCTACAACATAAAACCGAATCCCAAATGAATGTAAGATTGTAATTTATAGATAAATTAAATAACTTTAATTTTATGAAAACATATATTTGTTTAGAATTTAAGACAGTTGAAGTTGCTTATTATTTATAGGAAACTACAATCACGTCGTTTAATTCTTTTTACAATCTTATCGACTTGCACGCGCACCGTCCGGCAAAATGGCTAATGGCTGTTCACCAGAAAGTAGGTAAATACCTGAGTGCCGACCGAGCGCTACAAATAAACAAGAATACCTATTAAAGGAGCTTAATACGTAGTTGTAGTTCCTTTACATCTCCCTCCTTCAAAAGAAAATTTTCCTCAAAATTTTCTCTTAAGCAAACATAAGTAACAGAGTAATATAACTTAAATATGTATAAATTGTTTAGTTATTGTATATAAGTAAAGTATAAGTTTTTTTTTTTTTTTTTTTTTTTTTTTTTTTTATATGAGAATTGGTATGAGTTTTGTAATATGGAAGAGATTTGACTCCATTTTTTTATGTCCTGTATTTATTTCATAAATTGAATTTGAAATCTTCTGAGTTATTTGAAATGGACCAACTCTCAGCTCATCTAATTTATTTCTATTTAATTGGTTCCCATTCTCTACATACACCATATCCCCTTCATCAAAATTAAATTGAGTTCTATTTTTATTAAAAATCTGTGTATTGTAATTATGTGACTTTATAGAATTGTTTAATGCTATTTTTCTATCCCTAATCCAATCATCTTTTGTTTTATTTATTTTAAGTTCATTTGGCAAAAGTGAAACATCTGTACCATCCATGAGGTATTTTGGTGCAAACCCCGTAACTGTATGTTCTGTCATATTATATTTATCTACACATTGATGAGCTATGGTTGTCCATGCTGTTCTTTGACTTTTTTCATTGATTTTACATCTGATTTTGTTGACTAATGTTTGATTGAGTCTTTCATTTAAACCGTTAGAAAACGGGGCGTTCACTGCAGTAAAAATCATTGTTATTGAATTTTTATTACAAAAATTTTTGAATTCTTTCGAGTTTATACCCGGATATTGGTCGGTAAGGAGCATTCCAATTGTATTCGAATCTATTACATTATTGACTAGTTTAATAAAATCATTAGCATTTTGTGTTTTAGAGGTAACAATATAAGCGTATCGTGTAAAATGGTCTACTAGAAGATGTAAATATCTTTTAGTTGATCGTGAGCCTCCAAAACCTCCAATCGTGTCTATTGACACTATTTCAAAAGGTTTTGTGGCAGGGCCTAAATGTGACATCAGACCATACTTGTTTTGCCCTCTCTTTTTATTCTTTATACATATCTCACAGCTTTTACAATGTCTTCTAATATTTATTGTTAAATTTTTTGCTGTATAAACTGTACTAATTTTGTTTTGCATTTGTTTTTCTCCTAAATGACACATGTTTTCGTGTACATTTTTAATAAGTTTTTTACTGAAATTCTCTGATAAAATAATTTTTTCACATTTTCTAAGATTTTTATAGTAAACATTGTGTTTTAATAATAGTTTTGTTTTATTTGTTTGTACATGTTCATTGTTTTTCTGATCTGTAACGATATCATTTAAATTGATCATGTTTACAATTTGTAATTGTTCATCAGTATCATTGTCTGCATCCAGTACTGGGTTCCTACTTAAACAGTCTGCTTCTAAATTTTCTTTTCCTGGAGCATATTTTATTTTAAAATCATACTGTGATAAATAATATGTCAAATCTCCTAACTCGTCATCTGTCCTAGCTTTAATATTTAAATTTTCCAATGGTTTATGGTCTGAATATACTGTAAATGATTTACCTATTAACCAGTATTGCCAATATCTTATTGCTTCTTTAATAGCTAAGCATTCTAAATAAACAGCTTTCTTTTTCTTTTGTAGCTGATTCAATTTTTTTGAAAAGTATGCCACTGGTTTGTTTTTTCCATTTGGTTGTGTTTGCTTTAGCACTGCTCCAATACCTTCTAAGGATGCATCGGTGTAAATATTTATTGGCAAATTCTGATCAAATATTTCTAATATTGGCTGAGAGCATAATAAGTTCTTAACTTGTTCAAAAGAATTTTGACAATCTGCAGACCAATTAAATTTCTGATTTTTTCTAAGTAAATTATGAAGAGGTTCTAAAATTACCGCACTTTTAGGTATATATTCATGATAGAAATTAATTTTTCCCAAAAATTGTCGAACATTTTTCTGAGTTTTCGGTGTGGGGAATTCTTTTATAGAAACAAGATTATCTCTTATTGGTCGTACTGTATTATTGTGTATTATGTGACCGAGATATTTCACTGAGTCTGCAGCAAATTTACACTTTGTAAATTTTAATCTAAAGCCTTCACTTTTTATAGCTTCTAACAATTGTGTGAGATGGATAATGTGCTCGGAAAAAGTCTTGGAAAATACTAGGATATCATCTATGTAGTTAACTGCATAATCAGTAAGCTTATATTTTCTTAAAATGTTACCTAGTATCCTTTGAAAAATAGCTGGTGATGTTTTTAACCCAAAAGGTAAACACGTCCATTGATAATGCCCGTCCTGCGTCACAAATGCAGTTTTTTTCCTGTCTTCAATTTTCAGCGGGATTGACCAAAAGGCTGAATTGATGTCTAGCGTTGTAAAATATGATGAGTTTCTTGTCTTAATCACTAAGTCGTCGATCAGTGGGAATGGTTGCGCTTGAGGTACCACTATTTTGTTTAAATCTCTAAAATCTATGCATAATCTTGATTTTTTGTTGTCTTCTTTTTTGAAAGCTAACGTTACTGGTGCCGCAAATGGACTATAAGATTCCTCTATAAGCTTTTTGTCTAGTAACTTTGCCACTTGTTCTTCTATTTCCTTTTTGTCTTCAATTGAACATCTGTAGGGCCTTTTACAGCAATATTTGTCCATAAGTAGATCAATACGTGCTTCATATTCTCTGACCGTTCCAATGTCATATTTATCTTTTGCAAATATTGATTTGTAAGTATCTATTAGTTTGTATATTTCTGATTTTTGTTCAATGTTTAATTTACTTACTTTGAAATCCCCTTCTTTTATGTGTTCATTGAAATTTATTTCACATTTGTGTATGTGTTTTGTTTCTTGTTCTTCAGAATTTTTTTTTTTTTTTTTTTTTTTTTTTTTTTTTTTTTTCAAACAGTTTTTATTTATTTATGAATAAAATACAATATATGATACATAAGAGCATAGAAAAAACCAAAGAAGAAAAATAATAAATTACAAGAAAACTAAGTCAAAAACAAGATAAAACATGTAAGTATGAGCAGAAAAAATAAAATTGAAGCAGCAAAAGCACAAATACATAGTGTAAGATTTAGCAAACATATAAAACACATAAAAGCAGAAAAAAGAAACAAAGAAGCAGCAAAAACATAATTACATAGTGTAAGATATAGTATACAGGTATATTAAAATAAGTATAAACAGCAGAAAAAAGAATCAAGAAGAACAAAAACAAAAAATGTGTAGTGTAACAGATAATAATATATAAGTATGACAAAATAAGCACAACAGCAGAAAAAAAGAAACAAGAATCAGTAAAAATAAATAAATGTATGCATAGTGTATAAAAACCTAAAGCTTAGCAGTGACAAAAAAATGCTTCAAAACTCCAATACTGTCAGGGGCAAAGGGGTCGAAATGCTTCAATTGCTTGTTGTAGACAGTGCATGCACGCTCTACAAAGGAATTCTGAAGGTAGCTTGTCCTGGAGATGCCAATATAAAAGAGGATCTTTTCACGGAAAATCCTATTGGGTACATTTATTTTTATCCTGTCAAGCAAATATGGCGAGTCAATTTGATTGTTTAAAATTTTGTATAGAAATAGTGCATCTCTATATGATCTACGGGTTTCAAGAGTTTGAGTGGAGTATAGGCTACATGAAGATGCGTAGTCAAGATAATGGTGATTTCTGAAATTTAAGTATCTTAAAAATTTCTTCTGCACTCTTTCTATTTGTGTTATGTAGACTTTATAATGTGGATTCCAAATGACTGAACAGTATTCCAAGCGAGATCTAACAAAAGCGTTATAAGTCAATTTGAAAACATCTAACGAGGTAAATTCTTTGCATAATCGTAGGACATATCCTAACATGCTCAGGGACTTTTTGACTGTAGAGGATATGTGAGCTTGAAAATTAAGCTTACTATCTAGAAATACCCCTAAATCTTTAATTAAATTGGTTCTGGGAAGAGGTAAATTTTTTAATTTATATTCGTGGAAAACAACATGATTATTTCTACAGAAAGAGACAACACTACACTTGCTAATATTAATGGATATATTGTTATTGATGCAATACATCTGTAAACACTCAAGATCCTCCTGTAGTAAGGCGCAGTCGATGGGGGAATTGATATTTTTGAAAATTTTAGCATCATCTGCATATAATAATATTTCGGAGTGTTTAATATAAGATGTTATGTCATTTAGAAAAAGAACAAACAAGAGAGGGCCGAGATGGGAACCCTGAGGTACTCCAGATGATACTGGAAGAAAATTTGAGATGTATCCCTTAATAGCCACTGCCTGTGTTCTATTTTTTAGGTAAGAAGATACCCAGCGTAGAAGATCGCCATGCACACCAAGGTCGCCTAATTTTCTTATGAGAAAATTGTGGTCAATTTTGTCGAAAGCTTTAGAGAAATCGGTGTATATTGCATCTACTTGACCCTTTACTCTAAACGCTTCAAAAATGTGACTTGTAAATTCACTCAGATTTGTTTCAGTGGATTTCTTGCTGATAAAGCCATGTTGTTGATTAATTATGTGGGGGCGAACTGCTGCATATAGTTGATCATAGACAATTTTTTCAAAAACCTTGCTAAAAATTGGTAGTTTTGAAATTGGACGATAATTAGCTATATCATTTTTGTTGTCAGATTTGAAAATTGGAGTAATGAAAGCTCTTTTCCAGGAAGTCGGAAAAGTACATTCCGCCAGTGATAATTTAAATAATATAGTAATTGGGATGGATAGTTGTTTTGCACATTTGGATATGAACAGGGGAGGAATGCCATCGGACCCCGACCCTTTATTTAGGTCAACACTAACTAGACGTTTACATACATCAGATTTATCGACGGTAATCGAGTGTATATCACAAAGACTATTTTGTACAGCATTAGAGGTATTATTAATAGGAAAAGGTTCTTCAAAGCTTGAGTGAAAATAATCATTAAATGCATTACATATGGACAAACCGTTGGTGAATTTATTTTTACCGAAAAAAACTTCATCAGGAATATCTTGATGGTTACGTTTAGACTTTGCGTATTTCCAAAATTGACAAGGATTAATTTTTATAGAGTTTTCTGTTGTCTGCAAGAAATTCCTACGGCATTGCTTTTCGATTGTCTTCTGACGCTTCCTTAGGGTTGTAAAAGACAGGTAATCAAGAGGATTTCCACAAATTTTCCACCTTTTATGTATTCTCTTCTTTTCGGCTATCAGTTTTATGAGCGAGCTAGAGTACCACATGGGGAAATTTGGCTGATTCTTAATTAAAACAGATGGAATATAACTTTCGATGATGGAGTCAATAATGGAGTAAAAATGTAAGGTTGCAGATTCTGTGTCACGGTATGAAAGTTCATTCACCCAATTCACTTGAGAAAGTCTTTCACAAATGATATTGTAATCAGCTTTGTTGAAAAGCTTTGAGTATCTGGGTGGAGCTCTAGTTGATTTTACAGATGTCTGGTACACAAAAGATAAAGTTACAGGGACGTGATGAGGGTCAACATTTGTCAATGGCGAGTCGCTTTGAGCAACTTCACAAGGTATATTTAAAAATATTAAATCTAGGATTCGATTATTTGAGTTTTGGAAAGAATTAAACTGAAATAGGTTATTTAGAGATAAAAAATCATTTATTGTAGAGAGTATTTGAATGTTATCACCAAAGGGTTCTAAATGGTTTCCATATGAAGAATTAGACCAACTAATAGAAGGAAGATTATAATCTCCTAGAACAATGTAAATGTCATCTGGGTCCGATAGCATTACATCTGAGATTAGGTCGAAAAGGGTAGATATTTGGCTAAAATTTGAGGAGCCATTTGGGAGATAAGATAAAACCACATTTATAGATCTTTTAGATGATGGAGACTTGATCCTAATCCAGAGATTCTCTCCTGCGTGAGTCCAGGTGCCACAGATGCACGAACTAAAAGTCTTTCTGACAGCAACCAGAACCCCACCACCAGAAAGTTTTCCGGTGGAGATCAAATCTCTATCATTCCTATATACATTATATCGATCATCCAGCAACTCTCCGTCAAAAATACTAGGGGTAAGCCAGGTCTCCGCTATGCATATAATGTCATACTCATTGCAAGATACATTTTCAAAGAAAGTTTGTAGCTTCGTTCGCAATCCTCGTGCATTCTGATAGTATAATGACAAATAAACAGCCATTGTATAAAAAGTTAAAATCTAGCAATACAAAAAAATAAAAAATTTATAATATCCAAATCCTACTTCAATTTATTTAGGACCTCCACAGAGCTAATCAAAATCTTAGGAGACTGTTCATCCTTTCTAACGAAAATTCGGGAATCCCTTACCCAGGTAAATTTGTACCCTAGGTTTCTCTGTACCTCTTTGGTCTGTGCCAGCAGTTTCTTTGTGCACAGGGTCAGATGGTCGTTGATAAAGATCCGTTTGAATGTAGAATATGTGATTCTTCTTTTATGCTCATCTTGCCTTCTTCTGATTTGTTAGATTGGATAATTTGTAATTCTTCGTTTTGGATTAATCTGAAATTTTTGATACAATCCAAACCAATTAGAAAATCGTAATCAAAATTTTCATTATCTACTACAAATACATCCATATTTTTTTCTATATTGTAGATTTTTATTTTTAGTGTTATCAAACCTTTTGTTTTCTTCCCACCATTAATAGTCTTCAAGTTTACTATTTGCATATTACTTGTAAGTTCCTTTGGCTGTATTTTCAATAAATTTGCATTAATTAATGAAACATTCGACCCAGAATCATATATTCCAGAAACTCTTAAAGTATCATTTAATAGCAAATTAACTTTTATTAATGGTGGTACCTCTAGTTTTTTTTATTATTATCGTTCAATTCAATTTCTAATTTAGAATTATTAACAGTTCTTAAATTTGGTTTTAAATTCTTTTCTTTAAACCAACAATTCTCCTCAGGGTGGTAACGTTTCCCTTTTTTCACGTTAACACAGATACGGCATGGTTTTTTTTCTTCAATTTGTTTGGGTCTGGTGTCAGAATACATGGTACTTTTTTTATTATCCTTATTGTTTTCAACAAGTTGTTCCAATTTCCCTATTTCATTGTACAGGCTTGCGGTTGTTTTTACAGTATTTTTATCAATTTTATCCATTACGTTGTCTGGTAATCCCATAACAATCATATTTATCATTGTTTTGATATCAATATCTTTATTAATTTCCAATAACAACCGCTCTTTCTTTATGGCATATTCCAGCATTGATCCCACTTGAAATTTAAATCTAAATGCATATTTGACACGACACCAACCTTCTCCTCCATAAGTTTCAGTAAAATTTTCTCTCCAGTCTTGCCATTTGGAGCTCAACGTCATTTTTATTAGCATACTGTTGTACCAATCAAGACAATTTTTTTCTAATAGGTATTTTAATACCTGAATTTTTTCTTCATCATCATTAATTTCAAACCTTAGACACTCGTTCTCAAAGTTCATTATCCATTGATCCGCATTACATGTTTTATTTGAGAATTTGTCCATGAAAAATCTCTCAGCAGTTTTTTCTATATTTTTCTCCTCTGTCGTCTTGATAGCATTGTTAGTATGTGAAGCCTTTGTTTCTTCTGTAATTTCATTTAAATATTGGTCACCAAATTGTAAGTTGTCTCCGTCATCCAGATATACTTTCCTCAACTCTGCATTTACAGGAATCCATATAGAGCGCACTTCATGCCTTTTTTTTAGTGATTTTTTTATTTTTGTAAATATATCTGAGGAGTATATGGCAGTATGTTTACTTACTGGCTTTAAATCATCTGGGATTTCAAAAACACCTCCGATCGGTGTTTCAATTGAGGTTATGCATATCACATTAGTTTTGCCATCCGTGGACCCCAATACGACAAATTTAAACCGTAGTTTATTCATTTTAATCGAAATTGTAGTTTTGTAAGATTGTAATTTATAGATAAATTAAATAACTTTAATTTTATGAAAACATATATTTGTTTAGAATTTAAGACAGTTGAAGTTGCTTATTATTTATAGGAAACTACAATCACGTCGTTTAATTCTTTTTACAATCTTATCGACTTGCACGCGCACCGTCCGGCAAAATGGCTAATGGCTGTTCACCAGAAAGTAGGTAAATACCTGAGTGCCGACCGAGCGCTACAAATAAACAAGAATACCTATTAAAGGAGCTTAATACGTAGTTGTAGTTCCTTTACATGAATATAAGCCCTGCAACTCTTGCCGACCTTCACTGAAACAGGAGTGACATTGGCAAAGTGTACCATTTTTTACAGCATGGGTGGTCAGCCATATATCAACCCATAAGTCAAGGAACTGTAAGTGGACTGTATTTTAGCTTTCTGGCTTCAAAAGGGGTTAACCACTAGGATAACTTTTCCATTCCAAGAAGCGGGTTTCTGGTTGCGCCAACAGAATCAAGAAGCAACTGCAGGGACTTACCTTGAGCTGCTCCGGTTTCCTGAAGGCGAATTGGATGGTGGTTCCTTCTTGCGGTTAGCAGAGATTGCGGTGGCGGGATGAACAATCGAGCTTTTGACTTTGATGTTGCGCGAGCTAGCAGAGGTCGAACAATTATCGACCTTCGGGGGCGGTGAATAAAATCTAGCTCTGGCGTCGATGTTGAGTTAGAGTGATGTTTTCCGGGATCTGTTGCCGTGGTCTGTGGGAGCTGGAGCTTCCGGACGTTTCGCCCATTTCTACGATGGGCTTCTCCAGCGGGAAGTATGATGATGATGATCTTGATGAGAACTGTTCACAGTTCTCAGTCACAGTTCTCATCAAGATCATCATCATCATCATACTGCACGCTGAAGAAGCCCATCGTAGAAATGGGCGAAACGTCCGGAAGCTCCAGCTCCCACAGACCACGGCAACAGATCCCGGAAAACATCACTCCAGCATCATCAGCCGGCCGTGTAAGCCTAAAACTCTTATTCTTGAAGGGTCGAACAAATATCAACCCTCAGTGGAGGTGGATAAATTCTAACTGCTGCACTAAATGCACTGGGCCAGTGTAGCCAATGCGCTAAAGTTTGCAAATCTCTAAAATTAACTAACTGATTAATTGGCACAACCAGTCTCTATCATCCGTTGTCCATTTCAGATGAGGGAGGCGAGGAAGAACGACCAGCTGCATAACCCGTACTACCTGAAGTCTGGGGGGAACCCCGGCCAGCCTCAGCCCGCCTTCTCAGTGGCTGATGTAGACGCCATTCCCATAGCAGAGCTCAACCTGGACATTCCTCTCATGATACACGGTGAGAAGCAAATCCCTCGGCTATGTGACGTCATCCATAGTAAATCAAAAATGTATTCCTGTTAACTCCACTACCTTCAAGTTACTTTGCGAGAAATAGGCAAAAAATAATCAGGAATCGATACACGATACGGGATGTAGCAGAATGGTACCATTAAAATTTTGCGTATTGCGTATGCATGTATGTAAATGCACGCCACTGGTTATTTGTTAGAAGTATACTAAGTTTATTTAATTTTTGTTTCAATCTGATATCTATGTAACAGAGTAGAAGAAGATTTACCCCCGTATTCACGATCAAAACTGATTTAAGTGCCTTACTCAAGCGCTACACTTACTCAAGGGTCGACATTCTCGAGCGTTTTGTTTCACAAAGAACACTCAAGCAGTAATCAGCGTAGTGCCCAACCCCCAGGAGACGTACGGGTTTGTCATTGGCTCTCGAAAAAACCCAGCTCTGTAATTGGTCAGTACCTTCCGACCGATATTCGGCGTACTTCACTCTTATCATTGCCGCCTCTTTCAAATTTCAATGTCATATCAACTTTGCATAAAACTTGACAACAAATAAGTACGTATAACGCAATTACTACTTTAAGTAAACCGTAAGTACGAATTTGTTTGTTTACAATTTCTATTAGTTTTTAAAAATACATTTATGTAATATCCAATGTAAAGTGTTTTGATCGATTTCAGCGCCAAAAAGATGTTGTTTTCTCCAGCGGAAAAGGAGCTGCTGGTGGCTCTGATTAAAGAAAAACCTGTAATAGAAGATAAAATAACAGATCGAAGAAATCGTTGGCTTTGCAACCCTCAATGAGCAACGGCAAAACTGTATACAGAACGACGCATTTTTTCAATCAAAAACGTCTTCTAAATTCTTCCTCTTCGTAATACGTAAATGGGTCTTTACAGTCTCTGATATATTTTCTTGGGACACTATTTTTGAACAAAACAATGTTATTATTCTCGTTGAAGTCAACTGTATCGAAAGAATTCATTATTTAATGTAAATAATTCACAACCAAACAAAAAATGTGCTGATGAAATGCGGCGGAATATTTTGACAGTTCATCTGTCATTGCAGTATGGTCCTAGACCATACCGGAGAACAAACCCAATTCTGATGGTCAAGCAATGTAAATGAACTCGTCAAAACAATGTTAATACACTTGTAAAAATCATGTTTATAGTAAGAATTCATTTTTTCATGTAAATTCACAATCAAACAAAAAATGTGATAACAATGAAATATGACGGAATATTTTGACAGCGCTTAAGCGTTGGTTAATATACGTGTCGACCTTACTTACCTGAGTGCTAGTTTTTGGAGCGCTTAAGCGCTAATTTTACCTTAAGTATTGTTCTTGAAATGAATTTCCCCAATCTAAGCGCTGGTTTGCCCTTAAGGAAGTGCCAGTTTTGATCGTGAATACGGGGGTTAATTTTTATCAAACTGTTAATTTTCACTTACTCCTACTAAAATACCATGAGTGAGTATATCCTATTTTTTATATTACAGTTATAAAATATACTATGACATCATGACATCCAATTCTAAAAGTCAAAATGGTGCAAGTAGGTACTTTATTTTACTTTTCTTACATCAAATGTTTGGCATTTGAACCGAATTTCGGCTGAATTTCGAAGTTCAGTTCAAGCTGCCGAAATTCAGTTAAACCGAATGTAAAACGAATTTCGGCTCATTCCTATTTATTTAAAGAGTTCCTTCCGGCATGTTAATGACTGTTTAAGGGAGCACAGCAACAAAGCTGACCTGTCATGCATCAGCTGATTGACAAGCAAGGATAACAAAATATTTGTTGTTGTTTCCAGAAAAGCGTTCTGATAAATACCTGTCGGTGAACAAGCCAGACAAGTCGTCTTCCAAGAAAGACAAGAGAACCAGGAAGGGGAAGCGCAGCAAGAAGTCACGACACTCGGAGAGTGACAGCGATAAAGACGGTCAGTACAGGCTTTTCAGCTTTATTCACACATTTTTTATTTTATCAGTTAAGTAACCAGTCTATGGTCTAGTGGTTAACGCTATCAACTTGTAATCAGAAGGTCGTGAGTTTGATTCCCGATGGAGCACAAAAATATATTTATATTTTTAAATATGCTCGTACAATAAAATAACTTTTGTTTATGAGGAATTATAAAAATTTAAGAAACAGAGTTTTATTTTCACAAGAGTATTTATTTCACCTCAAGTACTTTCGACTTGTTTACGTCATTTTCAAGAGGACACCGTGTCCACACGATACGGGCTTACGGTTTAGACTTTTGAATTCCTGAACACAGATATCAGGGATAAGTTCAAAGTGGATGACGTCTATGATTGACAGCCGCACTGTGTGCAAGTTTACACTTGACTATGCGTGTCACCCGCAGTTAAAGGTTAAAGCAACAGTGATGTTTATGGTTGCCTGTTTCCAGATGCTGAGCCCATGTACGTGGTGAGCACGGCAGCAGAGATGCCTGAAGGAGGACGCTACATCTCTGACAACGAGGACAATCTCACCAACACGGATCCCCACGCTGCACTGGACATAGACCTGGATATGTGAGTCCAAACACTTCAATTGTTCTATCATATCACTAACATTATTAGTTTACCGCATGCCATGTAACCAATGCAAAGCCGTGTCTGTAAGGCAGACTTCCAGATCCATCAATGTTAGAATAAGCCAGCATTTGGGGGTCTGACTGGGTACTCTGAGATGGCGGACCACTGCATAGAAAAACGACCACTCTTCTGATACAACAGGAGTAAAGGTCCTCCACTCAGGGTGCAAAGTCAGACAACTTATTGCCCTTGAAACCTTTGAAATCCAAAACAATATGGATAATATTATTAATAAGCAAATACCTAGTCCTTCTCCCGTACTAGCAGTACCTGCCCGAAAAATCACACCCACTTTCTTTGATCTTTTTGTTTTTACCTCAGTTAACCTGAAGATGGACGGTTAAAGTCCAGTAGCGCTTACTCGGCACAAACTCGGCACAAATTCCATAGACAATAGGATTGCTAGGGAAATAGTAAATTAATGCTTTGTTATTGGTTGATAAGGACCTTTTCACATAGACCTGTGACGTTGACCTGCTGAAAAAAAATGTGATTAAGAATTTAGTTACTATTTCATTTGTACCGCAGGTGGAAGGAGTAAATTGTAACTCCATGAGGCGACCAACAAAGTTTCATGGCTAGAGACCAGATGTGCCAGACTCATGCTCTGTTAAATCTATTTTCAAATTGTATTGTTCTCAATATAAGAAAGAGTAAGAAATGAAATGACGCCTTGGTTTTTGTACCCTCCGTTTCCTTTTGCTTGCCAACATGGTGTTTTCATATTTAAGGGTATACGAGAGCTTAAGAAGATTATTAATATCGGGACTAAAGAACCTCTTTAATTGTTTTATGAAACTAAAAGCGTAATTTTATGTCAAATAACTTTGACTGATCATGGGCAGATGTCGTTGCTGAAGTATATAAATTAATGTTCTATGTCAAGCATTACGTTTCATCAAAAAAATATGTAAAGTATATTAACGCTTTTAGCGAGCGTGTAAGTTTTATAAACTTTTGTTTAAACGCTATGTTTGAGTATTCACGACTGCATGTTTGGTACAGAAGTTATGCATGCAAAAATTGCAAAACGAAACAACTTTGCATAAGTATAATTCTATGTTGAAATAATTAAACATTTTTTGGCATCTTGAATTCAAACGTTTGTTGTGAGCAGAGCATATCTTTTGTTATAACAAAGGCGTGCAAAAGTACTATTCCGTCTGTCTCACACTGTATATTATGAACGTGGGTATTTTTTTTATATATCGCACACCTAACAAAAAAAAGCAATAACTCAAATATTAAGAAGGTTGGGAAGTTGCGTTCGAAGTTTTGCATGTTTAATTAATTGTCGCACTAAAGCCCACATCAGCCATGACACAAGTTAATAGTTCTCTTTTCTTTTAAAATAAAACTTAAATAGCTGTAAGCTGTAACTCTGTCGCCATTCCGCTAGGGGTGGCCAGAGCCTCTGCAGAGTTGCCTCCATTTTTTCCTATCCTGACATACCTCTTTCAATTCCTTCATATCCATCTCCTTTTTCATGCATTTTCTTCTTTTACGCTCACTTTGTATATCCCATTCTTTCACAATCACCACAATCTGATCACTCCATACTTTTCTCGGTCGTCCCTTCCCTCTTTTTCCTTTCACACTTTCTTTGTATACATACTTTGTCAGTCTATCATCATTCATTCTTTCCACATGCCCAAACCATCTCATCACATTCTTTTGTATAAATTGTAAAAAAATATCATTGGTATAAATTTGACTTATTTCTCTTTTATCCGTAAAATACAGAAAATTATGTCAAAACATTATCCATTATTTTTTATTGCACTTTTTTTGAAAACATAATTGGAAACTGAAAAATAATATTTCACGTAATTATTTTAGTTAAGTGATGATAAAAACCGTGAAAAGTAAAACAAGGACTTGGCTTGGATACTATTTTAATCAAAATACACTTTCAGTCTTAAAGTTTGGCACATAAAGACAGAAACTAGTAAGGTAACAAAAAAATGAAAATAACATAGAAACTTCTAGCACAGGGGTGTCCAACTCAAAATCGTGGCAAGCCGGGTTTAGCACTTTTGTAATCGTGGCGGGTTACATTTTTTTTGTTGTACTTTAGTCCATAATAATTCTGTTGACGGGGGAGGGGGGGAGGGGATGGTAGACACGCAATTTTAAAAGTTCATATTGTCCATAATAATTCTGTTGACCGGGGGGGGGGGGGGGGGGGGGGTAGGCACGCAATTTCAATCTTCGCGCGCAATTCAAATCTTAATACTTATCAATATCAAATACAATAATCAAATAGTTCAAATTAAATGAGTCTTAATGAAGTAAGGACTCTTCAACTTACGTCTTGTATAATCTATCTATAATCTAAACTGCAAAGATATGTTATGGCTCATTTGAAATGCATGCCTACAGACAGGCACATGTAGGTTCGCGCCTACACATTCTGCATGTGTGCATACAAATAAACAAAACCTCACATGAACATAAACCTTGCTACTCCTGCCGCCGTTCCCTGAACCGGGGTGGCATTGGCAAAAGTGAACCGATTTTTACAGCACGGGTGGTCAGCCTCATACCAACCTACAAGTCAAGGAGGTCTTGCTTAGGCAATTTATAACAGTTGAGATCTGGAGCTTACAACAAAATCAACTTCAAAAACAACAATCAAAAACTCCTACCTTCTTTTCGCATTTTTATTGCGTTCTTCACATTGGTTCTTCATCAAAATCTCAATTTTCCCAATTTTTGAGTTATGGCTCTTTATTGTAAAGCGTGCGTACATCTTGCGTGTGCCGAAAACAACGAATCCCTTCTCCAAGTATAAATGTCAACGCTTTAACTATGCCGCGGCGCATACAAATAATGTATCTGACTCACAGCAGCACCTCTTACGAGCGTCTCAGTTGCTATACACTTTATAAACACTAGTGTCGAGTTTAAAACGTAATATTTTACGTTCAATATCCAATAACCCATGGCTGTATTATGTCAATATGCGACATAATACAGCGCTTACCAAGTATGACACTCCACGTTTTAACTTAATCATAACGTAAACAAAAAACCTATTAGGACTTATACAGCGCTTAAAGTTTGCGTCATAGTTTTGATGTATTTTGACAAAACGATTTATTCGAGTAACAACGTTAATTTGCTTTTCAACTTTTTAAAGCCAGCGAAATACATTTTATTCTCTTCTGCCATGCTCAGTGAATAATTATTATTTTCTAAGGTTCCCGAAGCGGCCGCATGGCGCTGAAATCAGTCAAAATTGTGTATGGAAATCTTTATTTTTCCATGATAAATAGAAATCGGGGGAGAAAAAATAAAACAAGTATTGCATTACAAACATAAAAAATATTACTTCAAATCCTAAAAAGAAAATATACCATTCAATGGCAAATTTACCTACACGATCGTATGCAAAATTTGTGTACTTTTTAAATAACTATAAAAAATCAATGAAAAGTATAAAAAAATAATTTTCATCTAGAAAAAATAAAACTAATCAAAATAAATGTTTTGAAATAAAAAAAAGTTATGAATTATTCATAACAACAGTAGAAATCTCCATTTAAGGTATCTCCGTAAATAAAATTATTTTGAATTGGTGTTTGATGGGAAAAAATACCTAATTTTATGTGTTAATTTAATCTGGAGAAAAAATGCTACCTTAACATTGAAAATATGGGTTATTTCGGTCATCAAAGTTGGGCGCGCTGACCTCTCAATCACCCTTAAAATGGAGTCCGGGCTTTCGAAATACTATTTAAGCCTATGTGAAGTCGCTCATAGTAAATAAAAGATTAATTCTCGTTGATCTGGGACTGTTTTTAGATAGACTATATTTCTAATAATGTAATAATTTGTAGCCTAATAGAAATAATTTTTTGTTCATTTAAATCTGATATTAATTTGTTCACAGTCCTCTTGAGGGAGAAACAATAACTGCATCAAAGAGCCTCAAAACCAAAACCTCCGACAATAAATCCTCATCCAAGAAAAAGTCAAAAGAGCCTGTGAAGAAGTCCAGCAGGGAAGGGAAAAAAATCATCAGGCATGACAACACCGACGACGGCAAGGATAGGAAACACAAGAAAAACAAAAAAGACAAAGAGGAAAGTTTGATGATTGATGTTTCCATAGACACAAGCAAAACCGAACAAAATATGGCCGAGTACGAGATGGTGCAATCTAATAATGATGCGGGGAAGAAGGAGAAGAAGTCCAAGAAGACTGAGAAGGACGTGAGGATTGTGGAGGGGGCGAGCGATGACAAGGACAAGGGGAAGAAACACAAGAAGAGCAAGGAGAACAGGGAGGCGGCGGGGCGGAGCAAGAAATCTTCCAAAAAAGGTGCGCACTCTCAAACTACTACTGCTATTAGATATGAAAAAAAACAACACAAAGCACTTAAGTTCATTTGGCCACGAACTCCGCTACAATATAGCACTAAGCTATACATAGTCGGTGTTATGGCCGCGGGGATCAAGTCGGGTTATTTGGAACCAGATAACGTAGGTTCGAATCTCACGACGATAACTTCGACCCTGGTTCAACAGATGCCGTTGCATGCACACAAGCTTCTGCTTTCGCATGAAGACAACCGGCCAGGCAAAATAGGTTGGTGGATTGCATTCCTTTCCACAACTCTATTTAAAAAAAAATATATATATATGCTAGATTTCGTAATTCCGGGTTTTATGTATATATATTGCAACTTCTTGCCGCGTTTTCTCCGAAGGGGTCGCATGTGGCAAATGGAACCTATTTATTTTTACAGGTAAGGGGACCAGCCTTATGCCAACCACTTCAGTTTAAGTGGGGGTTTCCCTGCTCCCAAGATGGCTGGTACTCATTTCTTGTGAAGGCTGAATAAACCTTGCCAGTATTTTTATTTTGGATTTGAAATAAAAACTGAAACGGGATATCATTTCTAACACTCTCGGTGGGTTTCTTGGCATGGGATGCAAGCACTCTACCAACTAAGCTTTCGACTGGGCTTTGTTATTGGTTGCTTTGGACCAAAGTCGCATTGAGGTGTGATGTTTGCCTTTTTTCTCAAAAATTTTTTTTTTTTAAATTTTGCTGATTTTACTGCATTGTTTTCTTTCCTTCTTTGCTCCTTGACTGATAGGTCGGTACGAGGCTGACCACCCGTGCTGTAAAAATCGGTTCACTTTTGCCAATGCCACCCCGGTTCAGGGAACGGCGGCAGGAGTTGCAAGGTTTATGTCCATGTGAGGTTTTCTTTATTTGTATGCACACATGCAGAATGTGTAGGCGCGAACCTACATGTGCCTGTCTGTAGGCATGCATTTTTATATGAGCCTTAAATGCTTACATATCCTTGCAGCTTAGATTATAGATTATAGAATATTAATTGTTTGCACTTGTTTGTTTCAGATAAAAGTGAATCAAAGACTGGCTACGAGGAAGCAGTCGGTATATCCACCCCGAGCAAAGAATTTATTTAACACCGTCCTACTATAGACACATTATACTATATAGAGAGCCTATCTACACACACTTAATAAATGAAATGTTAAAAATTATATACCTACCATAAAATATATCTACATTGTACTGACACCAAACGCCAAGTCAATGTTTGAGTGAACCTTAACCCTTTGCCTATGGAATCTATAATCTAAGTTGCAAGGATATTATATTCATTCAAAGCTCTCAGATGCATGCCCACAAACAAACACATGAAGTTCGCGCTTACAAATGCTGATTGTGTACTTACAAATAAAATCCAAACTCAAATGAACATAAGCCCTGCAACTCTTGCTGACATTCCCTGAAACAGGGGTGACATTGGCAAAGTGAACCATTTTTTACAGTATGGGTGGTCAGCCTCATACCAACATATAAGTCAAGGAATATACCAACCTATGAGAATCTTCTCTCATAAATGTGAAATGCAACTAGGCTGTACATACAGTGCAACATTTTTCTGAGGGGGTTGCATGTGGCTAGTGGAACATAGTTATTTTCACAGATAAGTGGGCTGGCCTTACACCAAGCACTGCTTTGCTTTTAAAGTAACAAATTTGAAACATTCATTCACCTTTACCAAAAGATTGATTACCAAAGGTCCATCCAGTCTTACAGCAACTGGGTCTTGCTTGTGTAATTGAAGCTTACTATTGACCAAGCTTGCAGAGTGTCCTTGAGGTATTCTTCTTTTGGTATCACTTCTATCGAAGATTGGCGATCTTCTTGGCTATTTTCACCTTGGATACTGCTGCTCGTAATAGGGACTTGGTGCTCACAGGTTTTTCAGCCACAATGGCCTTCGGCGTCCCTGAGTTCTTCTCCCCTCAATCTTACTCCATATGATAAGATGGAGAAGGTGGTATTCCTCATAACGTGACCGAAGTACATCAGCTTTCTCTGCTTAACGGCTGGCAGAAGTTCAGGATGTCACAACAACAGCGCTTATCAAATAAATTCTTATTTTGTAATGAAAGTATGTATTTTCAACCATTTTGCGAGTCTTATATGTAGGTACATTTGCCTGCCAGCTTCTGATGCCTTTCGTATTCGAAAATGTTCCATAAGTAAAAAAAAACATATAATCTCTTCAATACCTTCTACGTTAGTTCAGATAACGACAGACAGAAGTAGTTAGCTCGCTGAGTCTACCTTTATAGACATTGTAAATATTGACTTGGTGCTGTGCCAGTACAACGATATGAAAAATCAATTTTAAACTCACTGAGATGTAAATTTATAAGAAAGATGTGTAATAAAGCTATATTAAACTAAGGTACAATTATTTTACTGCAAATTATTTCCTACAGAAACGGGTCATTGTACTTTTAATCTTTTAAAATGAGGTCTGCACATCAATTGGCATAGACAAAATTGTGAAGTCGCGCGGCTGGGTTGCGAGGAAAAAGACAAGCAAATATATAAATGTAAAGGAACTACAACTACGTATTAAGCTCCTTTAATAGGTATTCTTGTTTATTTGTAGCGCTCGGTCGGCACTCAGGTATTTACCTACTTTCTGGTGAACAGCCATTAGCCATTTTGGCCGGACGGTGCGCGTGCAAGTCGATAAGATTGTAAAAAGAATTAAACGACGTGATTGTAGTTTCCTATAAATAATAAGCAACTTCAACTGTCTTAAATTCTAAACAAATATATGTTTTCATAAAATTAAAGTTATTTAATTTATCTATAAATTACAATCTTACAAAACTACAATTTCGATTAAAATGAATAAACTACGGTTTAAATTTGTCGTATTGGGGTCCACGGATGGCAAAACTAATGTGATATGCATAACCTCAATTGAAACACCGATCGGAGGTGTTTTTGAAATCCCAGATGATTTAAAGCCAGTAAGTAAACATACTGCCATATACTCCTCAGATATATTTACAAAAATAAAAAAATCACTAAAAAAAAGGCATGAAGTGCGCTCTATATGGATTCCTGTAAATGCAGAGTTGAGGAAAGTATATCTGGATGACGGAGACAACTTACAATTTGGTGACCAATATTTAAATGAAATTACAGAAGAAACAAAGGCTTCACATACTAACAATGCTATCAAGACGACAGAGGAGAAAAATATAGAAAAAACTGCTGAGAGATTTTTCATGGACAAATTCTCAAATAAAACATGTAATGCGGATCAATGGATAACGAACTTTGAGAACGAGTGTCTAAGGTTTGAAATTAATGATGATGAAAAAAAAATTCAGGTATTAAAATACCTATTAGAAAAAAATTGTCTTGATTGGTACAACAGTATGCTAATAAAAATGACGTTGAGCTCCAAATGGCAAGACTGGAGAGAAAATTTTACTGAAACTTATGGAGGAGAAGGTTGGTGTCGTGTCAAATATGCATTTAGATTTAAATTTCAAGTGGGATCAATGCTGGAATATGCCATAAAGAAAGAGCGGTTGTTATTGGAAATTAATAAAGATATTGATATCAAAACAATGGTAAATATGATTGTTATGGGATTACCAGACAACGTAATGGATAAAATTGATAAAAATACTGTAAAAACAACCGCAAGCCTGTACAATGAAATAGGGAAATTGGAACAACTTGTTGAAAACAATAAGGATAATAAAAAAAGTACCATGTATTCTGACACCAGACCCAAACAAATTGAAGAAAAAAAACCATGCCGTATCTGTGTTAACGTGAAAAAAGGGAAACGTTACCACCCTGAGGAGAATTGTTGGTTTAAAGAAAAGAATTTAAAACCAAATTTAAGAACTGTTAATAATTCTAAATTAGAAATTGAATTGAACGATAATAATCAAAAAAACTAGAGGTACCACCATTAATAAAAGTTAATTTGCTATTAAATGATACTTTAAGAGTTTCTGGAATATATGATTCTGGGTCGAATGTTTCATTAATTAATGCAAATTTATTGAAAATACAGCCAAAGGAACTTACAAGTAATATGCAAATAGTAAACTTGAAGACTATTAATGGTGGGAAGAAAACAAAAGGTTTGATAACACTAAAAATAAAAATCTACAATATAGAAAAAAATATGGATGTATTTGTAGTAGATAATGAAAATTTTGATTACGATTTTCTAATTGGTTTGGATTGTATCAAAAATTTCAGATTAATCCAAAACGAAGAATTACAAATTATCCAATCTAACAAATCAGAAGAAGGCAAGATGAGCATAAAAGAAGAATCACATATTCTACATTCTGAAGAACAAGAAACAAAACACATACACAAATGTGAAATAAATTTCAATGAACACATAAAAGAAGGGGATTTCAAAGTAAGTAAATTAAACATTGAACAAAAATCAGAAATATACAAACTAATAGATACTTACAAATCAATATTTGCAAAAGATAAATATGACATTGGAACGGTCAGAGAATATGAAGCACGTATTGATCTACTTATGGACAAATATTGCTGTAAAAGGCCCTACAGATGTTCAATTGAAGACAAAAAGGAAATAGAAGAACAAGTGGCAAAGTTACTAGACAAAAAGCTTATAGAGGAATCTTATAGTCCATTTGCGGCACCAGTAACGTTAGCTTTCAAAAAAGAAGACAACAAAAAATCAAGATTATGCATAGATTTTAGAGATTTAAACAAAATAGTGGTACCTCAAGCGCAACCATTCCCACTGATCGACGACTTAGTGATTAAGACAAGAAACTCATCATATTTTACAACGCTAGACATCAATTCAGCCTTTTGGTCAATCCCGCTGAAAATTGAAGACAGGAAAAAAACTGCATTTGTGACGCAGGACGGGCATTATCAATGGACGTGTTTACCTTTTGGGTTAAAAACATCACCAGCTATTTTTCAAAGGATACTAGGTAACATTTTAAGAAAATATAAGCTTACTGATTATGCAGTTAACTACATAGATGATATCCTAGTATTTTCCAAGACTTTTTCCGAGCACATTATCCATCTCACACAATTGTTAGAAGCTATAAAAAGTGAAGGCTTTAGATTAAAATTTACAAAGTGTAAATTTGCTGCAGACTCAGTGAAATATCTCGGTCACATAATACACAATAATACAGTACGACCAATAAGAGATAATCTTGTTTCTATAAAAGAATTCCCCACACCGAAAACTCAGAAAAATGTTCGACAATTTTTGGGAAAAATTAATTTCTATCATGAATATATACCTAAAAGTGCGGTAATTTTAGAACCTCTTCATAATTTACTTAGAAAAAATCAGAAATTTAATTGGTCTGCAGATTGTCAAAATTCTTTTGAACAAGTTAAGAACTTATTATGCTCTCAGCCAATATTAGAAATATTTGATCAGAATTTGCCAATAAATATTTACACCGATGCATCCTTAGAAGGTATTGGAGCAGTGCTAAAGCAAACACAACCAAATGGAAAAAACAAACCAGTGGCATACTTTTCAAAAAAATTGAATCAGCTACAAAAGAAAAAGAAAGCTGTTTATTTAGAATGCTTAGCTATTAAAGAAGCAATAAGATATTGGCAATACTGGTTAATAGGTAAATCATTTACAGTATATTCAGACCATAAACCATTGGAAAATTTAAATATTAAAGCTAGGACAGATGACGAGTTAGGAGATTTGACATATTATTTATCACAGTATGATTTTAAAATAAAATATGCTCCAGGAAAAGAAAATTTAGAAGCAGACTGTTTAAGTAGGAACCCAGTACTGGATGCAGACAATGATACTGATGAACAATTACAAATTGTAAACATGATCAATTTAAATGATATCGTTACAGATCAGAAAAACAATGAACATGTACAAACAAATAAAACAAAACTATTATTAAAACACAATGTTTACTATAAAAATCTTAGAAAATGTGAAAAAATTATTTTATCAGAGAATTTCAGTAAAAAACTTATTAAAAATGTACACGAAAACATGTGTCATTTAGGAGAAAAACAAATGCAAAACAAAATTAGTACAGTTTATACAGCAAAAAATTTAACAATAAATATTAGAAGACATTGTAAAAGCTGTGAGATATGTATAAAGAATAAAAAGAGAGGGCAAAACAAGTATGGTCTGATGTCACATTTAGGCCCTGCCACAAAACCTTTTGAAATAGTGTCAATAGACACGATTGGAGGTTTTGGAGGCTCACGATCAACTAAAAGATATTTACATCTTCTAGTAGACCATTTTACACGATACGCTTATATTGTTACCTCTAAAACACAAAATGCTAATGATTTTATTAAACTAGTCAATAATGTAATAGATTCGAATACAATTGGAATGCTCCTTACCGACCAATATCCGGGTATAAACTCGAAAGAATTCAAAAATTTTTGTAATAAAAATTCAATAACAATGATTTTTACTGCAGTGAACGCCCCGTTTTCTAACGGTTTAAATGAAAGACTCAATCAAACATTAGTCAACAAAATCAGATGTAAAATCAATGAAAAAAGTCAAAGAACAGCATGGACAACCATAGCTCATCAATGTGTAGATAAATATAATATGACAGAACATACAGTTACGGGGTTTGCACCAAAATACCTCATGGATGGTACAGATGTTTCACTTTTGCCAAATGAACTTAAAATAAATAAAACAAAAGATGATTGGATTAGGGATAGAAAAATAGCATTAAACAATTCTATAAAGTCACATAATTACAATACACAGATTTTTAATAAAAATAGAACTCAATTTAATTTTGATGAAGGGGATATGGTGTATGTAGAGAATGGGAACCAATTAAATAGAAATAAATTAGATGAGCTGAGAGTTGGTCCATTTCAAATAACTCAGAAGATTTCAAATTCAATTTATGAAATAAATACAGGACATAAAAAAATGGAGTCAAATCTCTTCCATATTACAAAACTCATACCAATTCTCATATAAAAAAAAAAAAAAAAAAAAAAAAAAAAAAAACTTATACTTTACTTATATACAATAACTAAACAATTTATACATATTTAAGTTATATTACTCTGTTACTTATGTTTGCTTAAGAGAAAATTTTGAGGAAAATTTTCTTTTGAAGGAGGGAGATGTAAAGGAACTACAACTACGTATTAAGCTCCTTTAATAGGTATTCTTGTTTATTTGTAGCGCTCGGTCGGCACTCAGGTATTTACCTACTTTCTGGTGAACAGCCATTAGCCATTTTGCCGGACGGTGCGCGTGCAAGTCGATAAGATTGTAAAAAGAATTAAACGACGTGATTGTAGTTTCCTATAAATAATAAGCAACTTCAACTGTCTTAAATTCTAAACAAATATATGTTTTCATAAAATTAAAGTTATTTAATTTATCTATAAATTACAATCTTACATAAATATAAATATTTTTTTAAGAAATCCTGTGCGGGAGACTCCCTAGATTCTAGAGACTCTAGGGGTCTATGACACTTGTTGTAGTGCCGCAGCGGTGTACGAGCTTGGTCGTCGCTACAAAACGCCAATACTCAAGCAAGACCCAGTTGCTGTAAGGCTGGATGGACCTTCGAGTCCGCAGTGTTACCGGTGTGACCGGTCAAATTTATTATTGGTTGCTAAGAACCATAGTCTCACACAAGTGTGATGTTTGCCCGTCGAAAAAATAATTCAAATTTGTGCTGAGTCTATTAAAAGGATTTTTTGATTGTGCAAATGGCATAAACAGTGCATAAGTGATGTAAATGAAATGTTAGTTAGACCGGTTGGTCGTCTAGTGGTTGACGCTCAGACTCATAATCGTAAAGTAGTAGGTTTTATTCCCAAAAAAAATCATGAACAATTTTTAAATATGCTCTTCGCTGGGTTGAAAAATCCATCTGTTTTTATCAAAAAACATCCAGTCTTACAGCAACTGGACTTGCTGGAGAAATTGTCACTTTCTACAGCGACGACCAAGCTTGTAGAGGGCTTTTGAGATGTGATCCACACAGAAATAGCACTCACCAAATAAATAAACTTTATATTTCTTTTTATTTGTGTTAATTTTGTCGCGGACAATATTTTTTACCACCCCATACAAGCCAAGCTTCCGTTGCATTTGTGTATTCGCTTTTGAGGACATTTTCTCAATTTAAAAAAAAAAAATTGTACCGCTCCATCATAATCATAAACAATAAAGGTTTTAAATGTAATTCACCATCCTGTATTTGCCTAGCCAGAAGCCGGTATCTAAATTACCAATTTTATTTAATGAATGAATCTAAATCTAAATCTAAGCTGAAAAGATATGTATCATTTGAGATTCATATTAAATGCATTCCCACAAGCAGACATGCATAATTTCGCGCTTACACATGCCGCATGAGGACCTACAATATAAAAAACCCAATCATAAATGAACATAAGCCCTGCAACTCTTGCCGACCTTTCCCTGAAGCAGGGGTGACATTGGCAAAGTGAACCATTTTTTACAGTATGGGTGGTCAGCCGCATACCAACCTATCAGTCAAGGAAAAGGAATGAATGATGAATATTATAATAATTAGCCAATAATGCAAGGTCAAAGTTATCATCAAAGGGCGTGACGGGATTTGAAGCGGTGCTGTTTTATTTCAAACATGACAGTCAAAGCCATGTTTTAACTCGCTTAGCCATGGCGCCTTCTTCTTTCTCAAATAGAAGTGAAATATTTTTTTTTAACACGTTCGCGGACACACGAAATGTGAAGTAGGCTAGAAAAAACACACTTATTTAATCATCTCAAATTGTATTTTTATTATAATTTTTTTTTTTTTTTTTTGACATCCAGGGACGAAACGGCTATTGCCGTGTTCTTTGGATTTCTGTAGGGACGCACGGATGCTACATGTATGCAAGTTCTATCAGGAATAGCCGCTTCGTCCCTTGTGATAATGTTTTATCACAACGGCTATTACTGTTTCGTCCAGTCCTAGACAAGCTCATAGAGCGCTATAAGCGTTTCGTCCAGTCCTAGACAAGCTCATAGAGCGCTATAAGCGTTTCGTCCAGTCCTAGACAAGCTCATAGAGCGCTATAAGCGTTTCGTCCAGTCCTAGACAAGCTCATAGAGCGCTATAAGCGTTTCGTCCAGTCCTAGACAAGCTCATAGAGCGCTATAAGCGTTTCGTCCAGTCCTAGACAAGCTCATAGAGCGCTATAAGCGTTTCGTCCAGTCCTAGACAAGCTCATAGAGCGCTATAAGCGTTTCGTCCAGTCCTAGACAAGCTCATAGAGCGCTATAAGCGTTTCGTCCAGTCCTAGACAAGCTCATAGAGCGCTATAAGCGTTTCGTCCAGTCCTAGACAAGCTCATAGAGCGCTATAAGCGTTTCGTCCAGTCCTAGACAAGCTCATAGAGCGCTATAAGCGTTTCGTCCAGTCCTAGACAAGCTCATAGAGCGCTATAAGCGTTTCGTCCAGTCCTAGACAAGCTCATAGAGCGCTATAAGCGTTTCGTCCAGTCCTAGACAAGCTCATAGAGCGCTATAAGCGTTTCGTCCAGTCCTAGACAAGCTCATAGAGCGCTATAAGCGTTTCGTCCAGTCCTAGACAAGCTCATAGAGCGCTATAAGCGTTTCGTCCAGTCCTAGACAAGCTCATAGAGCGCTATAAGCGTTTCGTCCAGTCCTAGACAAGCTCATAGAGCGCTATAAGCGTTTCGTCCAGTCCTAGACAAGCTCATAGAGCGCTATAAGCGTTTCGTCCAGTCCTAGACAAGCTCATAGAGCGCTATAAGCGTTTCGTCCAGTCCTAGACAAGCTCATAGAGCGCTATAAGCGTTTCGTCCAGTCCTAGACAAGCTCATAGAGCGCTATAAGCGTTTCGTCCAGTCCTAGACAAGCTCATAGAGCGCTATAAGCGTTTCGTCCAGTCCTAGACAAGCTCATAGAGCGCTATAAGCGTTTCGTCCAGTCCTAGACAAGCTCATAGAGCGCTATAAGCGTTTCGTCCAGTCCTAGACAAGCTCATAGAGCGCTATAAGCGTTTCGTCCAGTCCTAGACAAGCTCATAGAGCGCTATAAGCGTTTCGTCCAGTCCTAGACAAGCTCATAGAGCGCTATAAGCGTTTCGTCCAGTCCTAGACAAGCTCATAGAGCGCTATAAGCGTTTCGTCCAGTCCTAGACAAGCTCATAGAGCGCTATAAGCGTTTCGTCCAGTCCTAGACAAGCTCATAGAGCGCTATAAGCGTTTCGTCCAGTCCTAGACAAGCTCATAGAGCGCTATAAGCGTTTCGTCCAGTCCTAGACAAGCTCATAGAGCGCTATAAGCGTTTCGTCCAGTCCTAGACAAGCTCATAGAGCGCTATAAGCGTTTCGTCCAGTCCTAGACAAGCTCATAGAGCGCTATAAGCGTTTCGTCCAGTCCTAGACAAGCTCATAGAGCGCTATAAGCGTTTCGTCCAGTCCTAGACAAGCTCATAGAGCGCTATAAGCGTTTCGTCCAGTCCTAGACAAGCTCATAGAGCGCTATAAGCGTTTCGTCCAGTCCTAGACAAGCTCATAGAGCGCTATAAGCGTTTCGTCCAGTCCTAGACAAGCTCATAGAGCGCTATAAGCGTTTCGTCCAGTCCTAGACAAGCTCATAGAGCGCTATAAGCGTTTCGTCCAGTCCTAGACAAGCTCATAGAGCGCTATAAGCGTTTCGTCCAGTCCTAGACAAGCTCATAGAGCGCTATAAGCGTTTCGTCCAGTCCTAGACAAGCTCATAGAGCGCTATAAGCGTTTCGTCCAGTCCTAGACAAGCTCATAGAGCGCTATAAGCGTTTCGTCCAGTCCTAGACAAGCTCATAGAGCGCTATAAGCGTTTCGTCCAGTCCTAGACAAGCTCATAGAGCGCTATAAGCGTTTCGTCCAGTCCTAGACAAGCTCATAGAGCGCTATAAGCGTTTCGTCCAGTCCTAGACAAGCTCATAGAGCGCTATAAGCGTTTCGTCCAGTCCTAGACAAGCTCATAGAGCGCTATAAGCGTTTCGTCCAGTCCTAGACAAGCTCATAGAGCGCTATAAGCGTTTCGTCCAGTCCTAGACAAGCTCATAGAGCGCTATAAGCGTTTCGTCCGCGAACGTGTTAATTGTTCTACACAATGATGAATATTTTTCTAAACCTCTTAAGCTCTCTTTTTGCAAATAGAACTTCAGGGCTTACATCTTAAATAATAAGTTTAGGTATTATTTCATACTGTAACTAATAAAAAATCTGAAAATACAGTAGAACCTCGATTATAGTAGGTATGCTTTATCCAAGATTGCGATCAGGCAAACTTACAATTAAATGTTCTTAACAATGTGTAGGGCCAAAGAAGAGTGAAATTGCAGAAATCATTTTGAAGAAAGTTTTTCATTTTGCAATCTATAATAAAGTCTGTATTATTGGAGATTTTGATTATTTGAGGCAGGCTCGATCCCCAGTAACTCGAGGCTCTACTGTAGTCGTAAGTATGTACTTACTATGTTGTTCCAAATCAATCAGACAACAAAAAAGCTTTGTTCAAGTTTATCTCTACACAAGATTGAGAGTAGAAGTATATAAAGCTACAACGCTGCGCTATTAGTCTATCTATGTATAATATAAGTTGCAAAGATACATCAACATTTAAGATTCATATTTCATTCATGCCCACAAGCAATGCGTGAGTGCAAATTTACTTTTATTATATTATAATTTATTCTTTGATTCTTTGATTTAAAAAAAATGTAATTTGTCATGTATGTTCCTTGACTTATAGGTTGTTATGCGGCTGACCACCCATAATTTAAAAATTGGTTCACTTTGCCAATGTCACCCCTGTTTCAGGGAAGGACGGCAAGAGTTGCAAGGCTTATGTTCATTTGAGATTGGGTTTTTATATTGTAGGTCCACATGCGGCATGCGTTAGCGCGAAATTATACATATCTGCTTGTGGGAATGCATTTAGTATAAATCTTAAATGATATATATCTTTGCAGCTTAGATTAGATTAGATTAGATTGACAGGGGTAAGTTCACGCTTATACCTGTTACAAAATAAAACCCAAATTTTGAATGAAAACTAAATTGTGCAACTTTTGTCAGCTTTCTTTAAAACAGGGGTGACATTTTTACAGTTTGAGTGGTCATACCAACATATAGGTAAGTCAAGAAGAGCCATAAAGCATAAGCCACTAAATAATTTTATTTGTAGGTACATAATATTTTAGCTGGTTACTAGAAATGAGTACCATCCCTCTCAGAAGCTAGGAAACCCCCACTTCAAATGAAGTGGTTGGCGTAAGGCCAGCCCCCTTACATGTAAAAATAAAAAGGTTTCACTCACCACATGCGACCCCTTTGGGGATAAGGCCGCAAGAAGTTGCGCTATATGTGTAGCTTAGTTGCGTTATGTTTTTTAGTTTTCTGTCAATGAAACCAAGAGTTGAACTTTTAAAAAGGAGAATTAACCAATACTACGAACACTTACCTTAGGCCACACTTGCTCTTACATTTTTTAGTTATGTGAAATATTCATATGTGAAAGCCAACCTAATCACTAGTAATGACTTAGAGAAGTGTAAGCAGGATTAGTGAATGTGGGGGTAAGTCTACGGTTGATTTGGAATTGCACTATTAATATGTATGTATGAACATGAATGAATACAAGAAAAAACATTTTGTGAAGGAATTGATCAAATAATTGCTAGCTTTATAATTGTTGCACAAATAGACAATCAACTTATTTATCAACTCAATAAAGTTGATTATTAGGTTGATGTTTGTTTGTTCATCAAGCTGCATTTACACACGGATTAAAAATTACACGAGCCTCAAGTTTCTAAAATCCGCTATCTCCACTTACAGTAAAAAATGACGTCTATATATCTTTTTCATTTTACCCGTAATGCATGCGTCCCTTTTTTATTTATAAGTCCGCTGTATCTTGAATATAAACAACAAGTTTCATCATCATGTTGTAAAGGCAGTGCCTTGTTGTGCCGGCCATCTGTCTCTTTTGATTGCCATTCTCTTGAGCTGCGGATAAGAGGAGACATCCATGAGCCGCTTCAAATCCTAGAAGTATGAAGTTCTTGGGCGACTTCTTAATCATCCACAAGAAGTTTTTGAATGATTATATGCAAATTCCGCTATCGCTGATGATTTCCCAAAATCGTTTGCGTATGGAGATAGTAGAGTTTGGAAACAGAAGACTAATATATCCAAATGTAAGTTATCTAATCTAATCTAATCTAATCTAAGCTGCAAAGATATATATCATTTAAGATTTATACTAAATGCATTCCCACAAGCAGATATGTATAATTTCGCGCTAACGCATGCCGCATGTGGACCTACAATATAAAAACCCAATCTCAAATGAACATAAGCCTTGCAACTCTTGCCGTCCTTCCCTGAAACAGGGGTGACATTGGCAAAGTGAACCAATTTTTATATTATGGGTGGTCAGCCGCATAACAACCTATAAGTCAAGGAACATACATGACAAATTACATTTTTTAAAATCAAAGAATAAAAATAACAATATATACAAGTTAGGTACATAAAAAATAATAATTAATGATATGGAAGTGTAAAAACATTACTTTAAGCTTATCTGACTTGTCTTATGAATAAGAAAGATGTTTTTGTATAAGCAAACCCGCTGTGTACATATGTTAAGGAAATCCTTAGTTACGCTAATTTAGGAAAATGTATTTCCATGTAAACAGCTTATTATTTTTATCAAAAATTGTCTAAGCGGATTTTATCTATTGTTTTAGTTAAGAATATAAAATACATTAACCATTTAAAACCTTGTTTTTTTCCTTTTCTATCACGCAACGTGTCTCTACAGTCTACTCCATTGTGAATTCATATAAACAGTTGATGTTGCTTAGCAACGTAATGTTGATGTTATTTTCCTTGACAAGACACTTTAGTGTTGTCAAAGGTTTGAAAATATTTGATACTTTTCAATGCTTCTGTTACATAAATGTAAATATTTTACCGAATGTTCCATTACTTTTAAATACATACATGTCACAAAATGTTCCGTTCATAAGTCACGGTATCAGATACAATATTCTATCATCAGAACATCTCTATGACAGAAAATGGCCATCAGTTTGCAAGCAGTACTCTTAGTACGAGTTGCAAAACTTGAGTAATGTAAAGTTTACGGCAATTCTTAAAGAGTGATTTCCCCCAAAATCTGCCGTTTTTGTTTGTTTTAACTTGATTTTCTTCATCACTGTAACTCTTTTGCTAAGACCATAAAGTGTAAGAAACAAACATTGCAGTTTTTGGGAGAAATCACTCTTTAATATTTTCCATAAACTTTACTTTTCCCAAGTTTTGCAACTCGTACTAAGGGTACTGAACTATGGAATTGTGGCCATTGTATTCTGCAGATACAAAATCAATTTAATTTACTCAAATATCCATTCCAGCTTTCTCTCACTCAATACTTTGTGAACTGCTGTGATGCGCTCGCTTCACATTCAAATGTTATCTAATTTCATATCTTTGTTGCTTTCAAGTGTCTTTAACAATCAATGACTCTATTCCGCCTTTGTAAGTACTGTTACAATATAATTATGAATTAGTTATAGTGAGAAGAATGGAAAGATGACAAGAGAACTTGAGAATAGGGTGTGCAAGGGAAAGCAAGTGGTCGGTGCAATAGGAAGAATAGCAAAGAACAAGCGACTGACGATGGATCTGAGAATGGCGGTACACAATGGCATATTGTTACCGACTTTGATGTATGGAAGTGAAGCATGGACAGTGAATGATAGCGAAATGAGTAAAGTATGTACGGTGGAAATGAAGCATTTGAGAAGTATGACAGGAAAAACTTTGAGGGATAGAGTTAGGAATGAATGGGTAAAAAAATAATGTAATTTGAAAGAGGATGTGAAAGTTAAAGTACAAAATAATGTGATGAGATGGTTTGGGCATGTGGAAAGAATGAATGATGATAGACTGAGTATGTATACAAAGAAAGTGTGAAAGGAAAAAGAGGGAAGGGACGACCGAGAAAAGTATGGAGTGATCAGATTGAGGAGATTGTGAAGGAATGGGATATACAAAGTGAGCGTAAAAGAAGAAAATGCATGAAAAAGGTGATGGATATGAAGGAATTGAAAGAGGTATGTCTGGATAGGAAAAAATGGAGGCAACTCTGCAGAGGCTCTGGCCACCCCTAGCGGAATGGCGACAGAGTTACAGTTACAATATATAGAATGAATTATACTCATCTGTATTTTTGCTTTTTAAAATTAAATTTGAACAGTCAATGATCTGCGTGTAGAGTTGCATAATAATCACTGAAACGATTTACATTCTAGCTTTACAATAATAGCAATTTCCAATTTTTATTACTCAATGTGACTTTTCTATCTGAGTTTTAATTTAAAATTCAGAATAAACTGTTTCGACCAATAGTTTCCTAAATAAAAAACTGAACAAAGACTACTTAATTGGTTTTTGTAAGTTGATTCTCATCACTTTAAAGTCTGATAGTTTGAACAATAATTTAGCGAGCTAAAACTGAATGATAAAGACAAACTTAAAGAATCATTCTAGTATTCTTTTGTTAAATTTGAAGTCCTTTAAGCTATTTTGTAAACTACACATTCTAAGAAATAAGCAGCTGGAAAAAAACTAACAGCAATTTACAATTTCAACTGAAGTTTATTTTGTTTGAATGTTACAATATAAAATATATATTTACCGGTCATGATTTGTATGAAGAAATATATATTACTTGTATAAATGATGTATTTTCAATTCTTTCTCTCTCTCCTATGGCCCTACGTCCCGAATCTCTCCATGTCCTTCCAAGTACTGCATCTCTAGTATATGCAAACGCCATATTCTTCAGTTTTTCGAAACATTGTCCGTGACAATGAGGATAGCCTGGCGACCGGTTGTGATCGGTGGCTTGCAGGCGAAGAGAGGAAGATCAAGGTTAATAAAATCAAACAAAACATTGGCAGGTATAAAATATTTTTTATTTCTTAAAGGCATTTTGTGTTTTTGTGACATGGTAACTCTTAGACTCCCTCAAGGCAGTTTCTAGAACTCCCGTCAAGTAAACCAGATTAGGGATATCACACTGCAGTAACACATGCTGCACATTCTCATTACTTTTATTCTGTTGTCTATTCTCTCCATCGTCGTCGGTGATTATAATATTTTCATGTTTTTCGGGGTTGTCAGCGTCTATGTTTAATTGCTCAAAGGTTGGTATTGCTTCATTGTGCAGCATGAGATCCATCACTATGGTTGGCTTGACTTGTTCAGGTACAGATCTAGACGCCACCTGAAGGCAAACACTTTTATAAAATATACAAGAATATAGTTCCTAACACAGCTGTCCCTCCATAATCCAGCACTCCGTAGTCCGACAGGAGTCGTAATATATTTATTTTTTAATTTTAGCCCAAAATTTCATAAGGCCTAATGTATCTGTGCTGCAGCCTGCATGAATTAAACTATTCACCACATAAAAATCTTCATTTTGGGTTTTTAAACTGTCCAAGTATTTAATGGTAATCCGACACCACCTAGATACCTTACCAGTCGTTTTATCAAGGCACAACTGTTTTTCTAAAAAACAAACAAAAATGTAAATTGATTCAAGGCAACTTCAAAAGGATAATAATTCATTTTAAATTCCCAATCATAAATATAACCTTCGTTCAAGGGTACATAATAACTTGTCATAATTTTAATGTATTATAACCAGTTCATCCTCAATCGTCATGCAGAAAAGGTGCCTCCTAAAGACGTTCGCTACATTGCAAAACAAAACATTAAGAATAATGTAAGTTCTTCCATAACGGTTTGTCTAATACTCGAGAAGTGTTATTTATTTTAATGTTAATTATAATATTTAATTAAATAAAATGTCACCTGTGCCTCCAATCGCCATTCCAAATCCCAGAAAGCTGGAGTGTCCACAGAAAACCTGGCAAGCGTCTTCCTGACGTCTGCTCTTTTGGCAATAAAGAACTTCAAGAGCACATCCTGATGCTCTTCAGGAAAACCAAGGAGCGTCACCGTCTCTTGGAAGTCTTCATCACTAAGCTGGAAAATAATCAGTTCAAATCATCAGCTCATTAACACTCACTTATTAACCGCCCTATGCACATGAACGTACGTGATACGCAAACTTTGAGTGTACCATTCTGCTACATCCCATATCGCGTACACGCTTGAGAAAAAATAATATATTTAAAAACTACAAACCACCTGGCGTCCGCCTGAGTTCCAAAGTCACGTCATTACAAGTCTAGACAAGTAGAAACTAAAGGGCAGGCTAAGCGCTTGGTTGTTTGTTTGACGTTTCGTATTTTTTCATACATACTCTTCAAAAGTCAGGGGGTTCATTACATTGTGGTTTCGATTCCTGATTATTTTTTTGCCTATTTCTCAGAAAATGTTAGTAAGCTAAACAGAAGATTCTGGTAAAAAATTCAAAATTAGGATTTTTCTCAGCGGGCAAATGTCACAGGCCTATGTAACTAGAGTCCTTAACAAGCAGTAACTAAAGATCAGATTGTCTTTCCCATAGCAATCTGTTCATATGACATCATAATTCTTTGTCTATGAAATTTGTTGTCAAGTGCATTGCCGATTGAAGATAAAAAGGCTATAAATTATACCAACCGAATATTTACATCCATCAATTAAGAGGTTTACGAGTCCAGTGACCGCATCTTCTATTGCCTGTAAAGGTTTGTCCAGTTTTTCTAAAAAAATAAATAAAGTAGCATTAGTGTGTCTGATTTAGCATATTACAACTTTGTTCTGAGGTTGATTTATTGTTTACTTACGTGCAGCTATTCTGTAGCGTTTATTATTTGGTCCGTTAGTTATAAAGTCTAAGGCGAGTCTACAGAAATCCACCAATACTGAAAAATAGCCGGCATATGAATATTTTTTGTACAATATGAAAGTTTAGAAAAATATTAGTAAATTGTAGAGTTTACCTTTTAAAATGGATTAATGATAGAAAGAATAAAATGTTAGAGACCGAGTACAAGAGGAAAAAATGGCTAGCGAAGAATGAAGCTCAAATGAGTAAGAGAAGTATGGAAGAGAAATTGAGTGAAAGAGCACAGAATGACTTCTCTGACAATAAAAAGATGTTTTGGGGCTGGGTGAGACAAAACAACGAAAGTTGTAAGTCCACAACTCCGGGAATCAAAAATGTCAGCGGAGACATTCTGTGGAATAAAGAAGATGTAAAAAAGAGATGGAAAGAATATTTTTATGAGGTTTTTGGTGAAGATGAATGTGATTCAACTGTGAAAGGAGAATATGATGAGGGTAATGTTTTGAAAATATCGAATGAAGAAGTAAGAAAGGTTATAAAGGAATTAAAGAATGGGAAAGCTGCAAGTGTGGATGGTGTGAGACCTGAGATGATGAAAGCGGGAGGAGAATGTGTGATTGAATGGATGAAAGAGCTTTGCGAATTGTGTGTTAGTGTCAATGAGGTTCCATGGGACTGGAGAGAGGCGGTCATTGTGCCAATTTACAAAGGTAAAGGCGACAAAAAAGACTGCCGTAACTTCAGACCGATCAGCCTTCTTAGTGTGCCAGGTAAATTGCTATGCAAGATTCTTATCCATAGGGTAAGATTATCCACCCAGGAGAAGGTCTCAGATATACAATCTGGCTTTATGCCAGAAAGAGGTTGCGTAGACCAGATATTCGCGCTTCGACAGATAGTCGAAAAACAGCTGGCCGTAAATAAAAAGGTCTACGCGGCTTTCGTAGATCTTGAGAAAGCCTTTGACTCGGTGGGTAGAAGTGTGATGTGGTGTGTGCTAGAGAGGTATGGTGTAAACAAAGCACTTTTGAATGCGATACGCGCCATCTATGTAAATAGCAGGGCGTGTGTCAGGGTGGATGGAGAATACAGTGAGTATTTTAATGTGTACAAGGGTGTGAGACAGGGTTGCATAATGAGCCCATGGTTATTCAATACAATCATGGATCATTGTGTTAAACTAGCGAATCTGGAAGGACATGGCATACAAATTGGAGAGAGAAAAGTCGGAGTTCTGCTTTATGCTGATGACGCAGTATTAATTGCTGATTCAGCAGCGGAACTCCAGACAATTCTCTCTAGTTTGAACCATGCTCTGTGTGCAAACAAGTTGAAAATTAATGCAAGTAAGACGAAAGTACTGATTTTTGACAGAAGGGATGAAACTGAAGAATGCACGTTCATGTTGAACGGTACGAAAGTTGAAATTGTGGATGAATTTAGATACTTGGGAAGTATGTTTGAAAAGAATGGAAAGATGACAAGAGAACTTGAGAATAGGGTGTGCAAGGGAAAGCAAGTGGTTGGTGCAATAGGAAGAAAAGCAAAGAACAAGCGATTGACGATGGATCTGAGAATGGCGGTACACAATGGCATATTGTTACCGACTTTGATGTATGGAAGTGAGGCATGGACAGTGAATGATAGCGAAATGAGTAAAGTATGTACGGTGGAAATGAAGCATTTAAGAAGTATGACAGGAAAAACTTTGAGGGATAGAGTTAGGAATGAATGGGTAAAAAATAATGTAATTACATTATATATGAAATTACATTATGTATGAAAGAGGATGTGAAAGTTAAAGTACAAAATAATGTGATGAGATGGTTTGGGCATGTGGAAAGAATGAATGATGATAGACTGAGTATGTATACAAAGAAAGTGTGAAAGGAAAAAGAGGGAAGGGATGACCGAGTAAAGTATGGAGTGATCAGATTGAGGAGATTGTGAAAGAATGGGATATACAAAGTGAGCGTAAAAGAAGAAAATGCATGAAAAAGGTGATGGATATGAAGGAATTGAAAGAGGTATGTCAGGGTAGGAAAAAATGGAGGCAGCTCTGCAGAGGCTCTGGCCACCCCTAGCGGAATGGCGACAGAGTTACAGTTACAGTTACCTTGAGGCGCTGCGGTCATTAATAAACTGAGGTGTGTTTTAATCACATCGTCGAATGTTAGCGACATTTTTTAACAATATTGACATTAAAACAATAATAAAGGCCGAATTGAACTACTTTTTCTGACAGCTAAACTGACATTTTGATTTAGCTTGATGTCCCAAACCTCAAAAATATTTTCAAGGATATTGCCATCTCGCGGGGAGTAGAACGATAGTACTATTTTTTTTCTTTGGTTGGTTAACCTGAATATAATTGCTGCCAACTTTACAAAGTTGGCAGGTGACATTTATATAATTTTTGGAGAGACGTCAAAAATGGTAGGGCTATATTTGTTATTTTAAAATAAAAAGAACTGAACAAACGTCAACCATGTAAATAAAACAGACAACAATAACAACGTAGTGCTTTATTTAAATAAAACATTCTCGCTAACTCTTTTTCAACCCTTAAATAAAAAACACCGAAGCCAATTTTTTTCAGTTCACTTGTGCAATCAAAATAATTATTATTTCATTCGTGCTGACAGAACTACTGCACCAAACCAAATTGATTAGTGAAATCAATGTGCAGTTTAATTAAAATCTAATTATCTTGAACAATCTCATTTTTAGAACGCTGCCAATATCAAACATAACCTATATTTTTTCTTCCCCGCATTGCATTCCAAGTTCAAATTCAAAAACCATGTTATGTTTTTATTCGCAAGGCTGTCCACTTTATACCTAACAGTTGGATTAGTACAGGAATAATGCTACTTTTTTCTAGAAAAAAGGGCATAACAAAATTTAATTCTCCAGCAGTAGTCCCACTCTTTAAGAAATGATCACATTATCCACGGTGAATAAAGGGCTCAGCACAAATATGTTTATTTTTGTCAGCGGGTAAACGTTTCACCGCTCTACTGGCTTTACAGACTTACTGACTTAGTCCTTAGCAAGTAATATTTTTTTTGCTATTTCTCTAGCTATCCGGCCATGCAACGTCACAATATTTTTGTCAAACGGAAGCTCCAGCTCCCACAGACCACGGCAACAGATCCCGGAAAACATCACTCCAGCACCAGAATATTTTTGTCAATGGAATTTGATCTGACGGCTTAAAAAGTTTTTAAGACACTTTATTTTGTACTTAAATTTAGCAGCAGCCAGCCGACTTGGACAAGCAAAATGGTCACGCTATCTACGGTGAATAAATACATAAACTCCTCAGATGAATACCTATCTCAAGACTGGTCATGAAAGTTCATCCAGCAACTCAATCTTTTATGAGCTGGCAATGATTTTTAGAGACGGAATTCGCAGAGGACCTTTGAGGTGGGATTCACATAAAAATGGCCGTCTCCATCATTATTTTGTATTTCAAAAGGGACTAGGTAGGAACATTTGTTACAAATATGTATTTTTCTCGAAGAACAAGTGTCACATATCTTTGTAAGTAGGATCCTCAGGAACGCAACGCAAACGCAACTAAGCTACACATATAGTGTAACTTCTTGCCGCATTATCCCCGAAGGGGTCGCATGTGGCGATTTGAACCTATGTATTTATTTGTACAGGTAAGGGGGCCGGCCTTACGCCAACCACTTCAGTTGAAGTGGGGGTTTTCTAGCTCCCGAAAGAGCTGGTACTCATTTCTGGTGAAGGCTGAGTAAACCTTGCCGGTATTTTATTATGGGGTTTGAAATAAACACCGCAACGGGTTATCATTTCTGACACCCTCGGTGGGATTCGAATCCGAGCTCATGGCATGGAATGCATGCACTCTACCATCTAAGCTATCGACCGGACCACTGACAAAATATTCATTAGCAAACCGGTGTAACGTCACAACTTTTTTTATCTATGTCAAAATTGTGGAGTCCACTGTGTTGTGTTGTTGTAGTTTGTCCGGAGGATCATCATTGGGTCTTCGTCCCTGGTGCTGGCCGCGGCGCCCCTGGTGGCTCAGCAGGAAGCCGCAGCAGCTCCCAAGGAAGTGGCCAAGGAGCCCCGACACATCTGCAGGCCCTCCGAGCTGCCCATATACCCACCCCCTGCGTATGTCTATATTTTCCTATTAACTTTTCTTGTGGTAAAGTCATTTTTTTTCAATACAAATGGTGTGAGAATTTTGATGCTAGTTCCAACATGATGGTTGCAACGCTGAGAATGTTTAAAAAAATCTTGACTTTTGTTGTACTGATTTCATTCCAAAAAAGTTGTATGTCGTCCATGTTAACTTTTATGTAAAAAAAAGCCTTAATCTTGTCGATACAAGAAAAAATATTGTTTACATTACTACTTACTTAATCCAGCTCCCAAGCCTTGAAGTCTCAGGGCCTCCCCCACCACAATCCCCCAGGACGCTGTCTTGTGCAAGCCTTGAAGTCTCAGGGCCTCCCGCACCACAATCCCCCAGGACGCTGTCTTGTGCCGCTTCACCTATGGTCCCCTTACTCCCAGGACTTTTACATCGGTGTTGACATTATCTGCCCACCACATCTTGGGATATCCAAAGGTTTGACAATGGAGGGGGGAACCATACAAGGCATTTCTGATGATCCTGGAGTCCTCTGCGTGTACTACATGTCTGGCCTTCTTGATTTCATTACCGACACAATGCTGGACTCTTGAAATATGGACCTCAGCTCTGCGTTGCTATGGATACGCCACCTGACACCCTCAGGTACAGGTCCTGGAATTCAATGAAGTATTTTGTTCTCACAGACATAGAAAAATTTCCCTTGTTTCTGAATCAGACTCCAGGCTTCATATCCGTACAACACAACTTTACTGGTAGCTATTACATTATTTTTTTCGTCATAATGAATGCATACTAACGTGCAACTTGCACAAGCTATTTTTACATTAAAAATATTTCATATTCAACTTCTTATGTTGAAAAAATTAACATTTTATTACAATTGAGATTTGAATGCATGTCCTCAGGTCCACTGTCTCCAAAGTGAGCATTGAGGAGCTGAGTTCCCTGGAGGAGGCCCTGCTGGAGCCCATCTCCTTCATCAGAGAGAACGTGGTGGGGGCGCTGCAGCAGTGCAAGGATGTCTCTTCCCAAGTGGGCAGCACTGTCAGCGATACAGCTGGACAATTCAAATGTAAGACATTCATTCATTGGTTGAGTACTGGCGACATAAGCAGACTTGAAGTGTAGCTTGGAAATAATACAAACAAAACAGTGCTGAAGTTTCAAAAGGGCTTCAAGAAGATTGCATTTTAAGGTCACAAGCCGGGAGGTGGCACAAACTGTCCAATAGGGCCAGGAGGAGGTTGTCAACAAACCCCATTTCTAGACACCCAATAACCGACAAAAACATGACCCGTTGATGAAAACTAGGTCGTGAAGCAACACTCCGGTGGTAACCAGCCTGTGGCAATACAGTCCTGAGTTGGCTCCGTGTCACTGTTTTCGGTTTCCCCGACCAAAGAGATGAAGGAAAAGAATGAGGGCATCAAAACATCCAAAAGCATGTAACAACATTTCTGAAAGATATTTCCATCGAGGACTTTCAGGATGCATTGCAGGCAGACACATCTCTTCAAGTGTACTGATACTAGAGGAGAGTATCTTTGAAGATTTTTGCAGGTGTGATCAATAAATCTATTTTTCTCAGAAAATGGGAAAATATATTAAATGTCTTTGACTATTTTTTGGAGCATTGTCAATAATAAAAAAATATGTTTTATATTTTTTAGTGTTGATCTGTTAACACAGTGAAAGTCCATTTTTTTAAATATTTAAAAAATTGAAATGGTAAAACATGGTTTTAATTCACTTAAATCTTTTTGTTTTTGCTCGAACATTTTCGCCTAATGAGGCATCTTCAGATGCCTTCAGATGATCTTCAGATGCCTTCAGATGATCTTCAGATGCCTTCAGATGATCTTCAGATGCCTCATTAGGCGAAAATGTTCGAGCAAAAACAAAAAGATTTAAGTGAATTAAAACCATGTTTTACCATTTCAATTTTTTAAATATTTAAAAAAATATGTTTTATTTTTCAATTAGCCAACCCCAGAGTAAATATCTTTAAGTTGAACTGTTGTTTTGTACTGTTGCAGTTATTGTGACATATCTCAGAGAAGAGGACAATGAAGCGCAGAGAGTTGGTGCTATTGCCATGGGTGCCCTGTCGGGATTCATCTTTGGCCTTCGAGGGGGAATTTTCAAGGTATCTTATCAAAACTTCATGAATAAATCCAGGCACTGCTGGTATTTTCATAGCACCTATTATTCTGAAAACCACTGAATAGAGAATTTTGAGACTTAAGCCCGAGATTATAGATAGAAGCCCAATCTTGCAATCTGTTAACACAGGCACACTAAGTACAAGACATTGCGTAAATTACCCTCAATCAAGTAAATAGAAAAAATAGTATGGAAACTAAATTGCTCATTAAAGGATGTTGTATCTTCCATATTTTTTTTGGATTTACACATTTTATGGGGATTTTACACAATGTTTTACACTCAATGTAAAGATCGAATGAAGACATTTTTTGTTAAGAAATCCTGTGTGGGAGACTCCCTAGATTCTAGAGACTTTAGTGGTCTATGACACTTGTTGTAGTGCCGCAGAGGTGTACACGCATGGTCGTTGCTACAACTCGATTTGTTTATCAGGATTATTACAGTTAATATGAATTGTTACCTTGTGATATTTTGCAGAGAATAACGTACAGTTTGCTGGGAGGAGCAGGCCTGGGCGCTGTGTGTTATCCCGCAGAAGCCAGCGAGTACTGGAAGCAGGGAACTTCCCAAGGAAAACTTCTAGTCAATGTAGTCTACAACTTTATATATGGAGGTGAGGGGAAACTTGCGTACTTCAGCTTGTAGCTGGAATCCAGGACAATTTAAAAATTTA
Organism: Agapetus fuscipes; assembly: GCA_951799405.1. NCBI lineage: Eukaryota > Metazoa > Arthropoda > Insecta > Trichoptera > Glossosomatidae > Agapetus > Agapetus fuscipes. Next base: position 18,333,928 of record OX637343.1, read on the forward strand.
AAGGTTACTGTTTGGACTCCAAACATTGTTGAATTTGGAACTTTTTGCTCAGCAAGTAACCGTCAGTATTGTATCGGACTGCCATAATTAGCAACCAAGAACAAAATATTTGTTTGCCTTTTCCCTAACAACCCGGCCGGGTCTAATCTAATCTAAGTTGCAAAGATATGTAACATTAAGGATTCACATTGTATGAATTTTCACAAGCAGACACGTATAAGTTCCCACTTAAACATGCCGCATGTGGACTTACAATATAAAAACCCGAATCTCAAATGAACATACACCCTGCAACTCTTGCCGACCTTCCCTGAAACAGGAGTGACATAGGCAAAATGAACCATCTTCTAGATCTAGAGCATGGGTGGTCAGCCTCATACCAACCTACAAGTCAAGGAACATACGCAACAAATTACATTTTTTAAATTGATAAATAATAATATGTATGGACATAAAAACTAAAACAGAAAGCAAAGTTCTTATTTAAAAAACCCTAGCCACCAACATTACAGATCAACCGCCATTTCTTTCTACTTACATACTTCTTTCATTTCCTCCAGAGTCATCATAACCTTGGGTGACGTCACAAAATTGTCTATTTCAAATCATGTGCTGTGTCCATTATGACATCATCAATAAGTATTATTTTTTACAGTGAAACCTGGAGATCCCCAGCCTGAAATCAATTTCCCCGAAGTCAAGGTGCCGACGACGTTTTCTGAATTCACTGACATGGCTGTGGGAGTCGGCAAGTCCATCAAAGACGCTTTAATGCCGGCAACACCAGCCGTGAAACCTGACGAGGCCAAGAAAGATTAACCTCGGAGCTGTCCTCTCATAGATCTAATTATTTATTCTGATAAATCAATTTCATCCCGTGTCTTGTATAGTGAATCTGTCTTGTAGGCTGTATAAAAAATTAACAATGAATTTGAAATCTTTTTTACGCATTTTTTCTTCTTTTTGTAAAATTTGTTTACAAATTTTATTTCTTTACCATGTTGTCTACCAAAATTTTACAAATTTTTCTTTTTATAACAATTAATGTTTCATGAATTTAGACTGTTTATTTATGTAACAAATAAAACACCAAAAATCATATTGTTTGTTATATTCTGTATAATCCATTGAAATAATTATTAAATGATGTTTATATCGACGGTTAAATGGAAGTAGGGCATAAGCGACGTTTTAGTCAAAAATGAGTTATGAATGCTATCCTACTTAAAATTTTCCGCTCTTTCTGATGCACTAACTCCCATAGCTCTATGATGTTTTTTTTTGTTTATGCCCAAGCTAACAACTACGTTTTCGAAGTATGGTTTTGGTGTAATCGACAAGATTTTGGCCTTTTTTGTCCTAAAGGCGCTTGTGGCATAAAAAAAATCCTTCAACATCGTAAATCCACATTAATAGGAATGCCTATAAATGTCTTTTTATTTTATTTTAGAGCAGTTCTGATTTTAACGATAAAAAATAAAAAAGTTATGCCATTTTTCTGCAATCTCAAACTTGAAACTGCTCTCCTGAACAATTTAGTTTGTGTCGCTTATGCCCTATTGCCTTTTAACCGTCTATATATTTGAAGGATTCCTGGGTAAGTATAGATATTTGTGAATGTTACGTGGAGAGAATGTCCTGAGGATGCTGGAAGATTGTATTACAGATACATCTATAATCTAAGTTGCATATATATTACATTTAAGATTCATATTGCATGCATTCATTCCCACAAGCAGACACAAATAAATTCGCATTTACACATGCCGCATGTGGACCTACAACATAAAATTCCAATTTAAAATGAACATAAGCCCTACAACTCTGGTGACCTTCCCTGAAAACGGTGTGACATCGGCAAAGTTAACCATATTTTACAGTAGGGTGGTCAGCCTCATACCAACATATAAGTCAAGGACTGTCAGAACTGAAATAATATCCAGTAGAACTTGTTCCGAATATTGAAGTTCTAATGTAATAGAAGAAATATTTACAGTGTAGATACACTCAAGCAAATATCATTTCTTCCCGTCGCTTCTTGGTAACGACTGTTCCAGGTTTGTGCTGGGCGTCCGGATGGTTCATCAGTTCCGGGGGACAAGTAGACGCGGTGCTCGACACCAAAACCTGCTTCAGGTCATAGAAAACTACCGAGTCTTCTTTCGTAAGGAAAGTAACTGCTTTTCCAGTCTTTCCAGCACGTCCAGTTCGACCAATACGATGCGTGTAATCCTCGATGGACTTTGCCATGTCATAATTGATGACAACACTGACATCTTTAATGTCTATACCTCTTCCTGCGACGTCTGTGGCGACCAGAATATCTTTGGAACCATTTTTTAGACTTGCCAGAGCAAAATCACGCTGTTCTTGCCCTTTGCCACCGTGCAACGTGCATGCATTGAATCCCAGCTTTTCTAAACCACGAGCCAAAACATCTGCACCTTTCTTCTGGTTAACGAAAATGATTATAGGTGGCTCGACGCCTCTCTGTAAGATCTCTGTCAACTTCCTGCGCTTCTCATTCTCACCGACCATGTATATGATTTGCTCTGTTCTGTCTACAGGTTTGCCAATTGATCCTATGTAAACAACGGCGGGTCTGCGCAGGTAGTTCCTTGCCAGCCTCTCCACAGCTGTGGGCATGGTGGCGGTGAACATCACAGTTTGCCGGTACTTCTTTTTGCTGTGGTAGTTTGCCAACAGCACAGCTGCGTCTTCAGCCGCATCAGAATCTGGCTTCAAGTTGGACACGGGCATGAACTCCAGGATCTTCTGTACGTCGGGTTCGAAGCCCATGTCTATCATGCGATCAGCTTCATCCAATACAACATAAGTGCAGCGATTCAACACTAAATATCTGTTCTCCAAGACATCGATCAAGCGACCAGGCGTAGCGATGACTATCTCACATCCTAGCCTCAGCTTGAAGCCCTGATCTTCCCTGGATAAACCTCCGACGACGACCACAGACGTGATGTCCAACTCATTACCAAACTTGTTAGTTTCTTCTTCGATTTGTTGCGCCAACTCACGAGTAGGAGCCAAGATAATGGCGTAAGGACCTTGGTCTGCATCAGCTTGACGTTCTCCTTTAGGCAGCGATTGAATCCACATCAGGAGAGGAATAAGGAAAGCCAGAGTTTTACCGGAACCCGTCTCTGCAACTCCTATAATGTCTCTGTTCTGCAGTCCAATAGGAATGGCTTGTCTCTGAATGGGAGTGGGACTCTTATATCCCACTTTGTTGATGATGGCCATGATTTCATCTGCAAAGCCGGCTTCCTTCCACGACCTTATGGGGTCCGGGATCTTCCCTCCCTTGATTGTGATGTTGTAGTCTTCCCTGAATATCCTCCAGTCCCTCTCAGTCATCTCGTCCCGATCTTTATCCGACCAGTGCCTGTCATCCCACTTCTGTTTATCCTCCTTCTTTTTAACTTTCTTCAATCTCAGCTTTTCTTGTTCCTTCTCGAGGTCGGTTCTCCTTTTCTCCAACAAGTTGCCGTAGAACTTGCAGTGGTCTTTCTTCTGTGCTTTGATGTCTATTCCAGCGATGTGTCCTCGGCCGAAGAACTGCACTTGGTGTCTCTCCTTGTAGAGGGCGTTGTAGTCATTGGAAGTGTCCTCCGAGGCGTCCCAGTCAAACACAAACTTCCTGTCGTTGAGTCTCCTCACTCGCCGCTTCTTCTTCACAAGTCCCAGGTACCTTGCTTTGATAGCTTCTTCTTCCCTTTCTTTATCCTTATCCTTGTTCTTGGCCTGATCATCTCCCGGCCTGTCATTTCTCCGCCGATCATTTTGATCTGATTTCCGATCAGAAGGCCCCGCTTGTTTCCTGTCATCCATCTTTCGCTCCCTCTCCCTTCTGTCTTGTCTCTCTAACCTTTCTTCTCTCTCTGCATTTTTCTTTCTTTCCTCTTCATCTTTGCGGCTCTCTGCAGGCTTGCTGTCCGAGCCCGTGAGATCGATACTGTTGATGGTCGGTCTGTTGAGGTTCATCCTGATAGCAGCCACTTCTTCTTGACGCTTCTGCAAAGCCAGAGCAGCTCGCTGTTCTTTTGTAAGAAAGACTGGTTTACTTCTAGCTTCTTCTTCAGACTTTTTCTTGGCTAGGAGTTCCTCGAGTGAGAGAGGTTCTTTCTTGGGCGCTGCTTTAGGAGGTTCATCTTTTTTCTCCTCTTCCGGATCAACCTCTGCAGGTTTTGACTTCCTCTTTGAATCATCATCCTTGGAAGATTTGGGTTTATCTTTCGAGGATTCGGATCTCTTGGAGTCTCTCTCCTTGTCGTAATCTTTTTCTCTGTTCTCGCGCTTATGAGGCGGTGATTTGGAACGTTCCCGATCTTTTCTCTTCGAGGATTTGTCCCGATGGCTGTCCCTGTCGTCAGTGTGACGGCTTGTGTCGCGATCTTTGTCCCGATCTCGCCGCTCCCGTGACCGAGATCGCGAGCGGCGCTTCTTGTCGCTCACCATGGTTGTGTTTTACTCAATTTTCCAAATTTTCACCCAAACAACTCAACTGACAAGCATCAAATCAAACAACGCACAAGTACGATCACACATACGTCAAAAAATATAACCCATAAACCTAAAATTATTTTCCTTTTCACTGGCAGCACAGACTGGCAGGTTGAAAAATAAGGGCGCCAGTGTTAAAAAAAAAAATGTATAAACAGAACGAGACACGCAACGCAACACATAAAATGTAACTTCTTGCCGCGTTATATCCGAAGGATTTTGCATAAGGCGAGTGGAACTTATTTATTTTTACAGGTAAGGGGGCCGACCTTACGCCAATCACTTGAGTTGATCAGGAAATCATTTCTGACACCATCGGTGGGATTCGAACCCAAGCTCACAGCATAAAATGCAAGTTCTCTCCCAGCTGAGCTATCGACCGGACATGTGACCATGGATATATATGTATGTGACACAAAAAGAGAAAAATAAAATTTGTTGTATTGCTATGCAATCAAAAGCAAAGCAAAAAAATATTTGGTTGGAAAACTGAAGCGACAATGAATAGTATTTTTTTTTAATAAAAACTTTATTTAATCAAGTAATTGTAACCAACCACCTTTCCACTGCGAGGGGCTAGAACCACCGCAGATCCGTCTTCACTTTGTTCTGGCCTTGCGCATATCTTTCATTACTCTCCTCTTTTTTCCCTAATATGAAGATTCCAGTCATTTGCAATCTTGCATATTTGATCTATCTATTCAGCTTTTACAAGTTGCGAACTGGACAGCGGTGTTGGAGATAGACAGAAGTTGAAGGCAGAGTTTGTAGGCGACTAAGACTCAAATTGGGCAGAACCGTCACTAAGATTGAAAAACCTTTTTTAAGTCTTCCTCTTCCACACTAACCTTAGATATTCACTTGTACTCTGCTAGTCAGTAATTTATTGTCCATTCTTTCTAGATGCTTAAACCATCTCTTGTACTCTTTAATTTATACATATTCATTCACAGCCCAGCCGTAAAAGTAACACTATTTTTTTTATTGGCAATCTTTTTAACAACATGTAATAAAAAGTAAATGCAGCGAGTAAATAAAACACATGCTTTGAAGTTGTATTCTTCTTTATTCACATTATTAAAATACTTATTTCATATTTGATTACACTATTAAAAAATAAATAGATTTCCTCCAGAAGACTGATTTTGGAATTTAGTTATGAAGAAATTGTTTGCATCAAATTCAAACCAAGAAAATGTTGTAAAATATCTATTCCTTGATTTTAGGGAATCACTTTTACATTTCCCCCAGTTTATTACATCAACCTTAGATTAGAAGTTTCTATAATTTCTATTCCTCTCCAATGGCAACACAGCTTTGGCCTTCACAGCCTTTCTTTACATTTCAAGGGATATGTAGGTTTATATTATAGTTCTTGTTTTTAGATTCCCCTCCGTATGGCCTGTGGTACAATGTTGACTTTGACAGGCTTGCACAGGTCTATTAGAGCCGCCTCCTTGCGCCCAGATCCCGTCTGATCGGGCACCGCCAAACACAGCGAAATCTCCACAAAGCACGCCTCTGTCCACACCTGGTGGGAGACCAGGACTTTGGTCAGGAGACGCAGGTTGGTGCCTTCCGCAGAATCATCCTCGTCTTCTACAAACACAAACAATTGAAAATTATAAATTGATCAATCATTTTTGATAGGTAACCAAATTATTAAGGGCACCCTATATTGTACAGAAAAAAATTAAGATCTAAATGAAAGTAGAGAGCTAAGTCACATTTTGAAAAGGAAAACCAAAGTAATACAACACTCAAAAAGACATAGCACCTTTCTGAGCAACATTTATGAAGATTTTTTTTTGGGAAGATGAACAAGAGGTCGCCCAACAACTTCATACTTCCAGGATTGAAGTGGCTTCTTGATGTCTCCTTCTCGTCACAGCTCAGGAGGAAGGCAATCAACAGGGATAGATGGCTGGTACAACAAGGCACTGCCATCAGAAGACGATAATGAAATGATTTTATGGATTCATTGAATTTTTAAGATTCCATCTAAAATAAAATGCTCCTGTTTTTTAACAAAACTTGTTTTAAGTATGTTGATTAATTATTAACTAGGGATTTTTTCTAGTTCACAGCACTGTTGGCCCATGCACTTGGCGGAAATGCTTAATGCGGTACTGTCCTTGAAATGTGGGTTTACCATCGAATGTTGAATGTTTCCTGGATCAATCGAGCCACACATGCCGATGTACTTTCCCACATGAATACAAGAGCCCAACTCATGATGTCCATCAGAAAGCAAAAGCTTTTATTTGGGCCACACAATGAGCATGAAGTATTCACTCCTGCATCTCATCATACAGGGAAGAATTGAGGGACAACAAGCTCCAGGTCGAAGAAAAACATCTTGGTTGAAGAACCTGAGACAGTGTGCAGAAGCACAAGATACTCCTCTCATGCCACAGTATCGAAGGTGCAGATCATATGATGATCGCCAGTCTTCATTGAAGAGGCACAGGATCCTGAAGTTGTCTCACCTGCAGAGTGACACAGCCTCCTGAGATGCGCCTGCCTGGGCACGCAGACCCTGGCCTGCTTATCGGGGTAGCGCACCCGCACCCTCAGGGCGGCCCCGCTGCTCACACAGCGCACCTCGGCCTCCAGGGGCACGGCGGCCACTAGGCCGGCCGTGAACTTGATGGGCTCGTCAGACGTCCCTGTGGGCTCAATGATGCAAGCTGTGCACATGCGGATCTGAAACCAAATCATAATAACTCAGGCTGATTTATTGGGTGAGCTCCATTTTCTATGAAACATACTTGAAAAAGAAATGGTAGCTAGTCAGCATTAAGTCCCGCAAGACATAAACTAGAGCCAGTGTGGGATAAGTCCTATACAGTTCACAAAGTTTCACCAACATAACCTTAAAAAGACTAAAGCATTCTTGCAAATAACAAGTCCATGAATGCTCATCACTATTTAGTAAAGAGAATGATATTTAAATGCACAATGATACAATTGAACACAAATGTAAAAAATAATGTCAATTTGTCAGAGTTTAAAAATATTGCATACAGCTACAGTTACAGTAACAAAAGTTAACTGATGCTTGTTTGAAGGACATTTTTTTACATTCTCTTCTTTTTATCTATATTTCAGTTCATCAGAAGTCTAGTAGTGTCTGCCATAGACAATAGGCAGAATATGTTGCGTCTGGAAATGCCCCAAGAGCTGCTCCATGGAAAACTTACGCTGACGTTGGGTCGGGGTATCTGTGAGGGAGGCACACTCTGCAGCAGAGGCAACAGACAGCGAGCCACGGGGCCAGGCTTGGTGTCTGCCAGCAGGGCAATCTGCTGGAACACTCCTATGGTGAAGCGATCTGGCTCCAAGCCTGCACAGATAACATACTATGTGTCAATACATTTAATAGGAGTTGTAGGCTTACACGACCAGCTGATGACGCTGGAGAGTTCTTTCCAGGATCTGTTGCCGTGGTCTGTGGGAGCTGGAGCTTCCGAACGTTTCACCAATGTCATCAAGATCATCTTCATCATTTCACCTTCACACTGATGAAGCCCATCGTAGACATGGGCGAAACGTCCGGAAGCTCCAGCTCCCACAGACCACGGCAACAGATCCCGGAAAGCAATTCTCCAGCATTGCCATTATGTTAATTGTTTAATTGTTGTGGTACTATTAGAGGTTTTACTGTGAAATCGGTTTGTTTAAAAATCTCCAAATAATAATAATAATAATAGAGTAATATTTTTCTTCTCTTTTTTGTTTGCGGAAGTAATCACTCTTCTTCAGTTCTCCCTTCCTGCAGCGCAGTCAAGGACCGAAAGAAATTCCATTGTATGGGAATCTTTTCCTCTTCCTCTATTCCCCACCAAGCTACCAATCACAACAACCACATCAGAGCGCAGCTCCCAGCAAATGGACTGGTTGGTGCGTCCAGCCATCCATGGGATTCGGCGCCTCTAGCACCACATTTCAGCTGCAGCAATTGCTTCCTTTCTGCAGCTTCTCTGGCCCATGTTTCAGTAACGTAAATAAAAATGAAGTGGACCAGATTCTTGACAAGCTTTATCTTGATCTGCTACTCACACCTCAGTATTTCCAGATTTTGTCTAGTTTAGAAATGGCACTTTTGGCAATGGCAATATGACGTCTGATCTTTGCTTCACAAGGTACATATTCGGAACACATCTTGTTACAGCTTTATCCTCGAGGCAGCAGTATTGCCATTTGAAACATCATTTTTAAAGCTAGGCTCGGTAGGGTTACTAGAAATCTTACCATATTCCTGTAAGAACTTGTCCAGCTCCTGGATGTCCTGGTTGAGGGCGTGGCACGGAGCCAGGGCGGACTGGTTGCTGCCCCTCACGATATACACCAGCTGCAGAGCTAGGGCTCTCAAGGTCAGCTGACGCACGGCCAAGGTGTCAGCTAGCGAGCAGCCCACAAACAGATGCTGAAGTCTGCAATGCCAAATGTTCATTATGATAATCACACAAAAAAAATGTATTTCTTATCTTATTTATTTATTATCTAAAAATGTAATTCTGATGAAATTTCAGTTTTTTTAATATACAAAAATAATTGTTCACAATGTTCAGGGTGGCCAATATTGCGTTGCATTATTCTAGCATCTCTGTTTGGAGTGTAATAGTTACACTGAGAACATTTTTGTTCTTTTTCTAATTAAGGACGATTTGAGTTAATGCATATTGAAAGGGATTTAGCTTATTCATTGTGTCATAAGACAATAGAAGGTACAAACATTTATATAATTCCATGGCTGCTACATACTAGAGACTGCATTTTGTCATTTTTACTGCTGGTCATACGGAGTCCCACAGGGGCTGACAATCCCTGACGTCAGATAGTTGGAGGAGTGTCAAATAGCCCCTGCAGGGTTGCCAACGACTTTTCCAGGTATAGTGGGAGACTAGTATAGCCTGCTACGCTAATAAAGCTCACAGAGATATTGCACTGGTAGCCATGACACTGAGTTGTGGCTTACTTGAGGCAGTTGTTGAGCAGGGTGGAGATGTTGTTCTTGATGCTGAGTCCCTGCGGCGAGGACAGCGCCGTGGGATTGTTCCACAGGCGGCTGGACAGCACTGAAGTCAGCAGCAGCTCCGAGCCCATGTACAGCGCCGTGAAGTTGGCCGCCCCACTCACCGACGGCTCTATCTCTGCCAACCTGACAAACAAAGTGACAACTAGAAGGTAAACAATTTTCTGTAGTACTATTTCATGATTTTTTTTACTTTGTGAGATGAATCAGATGAACTTGGATGGTTCCTGGATGAAGGATCTAGCCGATGCAGTATAAATCTTGTGATAGATAAAATTGACAGATTTTGAAGGAAAAAGGCATTATTGTAAGACATTATGATATCCTTTATTATATTGCCCTTCGTCGTCGTCATTCGTCGTCGAGTTTCGATTTTCAAAATCAATGCCATCACAGCAGATGAAACACATTCATGCTCTATAGCAAATTAATTTTTGTATATATGCTGCAATGCGGCGAGCTTACGCGTGTGTGTTTAGAAATGTATGAAAACTTTTAGGAATTAATCTGTTTGTTCATACTAAAAATGTATGGAACAATATTGACATCTAGCGGCAAAACGTAAAAGTTTTTTTTACATTTTCTTTTATTTCATGCAAATTAAAAATAAAAAAAAAGCCAAATAAAAATGGATTTCAATCTGTAATCTAAGTTGCAAACATATATAACATTTGAGATTCATATTACATGCATTCTTACGAGCAGACATGTATAAGTTCTAATCTAATCTAATCTAAGCTGCAAAGATATATATCATTTAAGATTTATATTAAATGCATTCCCACAAGCAGATATGTATAAGTTCCCGCTTACATATGCTGCATGTGTACTTACAACATAACAGCCCATTCCAAATGAACATAAGCCCTGCAACTCTTGCCAACCTTCCCTGAAACAAAGGTGAATTTGCAAAGTAAACCATTTTTTAAAGTATGGGTGGTCAGCCTCATACCAACCTATAAGTCAAGAAAATTATTTTGTGTATTTCTTTACATAATCTAAGTTGCAAAGATACATACCATTTAAGATTCATATTAAATGCATTCCCACACGCAGACAGGTACAATTAGTTCACGCTTACAAATGCCCAATGTGGACTTGCAAAATAAAAAAACTAATCTCAAATGAACATAAGCCCTGCAACTTTTGCCGACTTTTCCTCAAACAGAGATACAATTTGCATGGTAAACCATTGCTTACAGTATGGGTGGTCAGCCACATACTAACCTTTTAGTCAAGGAAATTATTTTGTTTACACTCATTCCATGAAACGGGTGTTACAGATCGTACGCATATAAGATTAAAAATCTCTAGTATTTTGTATGACAGTGTATTAGTAATATTCACTTAACACATACCTTTTACACTACTAGTGATGACACAATAGTAAAAGGATGGCTAATATTTGTAAAAAAAGACAAAATTAAACTTAAGTACCCGTTACGGGTGTTACTCAGTTTTTCCCATACTTCCTGGGTACACTGACATAATTGCATTTTTCTGCGAATTTTCAAAGATAGCATATATTTTTTCAACTGAAATTGCAAAACTTAGGATATTATATTTCTAAAACATTACTCATTTTTCATGCTGAGTGATTATTTTTAATTTTAAATTTTGAAAATGTAACGGGTGTTACAAGCTTTTGTTACGGGTGTTACGAGTACGAAATAAAGCAACGGTTGTAAGAAATAATACTGTAGCTTTATTAAAGTAATAACAATAATAATGGGAAAATACAAAGAAATAATATTTATAGCCATTTTCTTCATTTTTCATACACATCCGGTGTTCCGGTTCGGTGTTATATCCGGTTTTCATACACACTTGACCGGTCCGTAGCTCAGTGGTAACACTGCGGACTCTGAATGGGAAGGTTGTGGGTTTGAATCCCGGCAGAGCACAAAAAATATACCATTTATTTTTTCAAATTTGCTCTTCGCTTGGTTGAAAAATTCATACACTTTTACCAATGACCAGTCACCAAAGGTCCATCCAGCCTTACAGGAACTGGGTCTTGCTTGAATATTGGCGCTTTGTAGCGACGACCGAGCTCGTACACCTCTGCGGCACTACAAGTGTCATAGACCCCTAGAGTCTCTAGAATCTAGGGAGTCTCCTGCATAGGATTTCTTAAAAAAAAAAAAAAAACATCCACAGCACAAGAAAATTCATAGTAAGTACGATTTCCTTTGGTGATGACTTATAGGTTGTTATGAGGCTGACCACCCATACTGTAAAAAATGGTTCACTTAGCCAATGTCACCCCTGTTTCAGGGAATGTCGGCAAGAGTTGCAGGGCTTATGTTCATTTGAGGTTTGGATTTTATTTGTAAGTACACAATCAGCATTTGTAAGCTCGAACTACACGTGTTTGTTTGTGGGCATACATCTGAGAGCTTTGAATGAATATATCCTTGCAACTTAGATTATAGATAGATAGATTATAGATGAGGGCTGGATTGGGTAGAATACTTATTATGTTTTCGAAGGGGATGTCGGGGATGACCTTTTCATTGCAAATAAATATTTTTGCAGATTCTCTAGCCACCTTAAAAAACATTATTCTTACTTCTCCATCTCACACCACTTTGGCATACACCAGCATATTTGTATACAATACTTCGCTTACGAATGCCTTCAGGAAGTATCTTGGCCAGTATGAAAACACCTGGTTGAATGTTTTTGACTTGTGAGGCACTAAAGCGAATCGTTCCGCTTCATCTTCTGAATCTGTACATTATGTCGGTGTATGGAACTTTCTCAGCATTAAGTCCTAACATCCAGGCTGTAAAATTTCTTCAGCTGTAATGTTTTTCAGCATTGCTACGGGCTGCAGATCTTCGTCGTCCCAGATGTCACAATTTGTGTCCATGATGACTGTTTTAACAGCGTTTCTGATGTCCTGCCGACCAATATGGCTGGGGCGTTTACTCAACTTAAGCGAAGTTGGGATTTACAATCCATTCTAATCAAAATTTTAACAGAAATGTATACTACATGTAATATTTAGGCAATTTTGAGATAATGCTAAACGCCAACATAGACTGGTAACACTATAAAACACTATAAAATACTACTGGTTATATTTACAAGTAAATACAGTAATAAAAAAACACATTACCAAGACAATATATTTACGTAACACCCGTAATGTCACGGGTGTTACAAGATTTTGAATTTAAATAAAACACCTTAGATTATGTTTACATCAAAACTCAATGTATTTACAAATAAGTTACAAACATACCCTTACTTTCACAAAGCTTGACCTTAATTACTTGTAAAATGAAGTAATGAAATTAACTTTTACCTGTTTTGTGTAACGGGTGTTACTTTGATGCTGATCTGTCGGAAATACCGTTTAATAATTGAAATTCGAACTTTTATAACATAACAACCACTCTCATATGAAGTTCTGGAAATTTCCCAAACTAGTGAAGTGTCAGTGTCACTGTAACATGACAGTTAGCTGTATGATAGTTGCCACTGTCTGGTATTATAAATCTCCTTTATAATCCCTTACACGTTGCTCAACTTTGACATGGTAGAAAAACTATAAAACCAACATAAATGTCTTGTTTTTCTTTCGCATATATAAATTTACATCTTTTTCTATTTTACTAAAAAATAAATGACATTGTTTGTGCAACTTTGTTTGTGAGGCATACGGTAGCGTTTTTCATGGAATGAGTGTTTAGTTCTATAATCTAAGTTGCAAAGATACATACCATTTGAGATTCATATTAAATGCATTCCCACAAGCAGACAGGTACAAGTTCACGCTTACAAATGCCCAATGTGGACTTGCAAAATAAAAAAAACTAATCTCAAATGAACATAAGCCCTGCAACTCTTGCCGACTTTTCCTCAAACAGAGATAAAATTTGCATTGTGAACCATTGCTTACAGTATGGGTGGTCAGCCACATACTAACCTTTTAGTCAAGGAAATTATTTTGTTTAGTTCATTAATCTAAGTTGCAAAGATACATACCATTTGAGATTCATATTAAATGCATTCCCACAAGCAGACAGGTATAAGTTCGCGCTTACAAATGCCCCATGTGGACTTATAAAATAAAAAAACTAATCTCAAATGAACATAAGCCCTGCAACTCTTGCCGACTTTTCCTCAAACAGAGATAAAATTTTCATTGTAAACCATTCTTACAGTATGGGTGGTCAGCCACATACTAACCTATAAGTCAAGGAAATTATTTTATTAAGTTCTATAATCTAAGTTGCAAAGATACATACCATTTGAGATTCATATTAAATGCATTCCCACAAGCAGACAGGTATAAGTTCGCGCTTACAAATGCCCCATGTGGACTTATAAAATAAAAAACTAATCTCAAATGAACATAAGCCCTGCAACTCTTGCCGACTTTTCCTCAAACAGAGATAAAATTTTCATTGTAAACCATTCTTACAGTATGGGTGGTCAGCCACATACTAACCTATAAGTCAAGGAAATTATTTTATTAAGTTCTATAATCTAAGTTGCAAAGATACATACCATTTGAGATTCATATTAAATGCATTCCCACAAGCAGACAGGTATAAGTTCGCGCTTACAAATGCCCCATGTGGACTTATAAAATAAAAAACTAATCTCAAATGAACATAAGCCCTGCAACTCTTGCCGACTTTTCCTCAAACAGAGATAAAATTTTCATGGTAAACCATTCTTACAGTATGGGTGGTCAGCCACATACTAACCTATAAGTCAAGGAAATTATTTTGTTAAGTTCTATAATCTAAGTTGCAAAGATACATACCAATCGAGATTCATATTAAATGCATTCCCACAAGCAGACATTTATAAGTTCGCGCTTACACATAATGCATGTTGACTTACAACATAAAAACCCAATCTCAAATTAATATAAGCCCTGCAACTCTTGCCAATCTTCCCTGAAACACAGCTGAAATCTTCAAAGTGAACCATTTTTTAAACTATGGGTGGTCGATTTTCTTTTACAAAGGCTGCATGTTTTTATTTTACATGTTTTCCGAATTTTAACGCGAGGAAACTATGCGCAATATACACATTCACCAAATGTTAAGGGGTTGGGCTGCGTAGCAGCCAGGGGCAACGCCCCTAGTGTGTTATAATTGGGTGTCAAAACACAAAATGGAGAAAGAAAGAAAACATAAAATTTGACATGTTTTTTATGACTATACAACTGCAACGTTTGTCAGGACAAAGACAAATGTGGTCTATGGTATTTATCAATGCAGGAAGTAAGTTTCAGCTCCTGTATGTTGTTACTCAATGGTCCCACCTGTTGAGCTGTTTCTGAGCCACGGCCAGCGCGGCCTCCCGCACCCTGGGGGAGGCGCCCGCGTTGCCCACGTTGGCCATAATGGTGGCCAGCAAGCTGCGCGTGTTGTCTGCCAGCTGGCGATGGATGTGGGCGTGGTCAGGGTCCGCAGTCAGACCGCCTGCCGCGGCCGATGACATCAGTGTGTCCCCTGAGCAGACAATAACAATAGCACACATATACATGAGGAGGATTTATTTCATAATGTCAGCACATTCACAATATCCCTAGGCATGGGGTTGGCAGCCTGCGGCTCTTTGGATGTGAAGTTGCGGCTCTTTAGTTCCATTGGAAATATTAAAATTTATAAAAAAAAACAGTTCTTATCGAAAAACACAAAAATTGCTTAGAATCGATTAAAGAGGATTAGGCACCGATGCTATCTCTCAGTCCCTTTTACTTGCTTTTCGCCGCCCCCCCCCTTTCGACGCTATTTATTGTTGGCAAGAAAATATTTGTATTATGAAATTACTGGAAAATTACTTTTAAAGCTGAATTTCTTGCATATTAAAATTGAGATTCGAACCAGCCTTATTCTTTTCTAAATCCGCTAGAAAGATCAGCCACTTCACTCCCTCAGCCCTAACACCGACTAGTTTTCTTTTAACCCAAGCAAAGTTGCATTCGTACAATTTAGTGGGTGTATTATTTTATTTATTATCAAAAGATTGACTGATAAAAAAGGTTTGTATGGATGAACAACTAACGCCCCTGCGCATCAGATATGTATATCAAAGATCCTCCTGCCATTCGTAATGCTCCCAGTCCATTGTGTACATGACTAAAAAATGTTTATACATAAAAGCGGCAGCGTTAGAGTGAAGTGCTGCTATTTCCAGAATATTAACGCAGCTTAGATGTGTTTAATCAAGAATCCTGTAAGTGTAGTGGCAGTGATGAATGTTTACTCACCTAGGGGCAGTGGGGGAACCAGGTGGGGCATGGTGTCCCTCAGGTAGCTGTAGTGGTTGATGGTGTGCTCCTCCAGCAACTGCAGCATGGCACTGCAGTGCTGGGCAGCGTTCAGCACCAGGATCAGTATGCAGATGTCTGCCATACAGGTGGTTAAGGATATATTCATATGACATAATAGATATTATCTTTACATTTTTGAAGGATAAATGAATTGTGACGAGATTCCAAAGGGATAAGTTAATGATTTTTTTTTTTAAATGGATTTGTGAAGAGGAATCAAATTCACCACAAATTCACCACAAATTCACCTAATTAGCTATTTCTCCTGGTTATAAACAGGTATTACCATTATCAATGGACTCAACACAAATTCACCAAGCTATTTCTCCTGGTTATAAACAGGTATTACCATTATCAATGGACTCAACACAAATTCACCAAGCTATTTCTCCTGGTTATAAACAGGTATTACCATTATCAATGGACTCAACACAAATTCACCAAGCTATTTCTCCTGGTTATAAACAGGTATTACCATTATCAATGGACTCAACACAAATTCACCAAGCTATTTCTCCTGGTTATAAACAGGTATTACCATTATCAATGGACTCAACACAAATTCACCAAGCTATTTCTCCTGGTTATAAACAGGTATTACCATTATCAATGGACTCAACACAAATTCACCAAGCTATTTCTCCTGGTTATAAACAGGTATTACCATTATCAATGGACTCAACACAAATTCACCAAGCTATTTCTCCTGGTTATAAACAGGTATTACCATTATCAATGGACTCAACACAAATTCACCAAGCTATTTCTCCTGGTTATAAACAGGTATTACCATTATCAATGGACTCAACACAAATTCACCAAGCTATTTCTCCTGGTTATAAACAGGTATTACCATTATCAATGGACTCAACACAAATTCACCAAGCTATTTCTCCTGGTTATAAACAGGTATTACCATTATCAATGGACTCAACACAAATTCACCAAGCTATTTCTCCTGGTTATAAACAGGTATTACCATTATCAATGGACTCAACACAAATTCACCAAGCTATTTCTCCTGGTTATAAACAGGTATTACCATTATCAATGGACTCAACACAAATTCACCAAGCTATTTCTCCTGGTTATAAACAGGTATTACCATTATCAATGGACTCAACACAAATTCACCAAGCTATTTCTCCTGGTTATAAACAGGTATTACCATTATCAATGGACTCAACACAAATTCACCAAGCTATTTCTCCTGGTTATAAACAGGTATTACCATTATCAATGGACTCAACACAAATTCACCAAGCTATTTCTCCTGGTTATAAACAGGTATTACCATTATCAATGGACTCAACACAAATTCACCAAGCTATTTCTCCTGGTTATAAACAGGTATTACCATTATCAATGGACTCAACACAAATTCACCAAGCTATTTCTCCTGGTTATAAACAGGTATTACCATTATCAATGGACTCAACACAAATTCACCAAGCTATTTCTCCTGGTTATAAACAGGTATTACCATTATCAATGGACTCAACACAAATTCACCAAGCTATTTCTCCTGGTTATAAACAGGTATTACCATTATCAATGGACTCAACACAAATTCACCAAGCTATTTCTCCTGGTTATAAACAGGTATTACCATTATCAATGGACTCAACACAAATTTGAATTCAGAACTTTTTCTCGACAGGTCTCGGCAAAAGTCACACTTGTATGGGACTACAGTCACACTTGTATGGGACTACAGTCACATGTCAACATGTTGTCTGACAATATACACATTGTTGAATGATTGTTTGAAAGGATACAAGCTGGATCTTCCACATCTGGTTGAGGCATGTCAAAGAATGGATGTATGTTGAGCAGCTGAGGAACCAGAGGCAGCGTCAGCTCCGGATGGGCAGCTCCGATCTTCTGCAGGCATCTGAAGGTGGACTTCTTGTCCTGAAAGAACAGCAAATGTGTATCAAATCTTGTTTAGTCTTTTGCCTTTACGGGGATATGCAGTGGATTATATTGAAGTGAATCATAGACATCTACATTGTTAATAATTAATTAAGATAAAAGATCGGACATTAGACGAATCGTTACGGGAGGTTTTATTGGCGATGTAGCTCAACCATCATGCACAAAGGGTGCCTCGTGAAGACGTTGGCTAAATCCCCGACGAAACATCCAGAATAATGTAAGTTCTCCCATAACCGTCTATCTGATATCCGAGAAGTATAATCAGTATACCAGCAGTTGATCCAGCCATCTTGCTTTAGGTGAAAACAAGCAACTGCTCTGGCCACCTCAGAGTTGTCACTAGAATTCACATTTTTATCCTCATGCCACTGGAGTCTACTCATGTGTGACCAAACTACATAAACACAAAGGCTTGGTACAGCACATTACATTTGAGAATTGGACAACAATATGATCTCTTTATGGTATAAATACCATAAAGAGATCATATTGTTGTCCATTCTCTTACCTGCGGGTACTTCTTGAGGTTATCCAGTATTTTGTCCATGACCATCTCAAGACAGACCTTGGATGCCAGGGTGCAGGAGGCCAGCATGCGGTGTAGACCTTCACGTACGTCCATGGAGAAATCCTGGAAAGCGATCATCGAATCATTGAGAACTACAACGCTTGATTTGTTTGGTTTGTGAAGTATTTGAGGATTGGATAAAAAGGCTCTTTAGAACAGCGGTTACCAAAATGGTGGTCCGCAAGAAAATTTTGCTGGTCCGCAGAAAAATGTGGAATATACTTACTTACTATGAAAACAAGAAATTTATTTTAAAAATATTTAAAAGAACTCTCACATTATCGAGTTTTACGGTTTTTCTTAGCTCAGATTGTGTAGAATTTGATTCATAAGACAACTGCATTAAAAAGTCATATTTGACAAGATTGGCGTATACGATAAACAAGAACTGGGGGAGCGATTTGTAAGCGCGAACTACACGTGTTTGTTTGTGGGCATACATCTGAGAGCTTTGAATGAATATATCCTTGCAACTTAGATTATAGATTATAGATAGGTACATTTTATGTGTTCTTTGATCACAATTTTTTTTTATAAATATATTTAACACTTAAAAAATCCTATTAGTGGTCCGCGGGATTTAAATTATGAATTAACTGGTCCGTGAGGTCTAAAAGTTTGGCGACCGCTGCTTTAGAAGATACACAATGAAATTCAAAGAAAAATTGGGCTCATTGCATTTTCAAAATAAATGAAAATACTGAAAGGTAACAAATATGCTGTCAAGATACATGTGACATGTACCAAGACGTTGGTGTGGTCCTGTCAATAAAAGTCATAAGACTTCATTGGTTGGGTCACAGAGCCAGGAAAAGATAGTTGTGGATACGGACCCAGAAGATAGTTGTGGACACGGACCCAGAAGATAGTTGTGGACACGGACCCAGAAGATAGTTGTGGACACGGACCCAGAAGATAGTTGTGGACACGGACCCAGAAGATAGTTGTGGACACGGACCCAGAAGATAGTTGTGGACACGGACCCATAAGATAGTTGTGGACACGGACCCAGAAGGGTGCAGCACAGGAGGCTGGATAACGTGACGGCAAACTGGCGCGGGTAGGAGCATGCAACTGAAGGAGACAAGCAGTGGTGACTGCAGATGACCAAGGAGACCACGACCCATCTTGGGTCTCTTACCATAGATGATGACGTTGTGAAGATTTGGTTCTTGTAAGAGTGGAAGGACATAAGATTTGC
The DNA here is from genome assembly GCA_951799405.1 of Agapetus fuscipes. Taxonomy (NCBI): domain Eukaryota; kingdom Metazoa; phylum Arthropoda; class Insecta; order Trichoptera; family Glossosomatidae; genus Agapetus; species Agapetus fuscipes. The sequence continues at coordinate 18,353,498 of OX637343.1, forward strand.
TAGGGCATTCTGCACCATGTATCTAAGCTGTACATAGGATGCATGTGAACATGTTTATAGCGTCTCCTAGTTCCTTGACTTATAGGTTGGTATGCGGCTGACCACCTACGCTGTAAAAAATGGTTCACTTTGCCAATGTCACCCTGTTTCAGAGAAGGACGGCAAGAGTTGCAGGGTGTATGTCCATTTGAGATTTGGGTTTTTATGTTGTAGGTTCACATGCGGCATGTGCAAGCGTGAACTTGCCCGTGTCTGCTTGTGAGAATGCATATAATGTGAATCCCCAATGTAACATATCTTTGCAACTTAGATTAGATTAGACTTAGATTAGATGGTAGATTACCTCCAGGGCGCCCAGGATAGTCTCCAGCTGGTCCTCCCTCAGCACGATGTATCTGGAGATGTTGGTGAGGCTGTCGATGGCCTTGAGGCGCACATCCTCTATCTCATCGTTGAACATGTCCACCAGGAAGTCCAGCGAGGTGATGGCGAAGGTGGGGTTGCCCATGGCCAGCTGGCACACTGACTCCACGGCCGCTGAGCGCACCTCTGGGAGACAAAACAATCACTTGCCTGCTTCTCAAAATACAATGCATTCTTCTATCATCAATATCAATTCATATTTTCCCGAAAAACTAATAATTAAAACTAACAATTGGAATTTCTGATGCTAAATAAATAAATAAATATTAGGATGATTTATTTAGTGAGCTTTGTTGTGAGAATCACACCTCAAGAGCCCTCTGCAAGTTTGTTTATTGCTAGAGAGTGCTAATTACAAAAAAACAACACCCATTTGCTGTAAGGCTGGATGGATTTTTGGCAATAGGTCAAGGGTCAAGGCATATGAATTTTTCAACCCACGAGTATTTCAGAAAAAAAAATTGCCCTCCCCTTAGAATCGAACCAACAAAGTTCCGATTACAAATGTGTAGCATTAACCATTAGACTATGGACCTGCCTTAAAATGTGTCTTATGTTAACAGTAAAGAATTGTAGAATATATAGACCAAGGTATTCATCCTCCAGGCCGTGCACGAAGGCCCCCGCCGCACCCCCAGCCATGAGGGACAGAGGCGCCACACTGCTCTGCTGCAGGCGCTCACACGGGGCATCCGCCCCCCAGCGCCGCCCATCAGCCCACTCTCCCGAAGACAGCAACATGGCGCCTCTCTCGTGCGCTGTGTGCTTGCGCTGCAAACAATATTAATAATTTATCTTACTCCAGAAAGTGGGCTTGAGTTTGGACAGCAAAGTACTTTTTTCACTTGAGTGAATGAGCTTGAACACCAATTCAACAACAATTTTAATTTAATTTAAATCAGTGGTTCTCAAGAATGCAATGATATTTATGGTAGTTAGTGTCTCACCCGCATGTTGCTCATGAGCTTCTTGTCCAGGGTCTGCTGCAGGAACTTCTGCCCCACCTTCTGCATGCGGCCCAGCAGCTGGCAGGCCAGGGCCCGCGTGGACATGGAGAGGTCATTCACGGCGCCGCAGATGCGGACAAACGCATCGTCCACCAGGCGCAGGGTGGACTCTCCGTCACCCAAGGTGATCACGCTGGAAGTAACCAACAGTATTTCATTTAGACATTATTATTATTATTATATCACGCTTATCTATTTATGATTAGGGTGAGCCGTTATTATAATCTACAATCTGTGACTTACTTCTCAGGGTATTTGTTTCCCAGCAGACAGACCAGCTTGAGGGCCACCTGCCTCACCATCTCCAGGTCGTCCTGCAGGGCGGGGCACACCTGGTCGTACAGGCGAGGGTCTAGAGAGATGCCGCGCTCGTGCAGCGTCAGCATGGACTGGAAGGCCTCACAGCGGACGCGGCCATCCTGAAACAAATACGGCATATGATCTTCCTTGATTCCTTGAGGTTGGTATGAGGCTGACCACCCATACTGTAAAAAATGGTTCACTTTGCCACTGTCATAACATAGCAACACTAGACAGAAAATTTAACATTGTTCAACAATTTTCACCATCATCGGGTTCATCACCCATTATGCGGCTGACCACCCATGCTGTAGAAAATGGTTCACTTTGCCAATGTCACCCCTGTTTCAGGGAAGGTCGGCAAGAGTTGCAGGGCTTATGTTCATTTGAGATTGGGTTTTATATTGTAGGTTCACATGCAGCATGTTTAAGCGCAAACTTATACATGTCTGCTTGTGGGAATGCATCTAATATAAATGTAGTATATCTTTGCAACTTAGATTATAGATCTACAAGGTATAAGATAGAATAAAGAATGGATGGGTGAACTGTAAGTTGAAAGAGAAGAACAAAGTAAAGGTACAAAATAATGTTTAGATGGTTTAGACATGTAGGAAGGATGGATGATGAAAGACTGACAAAGTGTATATACAAAGGAAAGGGGAAAGGTAAGACCAAGAAAAGTATGGCTGGATCAGATTGGTCAATTTAAAATTTTGTATACCTGACGATGATAATATATTATCAAAAACGTTAGTAAAATTAAATAATAAATAATTATAATAGTGAAAATACAAAACAGTGTTTTGATTTGAATCCTTCAATAAAATAAAATATTATTGGATATAAATGTGTTGAAAGATGTATGCAAGGATAAGAAAAAAATACCGACAACTCTGAAGAGGCTTTGGCCACCCCTAGCAGAGTGGTAAGAGTTACAGTTACAAAAACTCCATAACAGGAGAAGAGTGTGCTGTTGAAGCTAGACTTGAGAGTAGATGCCCTGCCCACTACCTGCGAGTAGGTGTAGTCTCCCAGCAGCTTGAAGGCCTCCTCCACCTCCTGGGAGTTGGGCGCCGCCTGCAGAGGCAGCAGCTCGCTGATGACCTGCAGACAGCGGCACTTCACCTGGTGGCTCGTGTCCTTGAGGTAGTCGCGGGACAGGGTGAGGAGGCGCGCGTGCAGTTGGCTGTCCTGCGGCAGACGCAGGGACAGCTTCAGGGCGGTGGTGATGCCCTGCGCTATAACCTAAAAAATAAACACATACAGAATATATAGGACTACTTTATTACATTGGAGAAGTAGCTAGTGGTTCACTGGTTTGCTTTTGAAGATGACGACATGTAGTCTACAGGCTAGAGTTAGAGTTATACTACAGTAGATGTGAAAATGACAATAACACGAGGACTCTTGATGAGGTCTGATGCACACAAAAACAGTGCTCACCAAATAAACCATCCTAATATCTATTTTATTTTATATGTGTTTAAATTTTTAGTAGTTCTTTACAGAACTTAAAAAAGCACAAGGATTTTTTTTTGAGTAAAAAAGAGATACAACCAGAAGACTTCCCCCAACAAACATACATGAGATGCAAATATTAAAACATATTGCTGTTTTCATCAAAAATAGCTCACTTCCATTTTGATAGTGTGCTTAACAGTCTTTCATGTATTTTTGGGTGTTTTAATGTGTCTTGTGATAAGAATGGACCAAATTTGAGCACTCAGACCCAATCAATTTTTTTGTCAAGCTTTGAACATCACAAAAAAAAGGTAGAAAAGTGAGTTCATTAAATCATCTGAATAGTTTTTTTTTTTTTTTAAACATTGGCAATCCCCTGCCTGATTATTACCACAATATTCATTTCAAATAAGCAGCCATGAATGGAACTCTATTTACTAATAATTTGTATAAAATTGACATAAGGTAAGATTTGATTATGAATGTAATCTCCCGTTGTTTACCTTGTGGGAAGTCTCTGCCTTGAGCAGGGAGATGGTCTCCTCCACCATGTGGTTGAGGTCCGCCCCCACGGACTCCAGCCCCATGTCGCAGATCAGAGACAGGATCTTCACCCGCACCGCCGACTCTTCTTCATTCTAAACACATAATGTTGTAACAATGTCAACCAAAGATCCAACAAGAACTCACCACTAAAAATCCAAATTGTGAGTTCCATGAGAGAACTTATTTGAGCAATGGTCTAAGAAAGCGCAAGTTTTTTAAAAAAAATAGATTTGTGAATAGGAGTGCAATTCACCAACCTATTCTGCCTGGCCAGAAACAGGTAATAATATCACAAATTAATAATTAATTATTGTTTATTTTAATACATTACTAATTAATAGTTTCTATTTACACCTGAAGATGGGAGGTACTGCTTCTCCCGAAACTGGTCGTGTTAAAAAATAAACTCATGTGAATTAAAACAAAGCAATTTTTATTTTATTGTAATAATTTCCCATTGACATCTGTTGAACCAGGGTCAAAGTTATGGTCAAATGACCCAAGCGGGGATCAAACCAATGTTATTCTATTCCAAATACGCTAGAAAGATCAGCCCATTGGGCCCCTCAGCCATAACACCGACCAGTTTCATGCTAAGACAAGTTTCATGCAAATAATGAAAAACACTAAGTATGGTGTACCCATAAAATGAATGTTTAAAGAAGTTTTAATTTTGTCCTCTAAAAATGAATCTAGCCTCTTACTCGCAGCTAAAACACATTTTTTTCAGGACAGATATTTCATATTTTCCTCTTGAACTTCAAACCATTGCAAGGCAGTTTCTAGACATGAAAAGGCTTCGTCAAACAGGAAGTGTTTTTAGCGCACGTCAAGGCGTCAGCGCTAAAGCACCGTAATGTTGCTGCTTGAACAGCTTCCATGTTATATTAAATGCTTCAGAAGCAGCAGGTATATTTTTGGCATTTTCCAAATCACTAGATTAGGTGATGTTGAGCAAGAACTAGCTCTTCAGTTATTTGCCTTTCAGATAATTTACACAGTTTTTCATTTTCAGACCTCAAGACCAGCACTCATCTCAGGGCCATTAATGCGCGGTCTCTTCATACCATTTTGATTTTCAAACAGAAGCTCAGTGCATTGAGCTAACAATGAGACCCCTATTATTAACAAATAACCACAAAGGACTAGCAGCATTTTTGGCACAAATGTTCCAAAATTTTATTTTCTCAGCAGGCAAAAGTGACAGGTCTAGGTAATTTGAATTCTTAGCAACTAATAACAAAATATAAGTAAGCTTTTGCAATAGTAGCCCGGTGATGTCATATTTTTTTCATCTATGTCAAATATGCAGACCCCTATTTTGGCAAGGTGCACAGGCAGCTAAATAATATTTTAGAAATGCATTTTCTATGGACTCCGCACATGAATTAACAAAGATCACATGGCCGGGTTGCTAGGGAAAAGGACAATGGCAAACTAATATTTTGCTATTGGTTGCTAATGACTCTAGTCCCATATAAGTGTAATGTTTGCCCACTCAGAAAAAAATTGTAAAATCTAATCTATGCCGATTCCATTCTCAAAAGATATTTACAGAAAAATAGTAATAAGGATCATGTAGACCGCATGAGCGAAAGTAGATTAACCCAATCATGGAACAGGAAATGCAAGACAGCTAGCGTCCACCAGGCCGGCCACCCAAAAGTTGGAAGAACAGCTGGTCTTCTGCATCACAGGAGGAAGTTCCACAATAAACAGATTCTAGATACAATACAAGAAGATGATAATACCTGAAAGTGCTCGGACAGTTTTCTCACAGCCTCTTGCAGGTCAGACTCCTGGAACTGCAGGGAGTCGGATATGCGGAGGAGCAGCTGCAGCGCGTCGTTGCTGGACTTGCACTTCTCCAGCAGACCAACAAAGGCTGCGGCGGAGCTGCCGATCAGCGGCTTCTTGCCAAGGTTCAGCTTCTTGGCTCCGGAGTGGGAGGCCTCCTGAACATTCAAGACAATGGATTGGATTAATGTGTTAAATAATAATAATAATATTAGCATGATTTATTTGTTGAGCACTGTTTTTGTGTGTATCACACCTCAAGAGCGCTCTGCGAGCTAGATCGTCGCTATACAAAGTGCCAATTCTCAAGCAAGACCCAGTTGCTGTGAGGCTGGATGGACCTTTAGTGACCGGTTTTTGGCAAAGGTATGTGAATTTTTCACCCAGCGAAGAGCATATTTTGAAAATATAAATGGTATATTTTTTGTGCTCCGCCGGGATTCAAACCCACAACCTTCCATTTACGAATCAGAAGTGTTAGCCACTAGACTACGGACCCATGTTGGCTTGTAAGATAAAGTATAAAAACCATTTTGTTTTAGATTATTTGGAAAATATTAAGTTTCACGACGGGTTTCGCAAACAACCGTTTGCATCATCAGGTGGCTTCATAATTACTAAATGGTCCAGATGTGGAATCAATCGTTGAGGGTGTCATCGTGTGAGGGTATGAGGGAGGGTATAAGCCACCTGATGATGCAAACGGTTTGTTTGCGAATCCGGTCGTCAAACTTAATATCCTGAAAGTACTTAATCTAAAATAAACTTGGTTTTATTCTATCTTTTATAAGATGAAAGATTACAAAGTGTATCTAATATAATCAACTAAAGTGTTCTCTACAATCATTAAGCCTCTATTATCAATGTAAGCGTTGGCTTGTATTTGTACTTGTATACAGCCGCCATTCCGCTAGGGGTGGCCAGCGCCTCCGTAGGCGTGTCTCCACTTTGTTCTGTCAATGCACACATTTTTCATCTCTTCGACATACATCACTCTCTTCTTTTTTTCCCACTCAGTATGTAAATCAATGGAATAACAAAAGTAATGAAATGCCAATTCTAACCTGAAAGTTTTGTCCATATTCGGCGAGGGCTCGTTTTTTCAACAGCGCTGCCATTTTGATGATCGAGTAGTATTTTTAAATAAAACAACTTTTTTATTTAGCAAAAGCCACAACACGGCCGCAAGCAAATGCGCTGTTTTCATAAAATGTTTCATTTATATACAAAAAATAATTTATTGACGCCTCAGTTTTGACCAGTTTTGACATTTTGACACACATGAAGCAGAAAGAACGAGCAGTATAAAATAATATTTTGGTAAACGACTGGTCTTGCACTAAATTGCAAATCATTTATAAATTCATTTTTTCCCTTTGTTTCAAATGGTTTAAATCTTCTCGTGAAGTTTCATGAAAGTATACATTCATATTTTTTACCTTTACAACGTCATTCTGTTCGTAAGAAAATATTTCTATACTGGTGCTCTCTTTAATTTGGAAGAAATTTCTGTTACAAAAGAAGAAAATAGCCTCAGAAATTTTTCATTCCTGGTATCACCAATTATAATTAAAAGAAGAAGATCCGTTTTGTAATTTTCATTTATGTCACCAAAACTGACAGCTGTTTTGCTCGCACTGAGCCAGTGATGCATTAAACCGTAATTGTGTTCACATTTATCAATTAAAATGGAATTCGCCGAGCTGATTCAGATTCCCAAGCTGGACGGCGTCATCCTGAAGAGCCCCCACCAAGACGACGTGGACGGCACTCTCTGCATAACGGGACACCATCTCATACTGAGCTCCAGGAAGGAAGGCGTCCAAGAATTATGGGTACAATTTCATTATTTCATTAATGATTTTGTGCGTTGCGCAAGCAATCAAAGACCTTAATTAAACTTGTATTTAACAAAGTTTAATAGATTGGAATGTTCTTTCCCTCCATATGCTGAAACTTGTTGTCATATGGGTAGATCTGTATTTTAAATTATATTTTGCAAGTTTTTTTTTCTCCTTGATTGAGTGTTTGGTATGAGGCTGACTTGCTATAGGGACTATAATAATCGGTTCACTTTTTCTGATTCCACCCCTGTTACAAGGAAAGCTGGGAAGAGCCCAGAGAGTTGCAGTGTTTATGAAAATTTTAGGTTTGGGCTTTTTTTTATTAAGTATAATGCCCGCTTTCCACTGCGAGCGGAGCGGACTCCGTACGGACTCCGCTCAACTAGCAACAGTAAATTTCATAGAAGTGCTTCCACCGACAGCGAGTGAGCGGAGCGGACTGAGCGAGTACAAAGAGTTACAAAAGTGATCGCAGAGTTGAGCGAGTTTCCAGCGGACTCCGTACGGACTCCGCTCGACTAGCAACAGTAAATTTCATAGAAGTGCTTCCACCGACAGCGGAGTGAGCGGAGCGGACTGAGCAAGTAAAAATGGGTCCGCTGTGTCATGGTCTCGGCCGCTAGTTTTCAACTGACTCCGCTCCCCCGTGCCCCCCGCGCCAACCCGCGCAGTTGCGTGACAGCGATAAAACACATCATACATGATTTACAAAAACACATCATACATTATTTTATAAATTTGAAAATATTAAAATGTATGTTTTATTTCAAACATCTACTTTTTATGTTTTAAGCAAAATAATACATTACTTTTTATTTTTCGAAACAAAAAAAACTTTTTTATTATTAATTAAAACGTTTGATCTGGGCGTAGGCTGCAACGAGCTGTCACACACTGTCATGTCGCCTAGTTTGCTACTCTGTGGGCTCCGCTAAGCCCGCTGTAGATGGAAGGCAAACAACTCTTTCATCTGACTCATCTCATTTCCCGCCTAGCTCACTCCGTCGAGCTCGTTGGCTGTGGAAGGCAAATACCATTATTTTTTAAAACTCTTTCGCAATGGAAGGCCAAAACTATTTCACTACGCTCCGCTCAGCTATTTCCCGCTCCCGCTCAGCTATTTCCCGCTCGCAGTGGAAAGTGGGCATAAGTGTAGCATGTGAAAGTGGAAAAATGTTACACCATATGTGTAGTTTATTTGCGTTTTGCATTTTTTCTTCAGCTGCTTCACCAGAGCATAGATGTGATGGAGCGGCGGGACAACAAGCTGTCCTCGCACGGCGCCTCCCACGGCGGCTCCCTCACCCTGCGCTGCAAGGACCTGCGGGTCCTCCAGCTGGACATCGGCAACACCGCCGACCTCAACAAGGTCACGCAGTCGCTGGAGAACCTCTGCAACCTGACGGACCCTCGCCTGCTCTACCCGTTCTTCTATAAGCCCATGTACACCATCCTGGAGGATGGATACAATATATTCAGGTATGTTGTTCGACAATTTAAGCTTTTACATAAATGTTTTCATAGATGCTTGATCTGATTTCCTTCTTATAATAATAATAATTATATTAGGATGATTTATTTGGTGAGCGCTGTTTTTGTCACCTCAAGAGCCCTCTGCGAGCGTAGTCTTCGCTATAGGAAGTGCCAATTCTCAAGCAAGACCCAGTTGCTGTAAGGCTGGATGGACTTTTAGTGACTGGTTTTTGGTAAAGTTGTATTAATTTTTCAACCCATCGAAAAGCATATTTAAAAATATAAATGCTTTATTATTTGTGCTCCGCCGGGATTCCAACCCATGACCTTCCATTTACGAGTCCGAAGCGCTAACCACTAGACTACGGACCGGTTATGTTATGTTTACTTCACTAGGATAATTTATTTGGTGAGCGCTGTTTTTGTATGAATCACACCTCAAGAGCCCACTCTGACCTTGTTTGTCACTTAAACAGGCAATACCCAGTTGCTGTAAGGCTGGATGGGCCTTTGCTGACCGGTCTTTGGTAAAACCTGAATTTTTCAACCCAGCGCAGAGCACATTGGTAAAATATAATAATCTTTTGTTATGTGTTCTACCGGGAATCAAACCCACAACCTTTGGATTATCATTTCTTGTGAAAGCTGAGTTAACCTGGCGGATGTTTTTATTTTGGGTTTGAAATAAACACCGGAACGGGAAATTATTACTGACACCCTCGGTGGGATTCGAACTCGAGCTCACAGCATGGTATGCAAGCACTCTACCAACTAAGCGATCAACCTGACAAAATATGTTTTTTTGTAATAAATAATATTGTTTCTTTTATTATGATAGATTTATGTATTTTTAAATAAAGTTTTAAACTTTCACTTTCATGGTTGGTGTTAAATTTTGTAGTTGTTCTCGGGTTAAACCATGTTCTATAATATGGTGTAATTTTGTCTGCCGACGTTTCATTCCCTCGAGCGGGGAACATTTTCAAGGCTCGAAGTGACAGGGCACCTTTATCCTCCGTTTGTTTTTGGCAACTGGCTGGCTGTTCCCCGCTCGAGGGAATGAAATGTCGGTAGACAAAATTACTGCAAATAGAACATGGTTTAACCCGAGAAAAACTATATTATTATGTGTTTTTGTTACAATGTGCGCAGACCAGAGACAGAGTACTCCAAGCTCCTCAGCACGGAGGAGTGGCGCCTCTCCTGGGTGAACGTGGGCTACGGAGTCTGCTCCTCGTACCCGCAGGCGCTGCTGGTGCCCCGGCACGCTGATGACGAGAGCCTGGCCGCCTGCGCCGCCTTCAGGCAGGGCGGCCGCTTCCCGCTGCTGAGCTTCAGGCATGACAACGGGGTGAGGGGATGTTAGGCTTGATATACAGGCACTGCTGGTGCCCCGGCACGCTGATGACGAGAGCCTGGCCGCCTGCGCCGCCTTCAGGCAGGGCGGCCGCTTCCCGCTGCTGAGCTACAGGCATGACAACGGGGTGAGGGGATGTTAGGCTTGATATACAGGCACTGCTGGTGCCCCGGCACGCTGATGACGAGAGCCTGGCCGCCTGCGCCGCCTTCAGGCAGGGCGGCCGCTTCCCGCTGCTGAGCTTCAGGCATGACAACGGGGTGAGGGGATGTTAGGCTTGATATACAGGCACTGCTGGTGCCCCGGCACGCTGATGACGAGAGCCTGGCCGCCTGCGCCGCCTTCAGGCAGGGCGGCCGCTTCCCGCTGCTGAGCTACAGGCATGACAACGGGGTGAGGGGATGTTAGGCTTGATATACAGGCACTGCTGGTGCCCCGGCACGCTGATGACGAGAGCCTGGCCGCCTGCGCCGCCTTCAGGCAGGGCGGCCGCTTCCCGCTGCTGAGCTACAGGCATGACAACGGGGTGAGGGGATGTTAGGCTTGATATACAGGCACTGCTGGTGCCCCGGCACGCTGATGACGAGAGCCTGGCCGCCTGCGCCGCCTTCAGGCAGGGCGGCCGCTTCCCGCTGCTGAGCTACAGGCATGACAACGGGGTGAGGGGATGTTAGGCTTGATATACAGGCACTGCTGGTGCCCCGGCACGCTGATGACGAGAGCCTGGCCGCCTGCGCCGCCTTCAGGCAGGGCGGCCGTTTCCCGCTGCTGAGCTTCAGGCATGACAACGGGGTGAGGGGATGTTAGGCTTGATGTACAGAATCTGCTTTAGTTCTGAGTGAAGATGTATGATGGGAAGTAAGGAGTTGTATACCATTTCACCGAGTATAAAGCAATTACATAAACTCCCCTTGATTACGTATCACAATCCAAATCTAAATCTAAGTTGCAAAGATATATATCATTTGAGATTCATATTTAATGCATTCCCACAAGCTGACACGTATAAGTTCACGCACATGCCACATGTGGACCTACAATATAAAAATCCAATCTCAAATAAACATAAGCCCAAACTCTTGCTGACTTTCCCTGAAACAGGGATGACATTGGCAAAGTGAACCATCTTTTTACAGTATGGGTCAATCTATAATCTATAATCTAAGTTGCAAGAATATATTCATTTAAAGCTTTCAGATGTATGCCCACAAACCAACACGTGTAGTTCGCGCTTACAAATGCTGAATGTGTACTTACAAATAAAATCCAAACCTCAAATGAACATAAGCCCCACAACTTTTGCCGACCTTCCCTGACACAGGGGTAACATTGGCAAAGTGAACCATTTTTTACAGTATGGGTGGTCAGCCTTATACCAACATATAAGTCAAGGAATGGATGCTTTTAAAAAATGTTTTTGATATGCGTGTCAAATGTTGCCATTATGACATATGACAGCACATCAAACTCGCTGTCTTTAGGAACACAGCAAACTCGCTGTCTTTAGGAACACAGCAAACTCGCTGTCTTTAGGAACACAGCAAACTCGCTGTCTTTAGGAACACAGCATACAAGATATACAAGTCAATTTGAACATCAATATGTTTCAGATGATGCCAGATTTTCCCTTTTTCTTCCACAAGTATAAAGTAGGGAATTCCTTTCACACTTTGAAACAATATCTTCTTGTGACATTCGTTGTTAGATCCCTTTAATCATATTTTCCCTAAAAGAAATTTTTTTTTTGCTTTTTTAGAATTTGGTAGAGAAAATTCTCTTTGTGTTTTTTTACTTTGGTAGAGAAAATTCTCCTTTGGTTTTTTTAAGAGTTTTGTAGAGAAAAGATTTTAAATTAGAAAAACAATCTTAGTAGAAAAATGCAAATGGAAGATACGACACCATCCCTAGTGAGTGATGTAATGGATAATGGTCTTCACAAATCCCGTAGAAAACAATATTGTCATGTCAAATTTAAAAAAAAACTCAGCGGGCAAACGTCAGACCTCTATGTGACTTTGGTCTTTAGCAACCAATTACAAAATATTTGTTTGCCTTTTCTCCAGCAACCCAGTCATGTGCACAACTTTCTTGTTCATGGAATTTGTTCCGAGTCCATTCAGACCATTTTGCATTACATTAAAATTTTGCCATCAACAGGTCGTATAGGTACTTGAAAACATGTTGCAATTTTATTCATGAGATTTTTAGATTAAAATAAAAAACTTCTTTGTTACAATTCACATGAGCTTTTATTATTTTTTAAACACTACCGGTTTCGGGAGAAGCAATACCTCCCATCTTCGAACTTTCACGAAGTAACTGCCAAAAACCTAGATAATGAGATTTTTAGACCAAAATCAGACTTAAACTGACAGTAAGCCAAATTCTACATCAAAACATTTTATAAATAGCGGAGCTGCCAACAGAAGAGGATGAAAGAGGTGAAAAGATTCTAAAACCTCCTCAAATATTTGTCATTTACAATATTACATAGTCACTTTTACTGTAGGCTGTTTTGCTGAGAAGTTCGCAGCCGCTGGTTGGTCCCCAGAACAAGCGCTGCAAGGCAGACGAGAAGCTCCTGAATCACATGATCGGCGCCAACAAATGGGGATTCATATTCGACCTGCGCTCTCCCAATCTGGTGGCACAAGAAAAAACTAAAGGTGAGTCACTAACAGTGATATTCCTACTTGTCAGTTCAGTCGTCGACTTTGCATGAGTTTACTATTTTCAGTTACCTTCCTGTTTCAGGGAAGGCCGGCAAGAGGTGCAGGGTGTATGTTCATTGAGATTTGGGTTTTTATGTTGTAGGTTCACATGAAGCATGTAGTGAACTTTGCACTTATACAAGTGCAAACTTATACGTGTTTTCTTGTGAAAATGCATGTAATGTGAATCCCCAATGTTACATATCTTTGCAACTTAGATTAGATACTGGCTCCAAGAAGAATCAAGCTAAACTAAAAGTACCGACTCTGGTAGTATACTGGGATTAGATGAAAGGATCTATAATCTAAGCTGCAAGGATATGTTAACATATAAGGCTCATATGAAATGCATGCCTACAGACAGGCACATGTAGGTTCGCGCCTACACATTCTGCATGTGTGCATACAAATATAGAAAACCTCACATGGACATAAACCTTGCAACTCCTGCCGCCGTTCCCTTAACCGGGGTGGCATTGGAAAAAGTGAACCGATTTTTACAGCACGGGTGGTCAGCCTCGTACCAACCTATCAGTCAAGGATGATCATATTATATATCTTTTTAATTCCTCAAGTATCTCAAAACAAAGCAACGCAACACACACCACAGCACAGCGCAGCTAACGGCCCTCCAACCCGATAAGGACAACTGCCACATCACCAACACCTCTGCGGCACTACAACAAGTGTCATAGACCCCTAGAGTCTCTTGAATCTAGGGGAAAAAAAAGATCTGGAAAAACCCTACAAGAAGTATCACCCGAGGTATGCTATTAGCTTCAGAAACATCGAACCACTTTCTTTTACAGTCATGCCTCCTGATTTAGAGGTTCTTGTTTTGTTGTGCCGTTGCTTTTAACTTCATGGGAAGGCTTACCTTTGTATATTTAAAATAAAAATCCAGTTTGTCAAATTTACTTACTTTACTTTACAGGTTTATTTTAAGCACAACCAGTTTGAGGAGAAGCCGGACCTCTCATCTTCAGATGTAAAATTAAATTAAAACGTCATAAAAAGAAAAAGTGTGAGCATGATCAATTATCTTCAGAAGGGGTGGGGAACTTCCACACAAGTTACAGCCGAAAATCTGGACTATCTTTGGTTTGTATTTACTCACAGATATGTTTTTATCCCGTGCAGGTGGCGGCACTGAGACAGACTCCTACTACCCCCAGTGGAGGAAGGTCATCCGACCCATGGACAAGGTCTCCAACCTGCAACTCCTCGAGTCCTTCGCAAAGCTGATGGAAGGTAAGAGCACACATAAGATAACGGCTGATTTATTTGGTGGGCGACATTATTGTATCCCCCGATATAACCCGAATGGCTGGGTTCAGAGACAGAATTGAATCCAGCGAAAACTCTCTGATCGTAGCAATCAGAGGCCTGAAATGGGAGTTGGGCATATGGCGTCATTGGGCAAGGAACTTGAAGCTTACGTAGCCTTTTTTCCCTGTTTAATATGTTCCTGATATTCTAATGTACAATGACCATGTATTTCTCTTTTCTTTCACTGTTTAACTATATATTTTGTTTGCTCTTTTTTCTCATATATTTCATCACATATTTTCATGTTTCTACATTTTTGTAATTTTCTATGTACTTTTTCTATTGATGTATTATTTTTTTATGGCTGGTCATGTATTGCACCCTCCACATGACTAAGCTGGAATAAGCGCATATTATTATTATTATTATTATTGTATAAAGTAGGTACTTACATAATTTTTTCATAAGTAGCAGAAGCTATAATAATAATAATTGGCCAGTTTGTATATATCGCCGTTTAGTGGCACTAGCCACCTCAAGGGCGCTTACAGTGTAACTTCTCTATAGTGTAACTTCTTGCTGCGTTTTCCCAAAGGGGTCGCGTGTGGGGAGCAGAACCTAATTTTTGTTACAGGTAAGGGGGCTGGCCATATGCCTAACATTTCAGTTGAAGTGGGGGTTTCCCAGCTCCCGATAGGGATTGTACTCATTTCTTGTAAAGGTTGAGTAAACCTTGCCGGCATTTTTTTTGAGTTTTAAATACCCTTGGTGGGATTCAAACCCAAACTCTCGGCATGGAATGCAAGCACTCTACCAACTGAGCTATTGACCGAACTGTATCGACTGACTGGTTCTGAGAATCCTTCTTTTATATGTTCACAATTTTTTTTGTCATTATCCAGTTTTCAGAGGTTTAAGTCAGGACTTACTTAATACTTAGAACTATGAACCATCTGTATTTGTGTGTTGTTAGGCCTGACTTCAGCTACTACTACCACACTGAAGAGATACTGCAACATGTTGTTGTTTGCCTGTTCCAGTGTGCAATGACAAGGACATAACCTGCGACAAGTGGCTCTCTAAGCTGGACGCGTGTGGCTGGCTCAACCACGTCATGAATGCTCTCTATACCGCGTGCACCGTGGCTCAGTGCCTGGAGCATGTAAGTTTTGTGTAACTTTTCATAGTAAGTGAACTCATTATAAAGAAACTCTCATGACAAAGTTCCAAATTACATTATTTTCACACGTTGCTTAGTGTTTTCTCATGTAGAAAATAGGGAAAAAGTGCATTTATCTGAGAAACCCATATGTCACTTATTCAGGTTTACCTGTAAGGTATCGACATGTTCCAGATATAAGATTTAACGTAACTTGGCATTCAGCAGGAATTCTCTTTTCATTACCAATGAATCTTAAGCATTCATCTATGAATCCACATTTATATGCCTCCAAGCGATTCATCATATTCAATTTTGTGGTCTTTGTGTCAGAACTGTAAAGCAATACAGACCATACATAAGACGTTATGAGTTTCTGTCGAAATGTAAAATAATTATCACATTACTGTATTTTCCTTTTTAATTTTGAGTTTTTGTTCCCACAGGATGCTAGCCCTGTATTGGTGCATGGATCCAGAGGTCTGGACGCGACCCTGGTCATCTGCTCTCTGGTGCAAATCATCATCAATCCCGACTGTAGGACGGTGAGGGGGTAAGCCACTCATAACAAACCAACACAGTCCTTACGTACCTAAATAGGACCACTTCTTCTTCTTGCTGGCTCCTCCCAATGTTGACTATCATATAAGAGAAGGCGTGCCAGTCCCTGGCAGCTCTAAAAACCTTCCTCAGGTTCCTGAGTCAGGAAATTCTTCATCTTCTAGCATCCAGTTGACCTGGTATTTTTTCTTTAAGAAGCAGGTGCAGCAACTCGTACTTTTGATGGAACAGGGAATTTACATCAGTCTTTATTCATTTAAATAGACTAAAGAGTCTATAATAGAATAATAATCTATAATCTAAGTTGCGATTTAAGATTCATATGAAATGTATGCCTACAAGCGGACATGTATAAGCTTGCACTAACCCATACCGCATGTGTACTTACTAAATAAAATCAAAAATATCAAATGAACATAAACCCTGCAACTCTTGCCTACCTCCCTGAAACAGGGGTGACATTGGAAAGTGTCAGCCTCATACCAACCTCCGCGGCAAGGAACAAAAATTATAAAATACATTGAACTATGTAAGACAAACAATATAAAATGAAAAAATCCATAAAATACAATCTAATAATTAAAATCAACATTTGAAACATTTGAGCCTTAGCATTAGCCGGCAACATTGCAATGATTGCAGTATCTTAATTCCACTCTAGTAGACTTGAACTGCATTTAGCATTACTGCCAACTGTATGGGCTCATAGTAAGCTAGGGATGGGCCGAATGTGGTTTGAACCGAATACAAACTTTGGCCGAACATTGGGTTACAATAAAAAGTTCAGCTGAACTTCGGTTCGGTAAAAAAAGGAAAAAAGTTACGCATTATACTTACTGTTATTTGTTAGAAAAATACTAAATTTATTTCATTTTTGTTTCAAACTGATATCTGTGTAACGGAGTAAAAGAAGATTAATTTTGAAGTTAATGTTCACTTTTCCCACTAAAATAAATGACCATGAGGGAGTACAATAGGTCGAAGAAAAAGTTGAACCAAATTTCAGCTGCCGTTCAAGCTGCCGTTCAAGCTGCCGTTCAAGCTGCCGTTCAAGCTGCCGTTCAAGCTGCCGTTCAAGCTGCCGTTCAAGCTGCCGAAATTTGGTTAAACTGAATGTAAAATGAATTTCGGCCCATCCCTGCTGTAAACGAGTAATACCACCTGATTATTAATTACTATGGGTGACGTCACTTAGCCGAGGAATATTTTGAATGCTCTCCATTTTCATCTCTAATTAAAATTTCACTCTAGGATGCAGGCATTGATAGAACGTGAGTGGATCCAAGCGGGGCATCCGTTTTCCAGCCGCCACAGCATGTCCTGCTACCGCGCGCCCCCCTCCCCCGGGGGCGCCCTGCGCAAGGCGTCCTTCTCCTCGGCGCCCGCCCCCGGCCCCCCCGCCAGCCCCACGCTGCTCCTGTTCCTGGACTGCGTGCACCAGCTGCAGGAGCAGTTCCCGTGCAGCTTCGAGTACACTCAGGACCTCCTGGTGATGCTGTTTGAGCATTCTTACTTCAGCCAGTATGGTGAGTAGATTGCTTCTTCGCAACTCACAATTTTGCAAACATTAGGTGGATTGGTAGAATGCAGGGATGTTATGGATATCCAAAATAAAAATAAAACTATCCGAAACCAGCAAGCGGAGGAGAAAGAGGAGTGGCCCCGGCTTATTTGACTGAACTGTGTGAGGTTAAGGAGATTGTTGGTAAGCGGTGCACCCTTCGCTCAGCGAGGGGTGATGCTATCAGCAGGCTGAAAATGCCACCTCGACGGAGCAGAACGGGCTTTGGGGATAGGGTGTTTGGCTAAGCGGGACCGTTGTGCTGGAACCAGCTACCTCTGAAGCTGAGGATGGAAACCGGTGAAGAGCGCTTCAAGAAGAAGTTGAAGAGTTACATGTTTTCCAGGAAACAAGCAAAGGATGGGCGCCCTTGGGATGGCTGGAGCCGCTAAACGGCGCCCAAAAGAGAAAAAAAATTATGCAACTATATATCTATCTGTATCCATATCTGAAACTGATATAATATTATTCCCATATCCATATCTAAAATTTCAAATCCAAAACATCCCTACATAGTATAAATGGATTAAAATGAAATAATAATGAACACTGGCTGGATGCTTCCAGGCTCCTTCCTGGGCAACTCTGAGCGGGAGCGCGAGGAGCTGGGCCTGTTCAAGCAGACCACCAGCCTGTGGTCGCACCTCAACACGCCGGCAGCCATCCAGGCCGTGCTGAGTCCCCTGTACGAGCCCAACCAGGGGATCATCTGGCCCTCGGTAGCGCCCATGAGCCTCGTGCTGTGGGAAGGTAAGCTAATGCTAGTTTTGGGCTTTGTGCATAATTTAAATTTATATTCGAAATTCATTTATTATTATCATCATTAATTATAGGTTGGTATGAGGCTGACCACCCATACTGTAAAAAATGGTTCACTTTGCCAATGTCACCCCTGTTTCAGGGAAGGTCGGCAAAAGTTGTGGGGCTTATGTTCATTTGAGGTTTGGATTTTATTTGTAAGTACACAATCAGCATTTGTAAGCGCGAACTACACTTGTTGGTTTGTGGGCATACATCTGAGAGCTTTAAATGAATATATCCTTGCAACTTAGATTATAGATTATAGATTATAGATCTAGCACCTTTTCGTGATACTTGATCATTCCAAAGGGTGAAAGTGGCATTCAAAACAAATTAATATACTGGCTCAGGATGGGATGGACCGACATTAACAGCTTTCCAAGCGAGGAGATGGAACAGTGTCAGGAAGAGAACTAACTATCTGTTTTATTTATTCCAGAATTATACCTCCGCTGGGTCATAGACTTCTCCGAGCAGCGTCTTGCTTTAGAGCAAATCTCCAGAATCCGGGAGAAGGACAAGGAGCTGCGCAGCAAGGCTGTGCGGCTGCGGAAACAGCTGCGGGACCTGGCTAAGGAGGTCAGCGACCTGGAGGGGCAGGGTGATAACCAACATCATGGACCTACAGCGCGGGACATCTTGTCTGCCACCACGCAAGATGAAATATTCAATGCTGCAGATTTAGACACAGTTGAAAAAGAATGAAAACATTGGAATTTTCCACAAAAACGGGGAAAATATTTGGAGCTTTTCCTTAAAATTGAAGAAAAAAATCTTTAATGTTGAGTTTGAAAGTTTTCTGAAATCGCTTTGTACATCTTTTCTACGGATAAATTTTTGCCATTTTTTGATAGCAAATCATGATGATATGTAGAAATGTTGTTACAGAATTTGCTACATTTTTTAGGAATCAACAAACCATAGTGAATGCTGTCATAAATTTATGTTAATTAGTAAAAATGTTTACAAGACGAGCGGTGTACTAGCCAGGTGACTTAAAATATAAAAGTAATTATTTATATGAGCTTTATGGCGCTCTTTCTGTCTTCATATTGAATTATGTAGAAACATACAAAAGACCTTGTGTGTGTAGTTTCCTGAATGTGTAAGTCAGTATTCTTTCTTAAGCACAAGGTCTCAAACGGGAATCTTATATCATAATATCAACCACTTCAGTTAAAGGGGGGGTTTCCCAGCTCCATAGGGGGCTGGTGCTCATTTCTTATGAAGGCTAAGTAAACCTTGCCAGCATTTTATTTTGGGTTTGAAATAAACCATGAAAAGGGAAATCATTTCTGACACCCTCGGTAGGATTCGAACCAAAGCTCTCAGCATGGAAAGTATTCTACAAACTGAGCTATCAACCGCACTCAAAAATTGTTGCATTTTATGTCTGTCTATCTGCTATCTTGTGCCTCTTTGTTCGTAGTTACTATGGGATGATACTGACCAGCTCCTTGTACGAGTATTTAGATGGAAAATTACGGCGCTTTGGACTGCTGGTGGTTCCTCAATTTTGAGAGTAATCAGAAAGATGTAGGTCCATGTGTTGGGCGCAACTTTTCCACCTGTCTTTGTTTATGGGTAGCACTAACAATGTATGATGACAGAAACAGTTGTCGATTATATTCAAAATTGTCAATTTGGGCTAGAAACCAAAGTAGATGAAATGGTTGTTTTTGACATATCTTTGGCGACATGACAGAAAAAATAGATGAACAATTAGGTATTTATAATTTTTTTGTATGTATTTCTAAGTTTATAATGTCAATTATGATTATTGTCAATGACTGGAATAAAAAATCTCTCAATGAGGTCAGTCCTTGAATTGACATAGAAAATATTGTGTCGTCACCCAGCCGGGTTGCTAGGAAAAAACAAATATTTGGTTTTGGTTTGCTAAGGACAGCAATCCCATACAAGACTGAAGGTTGCATATCGAAAAAAGAAGTTCCAAATTCTAAAATGTTCAAAAAGTTTATTTTAAACTCTCTTCACTTTAATTTGAGGTTTTTAAAAATCACTCCTTATTTGCTCTCTCTGTTTCGCTCCATTATTTATGTCAAAAATGGACTCAATTTTTAAAATGTAACTTTTTCTCGGTGGGCAAATGTCAAATTTGTATGGGACTATTGTCCTAAGCAACCTTTAACAAAAAAATAGTTTCCCTTTTCTCTAGCAACCCGCTGTGTGACATCATAATTTTTTTGTTTATGAAATTTGTTTTAAGCCCGTTGCAAAAATTGGTATTTCAACCTATTCAGAATCATTAATATGTTAAAACCTTTTATTGGATAGACATGACATTTTAAAGCTTGTAGAATGTATTTATATGTTAGCATATACATATGAGGATAGTCCACTTTCAACTGAATACATTTGGTGCTTTTTAATAAAAAACATAATAATTAGATACTTTGTAGCATTAAATTTATGTCAATATATGTTCATTGTAGGTTAGGTATTTTTCTTTTGTCCATGGACTTTTATAGTATTTGTCAATTTAAATTAGAAACTACTTTTAAGTTTTCAATCTTGTAAAATGAAATCAAGTAAAGTTAGCCCCACTAGGAGGATTGCTATTAACAAATAACATTATGATTGGAAAATGTATCTTTATAATGAGTCGTACACAACCAAAGCCCACAATCTAACATTTTTTCAAAAATGAGATAAAAACATGGACACTTTACATGGTGTTCTATGTGTCTCTGTATATTTACCTTAATTTCTAATAACATCCTAGATTGTCACCTTTGGTTCTATAGGACTCCAATATGCCTAGCTAAAGAATTATATTAAAAATAAAGCATAATAATGTCTCTAGTCAATAATAATACATATTTTTAATTTAACAAATATTTATAGATATGTTTTAATTTTTATAGGAACATTTGTTCATTTTAATAGGGTAATCACTAGTTTATAACAGCCTAAAAAAATAACATTCCATTTTTAAACTTGAATACCTAGTATAGTTGGCTCATCTTCACATGTGCTCTCTCCACACAAAAGAGGTTTGTACTTCAAGGATTAAACTTGAAGCTTAAATTGAACAATAATATTTTACCAAAAATGTAAGGTAACTAAAATACTCACAAGAGGCGCTGTTTTAGTGGTAGTTAAGGGGAATATAAAAAAGTGTGTACACTTGACAGTTTTGGTAGATTGCCATTCTGCTCTCTTTAACCTTCCGAATGCGGGAACGTGGATCCACGCTTATAGTACTAATCGCGATTTTCTTAAGTTTTTACACAGCAATAAGATTGAAAATCATATAAAATACTGCTTGGGTAGAACCATCCAGCAATAATCTCGAAACATTCATTTTCGTTAGTGAATATATTTAAATAAAAAAATTGAGTTGACCTTCAAAGCAGGTGTCTCAAAAAGGTGAAATACACAATTTTTTTTACACAACAAGACACACACAAAAAATTGCTTTGTAGGTACACACTACAAATGGTCACTGACCTCTAACATTTATGCACTTATTTGGGCTATGTGCCTGTGCATAATAATTAGATATGTCTATTTTTAGAACACTATGTAATCATAATATTATGACACAGTGCAATAAATACGTCATAGAAGTTTTTTTTTAAATCGGATAGGAGATATTTTTGTATCTTTGGAAATATTTAACATCAAAACCAAGAGTTAGGTGGCTGGATTATGGCAGAAAATTGCTGGCACTCTAGAGGTTAAATGGCGCTAGTGTTCTTGACAGGAGCCAGCTTATTGCTTGTCGAAAATGCTGAAAAACCCATTGTTACACGCCATAATAACCAAGATCAGCTGTTTCTCTTTTTTGTTCAGGGGCTGCGAGCAATATATATATTTCAAACTATGTTCAGCAAAAATGTAGGACTTCACCATTGGACTTGTTTTGATATTTCTTACATTTTTATATTCACCTCGATGGTAGTAAATCTGTAGGACCTTAGTTTTATGTACAAAATATAAGGATCGTACTTACCTTTTCAATATAAGTTTTAAAATATGTTCATACATTTAGAAGAGTAAAATTTTATTAAATTTACCTATTGTTGACAACTATTTTAGGTTTCCTTATAGTTTATTGTCTTATTATATACATGAGCCATACCAGGGACTATTTTTTACCTTAAATATGTCAATTTACTTTTGAAGACATGAATCTTTGACTTAAGTTGATAAGATGTTATATGATAAGTAGTTATACACAAGGAGATCTTTTCTGGAAATCCTATTTTACTTTTTTGTGTAGGATAGAATGAAAATTATAGATTACTTGAAACAAAAGGAAAATGCTAGTACAACATTGTATTGATGATTTCCAGTATGAAAACTTTAATAGGTTCTTGTACAAAGAAAAGCGTCAATCAATATAAAATAAATAGATGGAGCATCAGAGCGTTTGATGGGACAAAAAGACTATATTTACTAGGCGCTGTCTTAGTAAGAGCCAACGAGAACTGTCAAATAAAAATCATACTTATTTTGTCTCTTTTTCGACATATGGCGCTGATATCTTATGCTCCTCTCCATTGTATACCTCTTATGTTCCATGTCATGTGCATTACTATAAGAAGAAATTGACATATGCCATTTATATATTTTGTGTTGATCGATAAATAAAAGATCTATAATTTTAAAGTTATTGATAGAAAACATTTCCACTTTGATGACTTGATCTTGCCTTATGTTTCAAATGCATAGAAAATATACTTACTTTAAAGATAAATGTGTTTTTATTAAATTCATAGACAAAGTTACATAATATTTTAGGGGAATTCTATAGAAAGGGGCTCCAAAACGTTGGTGAGTGCGCCAACTGAGAGATTCCCTACTGTGAATCGTGCATTGACTGTAGCGGGCCCCTCTTTGTGGAACCAGCTGCCACTGGAAGTCCGAGGCTGGCAATCCAGGGAAACCTTCAAAAAACTTCTCAAGACCCATCACTTTGCTGTGAAAACACAACCAGCACTGTAACAAATCATCACCATCATCTACTTTGAATAGTTTCCTTGACAAATCTTGGAGATGAAAATTCACACACTTCAGATTATCCAATAAAGCTGAAATTTTGCACACAGACTTGGTGAGAGAGAAACATCGTTTTTGCCTATGTGACTCAAAACTGGAGGGACAGCTGGTATTCAGTGGCACAGGACTCAGGAGGGGACTTCCAAGACAACAGATCAATGCCAATCAGAGGAAGAAGACAGAGAAGACTTGAAACTGAAAAAAATACCTGCATGATTCTCTTGAGTTTCACTCAGAAGATAGTCGCTTAGCTAAGTTTGTAACACCTGGCAACTTCGTTCCCGTTGCTTTGCCAAGTCTTGATAAAAAAAATACAATTTTAAATTGAATAAATAGCGAACAGATCAGAGAAGAAACTGCAACATATCTGCAAAGATTTAAATTGCTGATTGTCTTTATTGTTTCCAGAATTTCAGAAAAAATAAATCAGAAGTGTACTGAGATTTGTAAAATAATAAATTGGTCTACGCTCACTGTTGTCCTTCTCCTCCCTAGTACAGGTGCACCGTCCACTGCGAACAATATTTCACAAATCGCATTAGACTCAAGTTTTAATTTTTTTCTGAAATTAATTTATCAAAAAATTGTTGAATCTTTTATTATTGGAATACGTTCTAGGTCTAATCAATAGACTGCACAAACATTGTTTTTTTTCCTCGGTAGGCAAGCGTCACAGGTTTGAATACAGGCCAATAGCATCCAATAAGAAAATATTAGTTAAATTATCTAGATCTTCAGTAGTAACTTTGTGAAATTCATTTTTATAAATTAGAGTAGTTTTATTTTACCCCTGAAGATGGAAGGCACTGCTTCTGACGAAACTGGTTGTGTACAAAATAAATCCAATAAGCGATAACAAAAAAGAAAGATTTTTTATTTAAATTTATAAAATCTTTGTTTGCTTTTTCTCTAGAAAACTGTTGGTGTGGCATAGTAGCTTTTTTGTCTGGTGTTCCTGCCGGTTCTATTGGAGGTCTATTGCACTATGAGAGACATCAGTAAAACGCAGGGGCAGTTGGAATCAAATAAATTTAATCATTTTATTAAAACGTACATGTTTAGTTTATACACAATAGCTTTTGCTTAGTTTAATTTAAATAGTTATATGCAAACATTTGAATTGGAAAATGTGATAATTTAGATTACAAATAAAAGCAAAGGAATACAAAATATATAACTAAACATAGAGATTTTACAATAGAAAAGAAGCAATTCATACACGTTTAATTGATTTTTTCTTGCTATTATATCAAGGCATTTCAAGTCATTTCATCAAGGAATTTCACAGAATTGGATAACGGAGATTGTGTCATGAAGAGGGTAACATCTGCCAGTTTATTTTGCTTTTCAGGCCTGTCAACAGTGTAACAACAATTTAATAACACAGTCCAACACAAACATATTAATCAATTTGGTTAAAATTTAGTGCCCTTTTCAAGGTTGCTCTAGATTTTTGGGTGTCATAGTCTCTTCAGTTATTTTCTAGGCATGTTCTGTAACCAAGACTTCCACTCTTTCGTCCAAAACTATTTATAAAAACTGAATTGCGCTTGGCGATCTAAGGAGGGATAGATATTTGGTGTCAGTCTAAAAGACACTGAGGACTCATGTGTGAAAAAAGGATTATTGTCATTATATACCATGTTGTCATTCTATACCATGTTTTCGAGCTAAATGTAGTCCACATATTTAAAATATCCCTCGGCTAGTTGCGTCACAGGTTGTCACTCACATTCAATAAATAGAAGTTTCCTGATGAACAAGATACATCATTGTGGATCACATGCTCTTCACAGATGGCTTAATGCAGCACATGGCACTCTAAAGTCTTACATCTCCCTACATTATGCTGTATTGAAGTTATGACTCTCTGCCCTGCCTCTAGCCCGGCCAAATTACGCCACGCTTTTTCCATTTCCAATTATGTGCGGTCCACAGGTAATAGACAGACCATGTTGCATAGGGGAATGGATGGATGGACATCTACAATTTTCAACTGGACACATTACAAGGAACGAGGAAAAAGATTTCCACACAAAATGTAAAAGAAAAACATCTCATGGGATAGACATAAATATTCACAGATATAAGCATAGTAACTCAAACAAGTCACCATCCAACATCGGATAGGGTGGGATAAAAACACTAACTGGGTTATTCTCAAACAGCAAAGCCATGGCTCATCCCCAGCCTACACTGAATTTTCGGTACAAAAAAAAACTATGGTCCACAGATCACCTATGGATCAAATGTTTTGTGAAGAGCACTGAAAGTAATAACTTTAAATATTATAGGCACTAGGTATAGAAATGAAATTCAGGTAAAAAAATAATTTAAAAATAGATAAACATATAACTTATTTATTAATAGGCCATATTTTTGGTGATCTGTTCACAGAATAATGAATAGGAGAAGCAATGCCATCTTGGAAATATCAGCGATATACAAATAGAAGATTCCTCAGGCTTTCATACGGCTCTACTTTTAAATGAGGTACTAAAATAATATGTTACTTGTTCAGGAGAAGTACTTTAGACCAAAAACCCATGTAGAGTTCAGCACGGCGGCAGAACAAGTAAAGCAATGCTCGGTTGTGGGAGGTATAATATCTTTTCAACTAAAAATAATGTTGAAGCGTTTATTCCTCTTGCACAGAGTGCATTTATAAAGGACGCATTATAGAACTAAAAATATATTGGAGAAGAGGTTCTGATTTGGTATTTATAAAATAGAAATCTCAAATATTGTTTTAGATCTATTCACTTAACGGACAGTAAAAATTTTGGTAGATATTCATAAGTGCAGTATGTGAAAAACTTGCCAATTATTCTATATTTTCATTAAAAAATAACACAAATCTAAATAACTGCTAAGTGTTGGGCGACTCTCTCAAAATAATCAAATCAAACCTTTAGTTCAGGGTATTTTATTTACACTTTGATCATATCCTGCTTTGTGTAGAATCTATTAATAATTAAAATTATGGAAATAGACATTGAGTTAAAATATAGAAGAGTAGAAACTAATTGACGCATACTATGGGGCAGTTGTCCCCAGTCCTGTTCAACACTGCACTGGGGTAGTCATACAAAGCATGTTCTTACCTGTGAAATCCTATGTTTTCTTGCTTTCTTAACTTTGTGTTTCGACAACCGATAATTACACACGCCTTGTCTTAAAATTCTGCTTTTTACGTTTAAAAATTGACAACGCAACTAAGCTACACATATAGTGTAACCTCTTGCCGCGTTATCCCCGAAGGGTTTCGCATGTGGGGAGTTGAACCTATTTCTTTTTACAGGTAAGGGGGCCGGCCTTACGCCAACCAAATTGCTGATAAAAAGATTAATTATGCTTGCATACTTTATTGGCGCAGGCGTGACTTTCAAAGCTACCAAATTTCTGGCAAGATTTCATTGTTTTAATCGAGTATTTTTGTTTACAATGAAATGACACTGTGAAGATCTTCATTCTATTTCCAATCAAGGACAATTTACAGCTAAGTATTTAAGTTGAAACGGATTTAATGTCTGTTGTTGTTAAAATATTTTCTAGCCCACAGATATTGTAAGTCAATGGAAATAGATCTTTCACATTTTACTAAAGGAAGAAATATTTGAAAATGACAAAGTGACTAAAAAAGATTTTTTCCTGAGTTTCCCTTAAGACTGATAACTCTCCACTACTTTATAATGTCGGTTAGAACAAGGGAAAGATATTTAATTAAGAATAAAGACTGAGGCTGCCCAACACCAAGAGCCAAAGGTGTGCAACTCAAACATTTTGTAAAATCCAACTTGCCCATACAAATAGACAGTTATTTTGAGAGAGTCGGGTGATGCAGAATATAAACTTCTTTATTACAATCAACAAAAATAAAGTTCTGAAGTTTCATCCCTCTTGTCCAAAGTCCTCCATGAACTTTCTCAGTTTCACCAAGTCATCATCGTTAACAGTTGGTTTGGACGTGGCGAGTGACCGCAGCATGTCCGACATGGTGACCGGCGGCTCAAACAGCTTGTTCCCCTCCACCTCCATCCAGGACATCTCTATGGCTCCCTGCTCTCCAGGAGAACACGGCGTGAGCAGGTCGTGGTCAATTACATTAGGGTCCATGGGGCTGGGGCCGGAGACCTTTTTGAAGTGTGTGGCTGTTTGGACTTTCCTAACTGGCTGCATCAGCGCATCCCGGACCACAATGCTTATGTCAGCACCAGAATAGCCGTCAGACTTCTGCGCAAGCTGCTTCAGATCCTGCTCGGTCAGCTGGTGGGAAGTGTTGCCAAGGTGCAGCTTAAACATGACAAGTCTGGCGTGCTCCTCGGGCAGCGGGATGTAGATTCTCTTTTCAAAACGCCTCCTGATGGCGGCGTCCAGCACCCACGGGATGTTGGTGGCGCCCAGCACCAGAATGCCATCGTTGTCATTCCCCACACCCTGCATCTGGACGAGGAACTCGGTTTTGATTCTGCGGGCGGATTCAGATTCATTATCAGAACGAGACGAGCAAAGAGAATCCACCTCATCAATGAAGATGATGCTGGGCTTGTGGTGGCGCGCCAGCTCAAACAGGTTCTTCACCAGCTTCTCCGACTCGCCCAGCCACTTGGACACGAGGTCGGATGAAGACACAGAGAAGAATGTGGAGTTGTTAGCTTCGGTCGCCACAGCTTTAGCCAGGAAAGATTTACCAGTACCAGGCGGACCAAACAGCAAGATGCCCTTCCAGGGGATGCGCTTGCCGGTGAACAGGTGCGGGAACTTGATGGGCAGGATGACGGCTTCCTTCAGAGCCTCCTTAGCGAGCTCCAGCCCGGCCACATCACTCCACTTGATGTGTGGCTTTTCTACCACAATGGCGCCTTCAAGTTTACTCTGGAGTTTCTTCTTCTCAGGATCATCCGAGTCGCTATCGCTGTCTCCCTTCTTGTCTTCACTTTTGGCTTCTCCATCCTTGACGGGCTTCTTCTTCTTGTGGTCCTTGTTCAGGTACTCCTTGAGCACTTCCGCTCTGTCCAGGTACTGCAGACACTTTGCGCGGATGGTTTCCTTGGCGCGGTCTCCCTGCGCCTCGTACTTAATGGCGTGTAAGAAGTACTCCACGCCATGCTCGTACAGCCTTCTCGCTTCTTCGTAGTTTTTGTTGCGATCCTCCTCCGTGGCCTTGGTGACCAGCTCGATCGCTTTCTGCATTGTCGAACCGCTGGCCATCTTGAATTATATAAAATATTCACTCCTGTATCAATTTTTCAACCGTTTCACGTATAATTATGGCTAATAATGCAATTAATCAGCGAAATTGTACGCGTCAAAATAAATTACAAAACATAGTTTGACAGATTAGTTTCTTCTTCTAATCGGGGAGGAGTCATCTTTTTGAAGAAAAAGTGACATCACGGTGTCTTGAAAGATAAAAAATAAAACAAATTAATTTTAAAGCGTTTCGCTCGTACAACTTTCTTAAGCATAATCTTTCAATCAAAATTATTAATTTCGTTTCCAGAGTCTCTCTATATTTTTTTTCAACGATTCAGAGCTCAGATGTTTTACCTAACAATAAATTTGTGTTGCGCGAGGAAAAAAATATTTCACTACTTACAGCACTGAAATGAAATATTTCATATCCGGTATCAGCCGCGCGAATTCAAATGTGTGATCTTATAAAATAAATTAATATTTCACAGCCAAATTTTATTTCTTGAAAAAACTTTTTACTTGAATTGCACTATTTATTTGACTCACGTAGTTTTACAAGTACCATCTTCATACGAAAAAAATAATCAAAATACAAAATAACAAACGAAATACCTACCATCTTATGAAAAATTTCAACAAAAAGCTTTGTTAGATATTTCATGTCTTGGTAGTTTTACTACGTAATAAATACGTAACTGTGACGTCAGAAGCTGGTCACGTCACGGATATAGTATTATTTGCAGTGTGTAGGTATGTGTTCACGTGTCGAGCTTGAGGCAAGGACCGCCAGCGGCGCGGCGACCGCTCCACACGCCGATCTCTGGATTTATTAGCACAAACAAGACACAAACCATGACACAAACAATCTCATATTATGAATATTGAACATGGCTTGTGAAGCAGTACTTTAGTTATTATATACTTACATGTTACAACCTTCGAAAAATATAATATCTAAACAAGCCAACGTAAACTCTTCAAAATAACATGTTACAAAATGTTTGCATACTGTGTAGGTACTTATTTAAATTATTTTTTAGTCAAATTAGTTTGCGCTCTTGGAGTGACTACATCACGAAACGGCGCTATAAAGAAATCATCAACTCATCATCATCATCATCATCAAATTCTATTTTTATATTATAATAATTCATTCTTCCTTGACTTATAGGTTGGTATGAGGCTGACCACCGATACTGTAAAAAATGGTCACAATGCCAATGTCATCCCTGTTCCAGGGATGGTCGGCAAATGTTGCAGGGTTTATGTTCATTTGAGGTTTGGATTTTAATTTGTAAGTACCTACACATTCAGTATTTGTAAGCGCGAACTTACATGTGTGTGTTTGTAGGAATGCGTTTGATATTATTTGCAACTTAAATTATAGATTCTACATAATTATGTTCTTAACTTTTGATTGTGTTTTGGCAGTTTTTATTTTAATATCTCAAGTAAACTTTTTAGGCAGGTAAATACTTAACCTTATAAAAAATATTATTTGAAACAAGAATTCAACAAAATCCAAATGGAGTCGGAACATATTCCAGATTTCGTGATGTAACAGGATGCCTATATAACTCGACAAGGTCTAGTGAACCGCAGGCTCTTTTACAACCAATACCTACATTACAAAAATATCATTTCTTTTTAAAAATACGGTTTTCGCTGAATTAAAAAAAAATGCTTTAGGTACCAAAGACCGGTCACGTCCATCTAGCCCAGGGGTATCCAACTCAAAATCGTGGCGGCCCGGATTTAGTAGATACTTTTGTAAACGTGGCGGGCTAGGATTTTAAAGGGGGGGGGGGGGAGGGGGCATATGTTGGACAAGCCTGATCTAGCACAGCGACGACTTGTAGAGGGCTCTTGAGGTGTGATTCACACAAAATCAGTGCCGCAACTAAGGGACACATATAGTGCAACTTCTTGCCGCGTTATCCCCGAAGGGGTCGCATGTGGCGTGTTGAGCCTATTTATTTTTACAGGTAAGGGGGCCGGCCATACGCCAACCACTTCAGTTGAAGTGGGAGTTTCCCAGCTCTCGAGAGAGCTGGTACTCATTTCTTGTGAAGGCTGAGTAAGCCTTGCCAGTATTTTATTTTGGGGTTTGAAATAAACACCGAAACGGGAAATCATTTCTGACACCCTCGGTGGGATTCGAACCCGAGCTCTCGGCATGGAATGCAAGCACTCTACCAACTGAGCTAGCGCCCACCCAATAAATTCTCTTAATATACATTTAATATATTTTCAATATAAATAATATATGTTAGTAAGCAGTATTAATTGCTGATTCAGCAGCGGAACTTCAGGCAATGCTCTCTAGTCTGAACCATGCTCTGTGTGTAAACAAGTTGAAAATTAATGCAAGTAAGACGAAAGTACTGATTTTTGACAGAACGGATGAAAATGAAGAATGCACGTTTATGTTGAATGGTACGAAAGTTGAAATTGTGGATGAATTTAGAAACTTGGGAAGTATGTTTGAGAAGAATGGAAAGATGACAAGAGAACTTGAGAATAGGATGTGTAAGGGCAAGCAAGTGGTCGGTGCAATAGGAAGAATAGCAAAGAACAAGCGATTGACGATGGATCTGAGAATGGCGGTACACAATGGCATATTGTTACCGACTTTGATGTATGGAAGTGAAGCATGGACAGTGAACGATAGCGAAATGAGTAAAGTATGTACGGTGGAAATGAAGCATTTGAGAAGCATGACAGGAAAAACTCTGAGGGATAGAGTTAGGAATGAATGGGTAAAAAAAGAATGTAATTTGAAAGAGGAAGTGAAAGTTAAGGTACAAAAGAATGTGATGAGATGGTTTTGGCATGTGGAAAGAATGAATGATGATAGACTGACAAAGTATGTATACAAAGAAAGTGTGAAAGGAAAAAGAGGGAAGGGACGACCGAGAAAAGTATGGAGTGATCAGATTGAGGAGATTGTGAAAGAATGGGATATACAAAGTGAGCGTAAAAGAAGAAAATGCATGAAAAAGGTGATGGGTATGAATGAATTGAAAGAGATATGTAAGGATAGGAAAAAATGGAGGCAACTCTGCAGAGGCTCTGGCCACCCCTAGCGGAATGGCGACAGAGTTACAGTTACAGTTACAGTAAGCTTTTTCTCAATCCGGCAAGGTGACATCACAAATTGTTCTCCGGCATTTGTACCAACTCCATTGAAATTCGGCAATAAACGAACACAAATGCATTATTTTAATGTGACGTCATAAGGGATATTCTTCCTAACTATATAACAATAGCTCACCTACCTGGAGCACGGGCTAGTCCCAGGCAATCTACCTGCATAGCCTCCTAGCAGTGCCATCTTGAAAGCTTTACATCTGCACTCTACTATAACGTTTAACAAAAATGTATCGACAACAAAACAGCGCTGTAACTGTAACTGTAACTCTATCGCCATTCCGCTATGGGTGGCCAGAGCCTCTGCAGAGCTGCCTCCATTTCTTCCTTCCAAAACAGCGCATGTGGTGAAATCTAAATCTAAATCTAAGCTGCAAAGATATGTAGTCTCATTTAAGATTCATATTTAATGCATTCCCACAAGCTGACATGTATAAGTTCGCGCTAACACAAGCCACATGTAGACCTACAATATGAGCATAAGCCCTGCAACTCGTGCCGACCTTCCCTGAAACAGGGGTGATATGTAGTCTCATTTAAGATTCATATTAAACACATTCCCACAAGCAGACATGTACCTATAAGTTCACGCTAACACATGCCGCATATGGACCTACAATATAAAAACCAGAATCTCAAATGAACATACACCCTGCAACTCCTGCCGACCTTCCCTAATGCAGGGGTGACATTGGCAAAGTGAACCATTTTCTACAGCATGGGTGCTCAGCCGCATACCAACCTATAAGTCAAGGAACGTACACAACATCAAATTACATTTTTTAAATCAACAAATAATAGATAATATGTATGTATGGAGTATGAACATCAAAAACTAAACGCTACACTTGAGTTAACACGTTAAAATTGATACTCGAGGGGCATAACAATGTATAATATTATTATAAGTCCAGTCTGTTCATGGCGGGATGTGCTGGGAGGTTTTGCAGAATCCTGGCAGCATTTCCTGAGGCGCCAGCTGCGCACAATCAGTGGCTTAGCGGCATTCTAAATGTCAGCGGGCTGAAAATATAACTTTATGTTGTAGGAGGAAAATTCGCGACAAAATAATTAATAATCGGGCAAACAACAATGTAATGGAAATTGATAGAAAGACTCCATTAAAACATAATTTACACTCTTGGATATCTAGTTATTTTAAACGTCGTATATGTACCTAATGTACCTACATATTGTTTAATCTTTTATTGCCTAGTTTTATTTCTACGAAGTGTTAGCTTCCATAAGTAGATACCTATCTAAGTATATTTAAAATAGGTCGGGAGCCCAATTAATACATCGTGATTGTTTCTTCCAATAATAATTCATGGACCAGAATCAATTCCACAGACTACAAAATTGAGACGTCACAAGGATGGGTTGATAGGAAAAAGGTAAACAAATATCTTGTTGTCCGCTAATCTGCAATGTTGATTTGCAATGTTGACTTATTCATTCATGTTACATTTTTTATTTTAATTTAAAAAAAAAAGTAAGAGGAATGCAATTCACCAACCTATTCTGCCTGGCCAGAAACATGTAATAATATTATCAATTAATTATATTTTGTATTGTTTGTGTATTAACACTGTGAAAATTCATACTGTTATAGTTTAAAAATTTTTGAGGAATTCAAAAACACTGTTTATTTTCACATGAATATATTTAAAAAGATTACAATCTTTAGAGTAAGTCACTAACGTTTTCGACCTAGAAGGTCATCATCAGGTATGATTATATATATTACTCTAAAGATTGTAATCTTTTTAAATATATTCATGTGAAAATAAACAGTGTTTTTGAATTCCTCAAAAATTTTTATCAATTAATAATGAATTATTGTTTATTTTAATGAATTATTGATCAATAATTACCCAACAAAATATGTTGAATCAGGGGCAAAGTTATGGTCAAATAACCCAGGCGGGGATCGAACCAACGTTATTGAATTCCAAGCACGCTAGAAAGATCAGCCCACTTGGCTCCCTCGGCCATAACACCGACTTTTTGTGTATGTAGGTATTGACTTTGTTTTGTATAGATTTCTTTTTAAGGTTTTGTTGTTTTTATATACATATTTAGTGTTATTTATTATTGGTATTCCTCGACTTATACGTTGGTATGCGGTTGATCACCCATGCTGTAAAAAATGGCTCACTTTGCCAATGTAACCCCTGTGTCAGGCTGTCAGGGAAGGTCGGCAAAAGTTGTAGGGTTTGTAGGCTGCAACCTGGGAGTCCTGGGACTGCATTGGTCGATGGTTACGTAAACAACATTGTATTTTCAAAACGGTGCTGAGTCCGTCGCCATTATTGTTTACGCCTTTCTATGCAGTAAATAAATGCAACTTCTTACTTCTTGTGAGATGGAACATCTTAAAACCAAGAACACTCCGAATTGAGACTTCAAATAGGTTCCCGAAGAAGAACCTTTTCATTTCTGGACTATGTAATGCACAGATAGGAAGACATGCTTACTCTCTGCGAGGGGACTATGTAATGCACAGATAGGAAGACATGCTTACTCTCTGCGAGGGGACTATGTAATGCACAGATAGGAAGACATGCTTACTCTCTGCGAGGGGACTATGTAATGCACAGATAGGAAGACATGCTTACTCTCTGCGAGGGGACTATGTAATGCACAGATAGGAAGACATGCTTACTCTCTGCGAGGGGACTATGTAATGCACAGATAGGAAGACATGCTTACTCTCTGCGAGGGGACTATGTAATGCACAGATAGGAAGACATGCTTACTCTCTGCGAGGGGACTATGTAATGCACAGATAGGAAGACATGCTTACTCTCTGCGAGGGGACTATGTAATGCACAGATAGGAAGACATGCTTACTCTCTGCGAGGGGACTATGTAATGCACAGATAGGAAGACATGCTTACTCTCTGCGAGGGGACTATGTAATGCACAGATAGGAAGACATGCTTACTCTCTGCGAGGGGACTATGTAATGCACAGATAGGAAGACATGCTTACTCTCTGCGAGGGGACTATGTAATGCACAGATAGGAAGACATGCTTACTCTCTGCGAGGGGACTATGTAATGCACAGATAGGAAGACATGCTTACTCTCTGCGAGGGGACTATGTAATGCACAGATAGGAAGACATGCTTACTCTCTGCGAGGGGACTATGTAATGCACAGATAGGAAGACATGCTTACTCTCTGCGAGGGGACTATGTAATGCACAGATAGGAAGACATGCTTACTCTCTGCGAGGGGACTATGTAATGCACAGATAGGAAGACATGCTTACTCTCTGCGAGGGGACTATGTAATGCACAGATAGGAAGACATGCTTACTCTCTGCGAGGGGACTATGTAATGCACAGATAGGAAGACATGCTTACTCTCTGCGAGGGGACTATGTAATGCACAGATAGGAAGACATGCTTACTCTCTGCGAGGGGACTATGTAATGCACAGATAGGAAGACATGCTTACTCTCTGCGAGGGGACTATGTAATGCACAGATAGGAAGACATGCTTACTCTCTGCGAGGGGACTATGTAATGCACAGATAGGAAGACATGCTTACTCTCTGCGAGGGGACTATGTAATGCACAGATAGGAAGACATGCTTACTCTCTGCGAGGGGACTATGTAATGCACAGATAGGAAGACATGCTTACTCTCTGCGAGGGGACTATGTAATGCACAGATAGGAAGACATGCTTACTCTCTGCGAGGGGACTATGTAATGCACAGATAGGAAGACATGCTTACTCTCTGCGAGGGGACTATGTAATGCACAGATAGGAAGACATGCTTACTCTCTGCGAGGGGACTATGTAATGCACAGATAGGAAGACATGCTTACTCTCTGCGAGGGGACTATGTAATGCACAGATAGGAAGACATGCTTACTCTCTGCGAGGGGACTATGTAATGCACAGATAGGAAGACATGCTTACTCTCTGCGAGGGGACTATGTAATGCACAGATAGGAAGAAGAATGGAAAACATGCTAACTCTCTGCGAGGGGTCTGGACAAACTTTGTGTTGAAAAGTGTTACTAAAACAAACTGGGATGGTCTAGGGCAGGGATGGCCGACTGGCGGCCCGCGGGCCGCTTGCGGCCCGCGGTTATGTTTTATGCGGCCCTCGAACAACTTTTTAACAGTATTACGGTATATATTTTTTAACAGAAATATAAAATACAAAATTTTCTACAAGAGTCAAGGTTAAGTTCAAATTGTATATAATTACGACCTGATAATATTAAAATAACAACTAGCAAAATAAAGGTTTAATTACTTTAAAAGAATCAGTAGGAAGTATACTTTGAGTAGGCCTATAAGGCAAACACGCCAGTTTGATGTCGCACGGTGTGGCAACTACGCTTTCCGAAAAGACTGACTGCACGGTTTGGCAACTGCGCGTTCGGAACCAAACAAAACACTCACCCCCGTATTCACGATCAAAACTGGCACTTCCTTAAGGGCAAACCAGCGCTTAGATTGGGGAAATTCATTTCAAGAACAATACTTAAGGTAAAATTAGCGCTTAAGCGCTCCAAAAACTAGCTCTCAGGTAAGTAAGGTCGACACGTATATTAACCAACGCTTAAGCGCTGTCAAAATATTCCGTCACATTTCATTGTTATCACATTTTTTGTTTGATTGTGAATTTACATGAAAAAATGAATTCTTACTATAAACATGATTTTTACAAGTGTATTAACATTGTTTTGACGAGTTCATTTACATTGCTTGACCATCAGAATTGGGTTTGTTCTCCGGTATGGTCTAGGACCATACTGCAATGACAGATGAACTGTCAAAATATTCCGCCGCATTTCATCAGCACATTTTTTGTTTGGTTGTGAATTATTTACATAAAATAATGAATTCTTTCGATACAGTTGACTTCAACGAGAATAATAACATTGTTTTGTTCAAAAATAGTGTCCCAAGAAAATATATCAGAGACTGTAAAGACCCATTTACGTATTACGAAGAGGAAGAATTTAGACGACGTTTTTGATTGAAAAAACGCGTCGTTCTGTATACAGTTTTGCCGTTGCTCATTGAGGGTTGCAAAGCCAACGACTCTAGGGAATAAGGCGTTGGCACTCGAATTTGTGTTATTAACGGTTTGAACCCCGCCTGCGCCATGTCGTCGACAATAACTTTGACCATGGTTCAATAGATGTTATTAGGTAATTGTTCATTAAAAAAAAATATATATTATATTGATTGATGATGTTTTAATACCTGCTGCTGGCCAAACAAAATGGGCTGGTGAATTGCATTCCTCTTCACACATTTATTTTTACAAAATCTGCCTACATTTTTATTTTGCTCGCGTTGTCTATCGCTTTCTGTATCTCCCAGCATAATATTCTATACCTGTTGTTACGCTATGGGCTTTGTCTGACCGTTAGCCGTATTTCTCTGCCTAGCTAGGCTAGCTGCCTCTATTAGCTCCTAACCGAGAGGAGATCCTGGCTCCTACAGCATGTGAGAGTAGAACAAAGCCCATCAAACCCTTGCCGGGCTTGTCTAGGTGACATTAGAACGGCACAGTGACAAAACGACACATGACTAAACATCACAATGACAGGACATCACATGACGAAAAATCCCAGGAAAGTACATCGCAATGAAAAAACATCACAGGCCAAGATTTTTGTGATGTTTTATGGTGTGATGTTTTTTCATGTCCCATGTTTTTTTTTTAAGAAATCCTGTGTGGGAGACTTCATTGATTCTATAGACTGTAGGGGTCTATGACACTTGTTGTAGTGCCGCAGAAGTGTACGAGCATGGTCGTCGCTACAAAGCGCCAATACTCAAGCAAGACTCAGGTGCTGTAAGGCTGGATGGACCTTTTTTATGTTCTGTTTAAGTTATGTGATGTTTTGTCCTTGTATTGTTTTGTCACAGTTATGTTTTGTCATGTGTCGTTCTTTCATGTGTCGATATGTCATGTTTCGTTATGTCATGTGTCGTTATTTCATGTGTCGTTTTGTTACTGTTTCGTTGTAACATGGAACCGCTTGTCTCCATGCCAGTCCTTTGTAAGTCTTCTAGGAACACCAGACTCTAATTTTTGTGCATTTTGGCGATTTCACAAAAACTGCTTTCCAGTTTGAGCGTCGCTATTCAGAGCTTGTTTAGGCAGTTTGTTGCTTGTTTAGGCAGTTTGTTGCTTGTTTAGGCAGTTTGTTGCTTTAACCCACATTATGTCATAGAATCATTTTCAACGTTAGTTTGAGAACTGTGATAAACATGTGCCATGGCCATGCTGCATGTGATAAACATGTGCCATGGCCATGCTGCATGTGATAAACATGTGCCATGGCCATGCTGCATAGAAACGCTACTAAGCTACACATTGTTTTCCCGAAGAGGTTGCATTGGCAAGTGGAAACTGTTTATTCGTACAGGTAAGAGGCCAGACTTACGCCAACCATTTCAGTTGAAGTGGGGGCTGGTACTCATTTCTTGTAAAGGCTGAGTAAAACTTGACGGTATTTAATTTTGGGTTTGAAATAAACACCGAAACGGGAAGTTATATCTGACACTCTCGGTGGGATTCTAACCCGAGCATTCGGCAAAGTCTTTCTTGTTTTAAAAAATAAATACTTGCGGAGATTCTCTCTCATGATCGACTCGGCACAATTTTCAAAAAAAAAAAAAATCTCAGCGAGCAAACCTCACCCTTGCGTGCAATTTGGGTCCACAACAAATAGTAACCAATTACAAAATATTTGTTTGTCTGTTCCCTGGCAACCTTTCTAGGAACTGTCATTCTTCCTCACATACTTACACAAATAATTTATGTACACCAATATTTTCTCCTTTGTCTTCTCCATCTGAGTATGTCTTTTTTTTTTTAAATATCTTCTTGAAGAGGAATGCAATTCAGCAACCTATATTGCCTGGCTAGAAACAGTTCTGAACATTATAAATGAATAATTCATTATTCAATGAATTTTTAATAAATAATTACCCAATGATATCTGTTGAACCAGGATCAAAGTTATTGTTGATGAGACACGGCGCAGGCGGATTCGAACTTGCGATTGCTTCAATAACACAAACTCTAGTGCCGGCACCTTATCCGCTTGCCCGTAGATACTAGTGACGATTTATTTATATTTTTGGAGGAGCTTTGCAACACGTATTGGACTGAAAATGGAAACAGCGTAATACTTTCGATGTTTAAAACCAATACGTCACATTTCGTCACATCTCCTGGTACCTGGTGTGCCGTCTCTATCCCAGCAGTTAGCAGAGAGGCTTGACTCGGTTCCCTCCTGCCCTCCAGCAGCTTCACGGTCCACTGGCTTCCCAGCAGTTCACTCACCTGCCGAGCTGCGTGTGGATCAGCGCAGCTACAACCATCGTGACTTATGTAGATTTACAATCAACTTGTGTCAGGTTTGCTTC
Organism: Agapetus fuscipes; assembly: GCA_951799405.1. NCBI lineage: Eukaryota > Metazoa > Arthropoda > Insecta > Trichoptera > Glossosomatidae > Agapetus > Agapetus fuscipes. Next base: position 18,392,562 of record OX637343.1, read on the forward strand.
AGTTCACTCACAGCCTTTTTGGGCTGTCCACATCCACGTGGAGTCCTGGCATGCAATATGTATATTTTTGGGCTGTCCACATCCACGTGGAGTCCTGGCATGCAATATGTATATTTTTGGGCTGTCCACATCCACGTGGAGTCCTGGCATGCAATATGCATATTTTTGGGCTGTCCACATCCACGTGGAGTCCTGGCATGCAATATGTATATTTTTGGGCTGTCCACATCCACGTGGAGTCCTGGCATGCAATATGTATATTTTTGGGCTGTCCACATCCACGTGGAGTCCTGGCATGCAATATGTATATTTTTGGGCTGTCCACATCCACGTGGAGTCCTGGCATGCAATATGTATATTTTTGGGCTGTCCACATCCACGTGGAGTCCTGGCATGCAATATGTATATTTTTGGGCTGTCCACATCCACGTGGAGTCCTGGCATGCAATATGCATATTTTTGGGCTGTCCACATCCACGTGGAGTCCTGGCATGCAATATGTATATTTTTGGGCTGTCCACATCCACGTGGAGTCCTGGCATGCAATATGTATATTTTTGGGCTGTCCACATCCACGTGGAGTCCTGGCATGCAATATGTATATTTTTGGGCTGTCCACATCCACGTGGAGTCCTGGCATGCAATATGCATATTTTTGGGCTGTCCACATCCACGTGGAGTCCTGGCATGCAATATGTATATTTTTGGGCTGTCCACATCCACGTGGAGTCCTGGCATGTAATATGTTTATTTTTATTTTACATATTCAGTCGTGATTTCACTGTAACTGAAATTGTAACTCTTAATTGAAACTGTAACTCATGCCGCTAGGGGTGGCCAGAACCTCTGCAGATTTGCCTATTTTTTTTCCTATTCTTGCAAACCTTTTTCAATTCATTCATATCCATCACTTATGTCATAGATGTTTTGCTTTTACATTCGCTTTGTACCCCACAGATCGTGTACCCCACAGATCGTGTACCCCATGATTTCACAAATTGCCTAATTTTGTCAGTTCCTTGACTTATGTGTTGGTAAGGCTGACCCCCCATGCTGTAAAAACTTGATTCACTTTTGCCAACGCCACCTCGGTTTCAGGGAAAGGCGGCAGCAATTGCAAAGTTTATGTTCATGTGAAGTTTGGTTTATTTTGTGAGTAGATATGCAGCAGGTGTAAGCGCGAACTTGCATGCGCCTGCTTGTGGGCATGCATTGAATATGAGCCTAAAATGTCAATAAGTCTTTGCAACTAGATTATAAATTCCCACATAATGGACTCAGAACATTTTTGAATTTGGAGCCTCAGTTTTCACAAGAAATGATTAGGTACCAGCCCCTCCTAAATGCATCTGTCGTCCACAGCCTGCCAGGCAGTGAGTTGCAGACTAGATAAATGTTGGGGGTCCACAGCCTGCCAGGCAGTGAGTTGCAGACTAGATAAATGTTGGGGGTCCACAGCCTGCCAGGCAGTGAGTTGCAGACTAGATAAATGTTGGGGGTCCACAGCCTGCCAGGCAGTGAGTTGCAGACTAGATAAATGTTGGGGGTCCACAGCCTGCCAGGCAGTGAGTTGCAGACTAGATAAATGTTGGGGGTCCACAGCCTGCCAGGCAGTGAGTTGCAGACTAGATAAATGTTGGGGGTCCACAGCCTGCCAGGCAGTGAGTTGCAGACTAGATAAATGTTGGGGGTCCACAGCCTGCCAGGCAGTGAGTTGCAGACTAGATAAATGTTGGGGGTCCACAGCCTGCCAGGCAGTGAGTTGCAGACTAGATAAATGTTGGGGGTCCACAGCCTGCCAGGCAGTGAGTTGCAGACTAGATAAATGTTGGGGGTCCACAGCCTGCCAGGCAGTGAGTTGCAGACTAGATAAATGTTGGGGGTCCACAGCCTGCCAGGCAGTGAGTTGCAGACTAGATAAATGTTGGGGTTTCGTCTCGGGACCTCCAGAAGGTTGCAGCTGGTTTTCGCCATCTCAGCGTCAGCCCCTTGTGCTGATCTTGCCTGGTGTAAATAACATTATGGCAGTTTCTCCATTGAAGGCACGACGAGTTTGCTTGTATCTTTACCCGGGGTGACGCTGCAGCTGCCATGAAACCGGTCATGTTAATTGTTCCACCGTGAGAGTTCCCTGCTTCCTGGCCGGCGTCTTCCTTGAATCCTTTCTTGTAGAATCACTTGTATAACTGTACAAGTATTTCCTCTCTCCACCTCCATGTTTTCCACGTTCAATAAGCCGGTCTATGTTTTATTGTTCTACCCATTTCATTCACCTTAGGAAGTAATTGCCTCAATCTTCGTAGACAGAAGGGATTCTTAGTATTCACAATTTTTCTTCGTACCGTTACGAATATGCAGAATATTGTGTATTTGTGTTTGGTTTGTCTGTGTGAGTGTAATAATAAGTCTCTTTAGAAATAAATCACTTAGTAGGTAACTTGTGATATAGTTTGTATTTGATAATAATTTTTATTTGTTCGAGATAAATTGAATCGAATGTTCTGGTGAAGTCTAAAAAGGTGGTGTGTAGGGATTCTCCATGTTTCGAGAATGATCTTTATTTTTAGTATAAATTAAGGACCGAAATTTCATGTAGCGTCAGAAATCAATCAATCGTCGAACTAATGTGCAAATAAATGCGAAATCTATGGATGCATCACCGAAGGTTTTAATAAAAGTACCTACAACCTTTGGCCTCGATCAAACAAAAATAATTCAACAGTTCGTGGTTCTTCTTTGTAAAAGACACACGTCTCCTGAGGACGTCGGATATGACTCCGACGAAACGTAGAGAAAATCGTTCTTCTCTTTTACACGGTCAGTAAAATCCGTTTTTTTCATTCTATATAATGTGCAAATGCCGCAGTAAACAGAACCCTCCTAAAGACATAACAATACTTACCTACATCGTATTGGTTCCTTGACTAATATATTGGTGTGAGGCTGATCAGTTGATTACCCATGCTATACAAACATGTTTCAATTTTGCCAATGCCACCCCGCTTCAAGGAAAGGCGGCAGGAGTTGCTTGGTTTGCGTACATGACGTGAGATTTGGTTTATTTTTTAGTAAGCAGGTACACATGACATGCACCATCGAACCTAGCGGGCATTGATCGCAACCGTTCTGCCACCTGGTGACCTGAGTAGGTACTAGAATAGCTGAAATCGCGTCAAATCGCTCCAGTATCTTCAGAAGATTCTGGAACACCTGTATCTTGGTCTTCTCCTGACTTCTCATCTCTACAAATCACCACAATCTGAGCACTCACATACTACCCAAGTTTTTACCATTTTATTAATGCTTTTTTTGTCACAAGTGAACTTGTTTCTGTAGATAGGGATATAATGAATATTGTAATGAGGCTTCGTTTTCTTCCGCCCAACATGTCACATTGCATCAGCTGCATATAATATTTACAACAACTACGTCGGCTTATCAAGTTCTACATTTTCAACACGATGGCCTTTTGAACTAGAACCATAGATATAAGTAGATAACCGACGGCTTTGTGGATACGTCATTGGTATCCAATGCGGCGGATATTATTTCCTCTACAACTCGAGACTTTTTCATTTATTACTTCTGTGATATAATGTCGGATGCACGCTGACACAGTGTGAACAAAGCTCTCTCAACATCTTTGAAATCAAAACTCTTCGGCGCATGATTTTGGCCGAATAAAGGACGGGGAACTGTCGAGGGAGATGCAACTCTGAACTATAACTACGCACCAAGATGTTGGTAATAATAAATAACACTAGGAAGTTTTTTTTAGTGAGCGCTGTTTTTGTATGAATCCCACCTTAAGAGCCCTCTGCGAGCTTGGTCTCGTCGCTATAGATAGCGCCAATTCTCAAGCAAGACCCAGTTGCTGTAAGGTTGGATGAACGTTTGGTGACCGGTCTTTGGTAAAGGTATATGAATTTTTCAACCCGAGCATATTTGAAAATATACGTGGTATATTTTATGTGCTTCGCCGGGATCTAAGCCCACAACCTTCCATTTACGAGTCCGAAGCGTTAGCTTAACACTAGATTACGGACCGGTCACAAATGTGGTCCGTCAATAAAAGTCAGCATTGGCTGCGTCAAATCCAGCGAATGGACCATAGGAGCCTGGACAAGATGGTTGTGGTGACGGACCAAAGGGAAGTAGGGCAGCTGCACGGAGTGGTGGTGGACTGGCGTGCGGTAGGAGCATGGGACTTCAGGAGAAAAGCCAAGGATAGGCAGCGGTGGCTGCGGTTGGTCAAGGAGGCCATAATCTACCCCAGGTTGTCGTGGCAGTGATGACGATGACACACTCATGTTTCTCGTATTCTTATTTATTGCAGGCCACGTGATGTATTTGGTTGAAAGTTGAAGTTGCCTTGAAATAGAAATGCTAAAAAAATGACCCGCAAATTTGAATTGTTGGCAGGAGGAGGGGGGAAGGGTATAAACTAAGTACAAACGCACTCGACTTCAGAAATGATCACCATTTTGAATGGCCTTTTCGTCATTTATCGATGCTCTCGACAGTATTTCTTGTAAAAATTCAGGGCCGCTACTTCTGCGAGTGGATCCCAGTTAACATAATAACTTATAGTGTGGTCTCGCAGCGGCCCTGCCCGAATATGATGATAACATGAGCAGTAGGTACAAAATTACAATGGTTGTATTTTTTTGAAGGAAAAAGGTCATTAAGCACGGCGTGGTCAGGTACGTCAGGTACGTCAGGTACGTCAGGTACCCGGGCAGGGCGGCCAGAGGACAGGCAGGGCCGCGCATTCCTCGCTAGCCGTTGCAGGATGGCTGCGAGCTATGACCAGGGCTGCCACCCAGCAACCAGCAATACCGGCTGCTCAGTGAGGGACCGCGAATACTCGCTATTATTCGGCATTACTCCGTCTTTTTTTTATAAAAATACAAATAAAATTTTATAAGAATAGCTGCATTATTCGATATTCGACTAGTAGTTGTCTGAAATGAACTTTCATTGAAAAAAAATGTATACATTTAAAAATAATAAAACTTTTCACACTAAACGTATTCTGCTCGGTTAGGTTTGTTTTTTATTCAAAGTTTTCGTACATAAAGTACTAGACTTAAGATCTGGCATTGGGTGAAAAAACATAAAAAAAAAACTGGACAAAATTTGTTCGCCGTGAAAAGGCATTTTAACAAGTAAATTATTGGAATGTTTATTTTTTTAATGTCGAATAATAATGCCGAGTTATTCGGTACTCTTCATAAGAGATGGCGATTAGTCGGTATTCGACTATTTGCTATAACCACAGTTCACGGCATCTCTTCTCAGACTTCTATTAACGATGTGTAGTATTGTATATTTGAGAACTACCGAGTTTTCAATAATGATCCTTCCTGTCAGTTCCACACGCCACATGTGATTTTTTCGCGGCCAGCGCGATAAAAAGGTGTATTCTATTTGCAGCTTAGTTGCGTTGCTTTTTGCGTTGCTTTTTGCGTTGCTTTTTGCGTTGCTTTTTGCGTTCCTTTTGACTTATGGGTTGATATGAAGCTGACTACCTTATTGTAAAAAATGTTTTATTTGGCCAATGTCACCCCTGCTCAGAGAAGGGCCCAAGAGTTGCAAGGTTTATGTTTATTTGAGATTTGGAACTTACATGCAGTGCCTATGAACGAACGGTAAGTATGGATCTTGAATGCTGATATATCTGAACAAAAAAACGCAACTACGCAACTAAGCTACACATATAGTGTAACTTCTTGCCGCGTTATCCCCGAAGGGGTCGCATGTGGCGAGTTGAACCTATTTATTTTTACAGGTAAGGGGGCCGGCCTTACGCCAACCACTTCAGTTGAAGTGGAGGTTTCCCAACTCCCGAGAGTGCTGGTACTCATTTCTTGTGAAGGCTGAGTAAACCTTGCCGGTATTTTATTTTGGGGTTTGAAATAAACACCGAAACGGGAAATCATTTCTGACACCCTCGGTGGGATTCGAACCCGAGCTTTCGGCATGGAATGCAAGCACTCTACCACCTGAGCTATCGACCGAGCTTATAGTTAACATTTCTCTTGGCGGGATGACGTCACAGGTCCAGAATTTAAGTCCAAATTTATTCATAAATACTCTTATTTAGGTAGGTACTATTGAAATAATATTTCGGGATGAGGTCCGACCATTCCTGAATTTGTAACTTTATTCTTGGCGGGAAAACATCAGTCTTGTATGGGACCATCGATATATAGAACTGGATGGGCTGATGGGGCTTCCACACGCTTGCCAACCCATCACAAGTCAAGCGCACAGTGTGTCGTCTAGAACATGCTAGCTGGACAAATTTTTGTCTAATGGACTAATTTTGTCCAGCTAGCATGTTCTAGACGACACACTGTGCGCTTAGCTACAAGCCAAGTGAGCAGTGTGTCGTCTAGAACATGCTAGCTGGACAAAATTAGTCCATTAGATAAAATTTTGTCCAGCTAGCATGTTCTAGACGACACACTGTGCGCTTGACTTGTGATGGGTTGGCAAGCGTGTGGAAGCCCCATGAGAAATCAATACGTTGAGAATTAGAAATACGCTACCCCACTCATCATACAAAAATCCAATTTCAGTCTTTCAGTAACCTTCCAACTGTCAACAGGTGTGTTACCTAATTGGAAAAAAATCCATATAAATGCCAAACTGGGTATTTTCTAAACGTGCCAACAAAAGGGAGTAAATGTGTTATAGAACATGGAATAATATTTCACTTTAATCAATATTCTATATGATTACGTTGATAAAATTTATTTTTTGTTTGTCGACATATTTTGTTCACGAAAGTGACAGCCATTTCTAGAACTAGTGATGTTCAAATATATAGGTACTTGCTTCTTCAAGTATGTAACTTCTATGCTCGCGGTAATAGATACTTGTGAAAATCATTCCGTACACAACTACACAATGAGGTCGGAACATTTTAAATTCGGAATTTATCAGATATTTTAATACTTTCAACAACACTACTAGCAAGTCCGTTGCCATGGTGATTCCATGGTGATGTGTAAATAGATTGAAGACGGAGTAGAGACACGTTGCTTACATAGAAAATAACAAAAACATTTCATATGTCGTGAGCGAGACAGCACTATTAACAATGTATGGTGTCAAAGACGTTGCATCATGTCGATTGGTACTAAATCACATACATAGCCCTTCCATTGAATATACTTCCATGTATGGGACTACCGTCTTTAGCAGCCACTAAATATTTTATTGCCTTTTTCTTAGCAACCCGGCCGGGTGACGAGGTATATATTTCGCGCCCTTTTCAATGTTTCTACCTCATAAAATATATTTATTTATAACAAAAAAAAAACAAATTTAGAATTACGGTAGATGTAGCGAATACCGGTTTATTTGCTAGAACCGAAAAAATATTTCATTCCCCATCCTTGATAATGGCTTTAGAGAAGAGCCAATGAGAAAAAGTTCTGTACACAGCTCAGCCCGCGTTACGAATCATTGTTCGGCGCTCTCCTTCAATTTCGTGCGTTGATCATTTGTGCTCACATCACTCAAAGTCAAAGATGTTTTTAACTTTGGAACTAGGAGGTACATCCAAGTAGGTAGTTGGTTCGTTTTTTGAATTTCTCAAATGGGGTGACCGTATATCTAAGATTGATTTGTAATGGAATATATTCTGTAAGAGACCCTTCCCTAGATTTTTTAAAACTCTGGGTCTATTACACTTGTGAAAGCTTACTGGGATTGTTTGTATTTCAATTTTTAATGTATTTCTTCTTTTAAGGTATATATTATAGATAATATACCATCAAGGCTTATTATTATAACAAAGGCATTCTTAGCTCACCTATGTTTCAAATAAAAGCAATAAATACCTAGAACTAGATACTCGTGAAATAAAAAACGCTATTTCGTCGCAAAATGTGTCCCTACATTAAAATATCTGAACCAGCAATAAATAATATAATCCTGCGAAACTTGATGCTAGTTTTTGATAAATAGATATTATGTGTGTGGACGAGAGAGGCTGGACACTGAGGTCAACTCAAACAATTGGTAGCACGCTGGAGCTTCCGAGGAGAAACCCGACTACCGTATTTGGTGATCGTGCTTTCCGTGTTGCTGCGCCCATGGCCTGGAACTCATTGCCAGCAGGACTGCGGACAACAGAAAAAGAGGCAGCTTTCAGAAGGGTCCTGAAAACTCATTTATTCATACAATCTTCAGCGCCTTTGGGATGACCAACGGTCATGAAAAGGCGCAGAAAAAAATTACCAAAAATAATAATATGTTACATTGATGAAAAATTTGCAGTAAGGGATCTGGTCGATGGCTCAGTCGGTAGAATGCTCGACGGCTAGTGTTCTCGTTTCTCGTTTTGGTGTTTGTTTCAAACTCAATGTTCAAACCCAAATATAAATACAGGGATTCTTCACACAGCCTTCACAAGAAATGAAAACCTTCCTAAGGAAATAAATGAAATTATGCAATATAATACGCAACGCAACTAAGCTACACATATAGTGTAACTTCTTGCCTGCGTTATCCCCGAAGGGGTCGCATGTGGCGCTTCGGGACCTATTTATTTTTACAGGTAAGGGGGACGGCCTCACACCAACCACTTTCAATTGAAGTGGGGGTTTCCCAGCTCCCGGGGGGGCTGGTTCTCATTTCTTGTGAAGGCTGAGTAAACCTTTGAGATCGAACCCTTGCTCTCGGCATGGAATGCAAGCATTCTACCAATTGAGCTATCGACCTTTTTACGAGCTTGATCGTCGTCGCTACAAAGCGCCAATACTCAAGCAAGACCCACTTGCTGTAAGGCTGGATGGATCTGTGGTGACCGGTCATTGGTAAAGGTTTTATGAATTTTTCAACCCGGCGAAGAGCAAATTTGAAAATATAAATGGTATATTTTTTGCGCTCCGCCGGGAATCGAACCCACAACCTTCCCATTCAGAGTCCGCAGTGTTACCACTGAGGACCGGTCATATACGCACATTGAAAATATAAAAATGATAGTCTCTGTGTTTCCTTGTCCTCCATGATGATGACGTAGATTTGTAGAGCGCCGTATCGTGACTACTCCACTGCAAGGTCCATATCATTTTCAGAAAATGTCCTACATTGCCGTATTTGATTTGGTCTAGAGCTAGACAGTCACTCTAGAATCTACGTCAGATCATGTGTTGCGAGCGTGAATCGACATAGAAAAATTATATCGTCCACCCGCCGGGTTGTTAGGTAAAAGGCACACAAATATTTAGCATTGGTTGCTAAGACGACAGTCCCATGCAAGACTTAAACTTGCGCGCCGAAAAAAAAGTTTCAAATTCAATAATGCTCCGACCTCATTTGAAAACCGAACTCAGTGTCCAAAAACAAAAACAAAAGACGCTTTTCAAAAGAAATCATTCGAGCATGGAAGAAAACATGGTCATCCCATTCGAAGCGCACGGTAATGATCTCGGAGTTTTTTTCCATCAAAAATTTTAAGAGCAATCTCTGCTTCCTCAAAGAGAACAACCACCTTCCTTTACATCCATCCACAAGGCTACATTATTTTCTTGTAACTATTTTTCATTTCTTTGTGGTCCATTCGTTTCTCAAGCCGCAATGCTCTGATGACTTTTTGTTGCGGCAGGTAGGTATGCATTATACCTACCTGGCCAGCAATCATCCAACCTAGGTACCCTGTAAGAAATTTGAAAAAAGAATAAAAAAGAACAATCTTTCACACTTGAAGTTAGTAGCGCTCCGATGAGCAATACACTTTATGCCTACCAAGACAAATACCTGTAGATGTGATTCTGTTTTGTATTTTTAGTATCGAAAAGTAATGATTTTCCTCTGAAATAAAATAATTTCCGAGTTCTTCTTTAAGTGTACTGTGTATGTACTCCGTACTGAGTGATAATGGCGGATTTTGCGGTGATAAAGTATACTTTTGAAATACAATAAAATTGTGCTATTTTGCGGTTTTTATTGTTCCAATGTGGAGACTTTCAGGTATCTACAGATACTTCCGAGGAAGTGTATTGCTAGGTAGTAGGTACCTATTCTTTCATGTACAATGTGTGCCTCTGAGTGGAGTTAATTATCTATTACTTACTTATAAGGATATTTTATTGCTAGGTAGTAGGTACCTACTCTTTCTCGTACAATATGTGCCTCTGAGTGGAGTTAATTATCTATTACTTACTTATAAGGATATTTTATTGCTAGGTAGTAAGTAGGTACCTACTCTTTCTCGTACAATATGTGCCTCTGAGTGGAGTTGATTATCTATTACTTACTTATAAGGATATTTTATTGCTAGGTAGTAGGTACCTACTCTTTCTCGTACAATATGTGCCTCTGAGTGGAGTTGATTATCTATTACTTACTTATAAGGATATTTTATTGCTAGGTAGTAGGTACCTACTCTTTCTCGTACAATATGTGCCTCTGAGTGGAGTTAATTATCTATTACTTACTTATAAGGATATTTTATTGCTAGGTAGTAAGTAGGTACCTACTCTTTCTCGTACAATATGTGCCTCTGAGTGGAGTTGATTATCTATTACTTACTGATAAGGATATTTTATTTGGGAACACTCGTTCCTGTTATAATTATGTTCCTATAATCTAAGTTGCAAAGATATATTTAATATTCAAAACTTATATCAAATGCATGCCCACAAACAGATACATGTAAGTTCGCGCTAACAAATGCTGAATGTGCACTTACAAATTAAAACCAATCAACATAATTACCTGTAAAAATAAATAGGTTCAACTCGCCACATGCGACCCCTTCGGGGATAACGCGGCAAGAAGTTACACTATATGTGTAGCTTAGTTGCGTTTTTTTTTGCGTTTAAAACATAAACTCTGCAACTTTTGCCGACCTTCCCTGAAACAGAAGTGACATTGGCAAAGTGAACCATTTTTTACAGTATGGGTAGTCAGCCTCATACCAACTTATAAGTCAAGGATTCTCGCATTTTTGTAAAGGCTGAGTAAGCCTTGCCGGTATTTTATTTTGGGTTTGAAATAAACACCGAAATGTTAAATCATTTCTGATTAATTTCTAACTAATTGATCTGAATAATCCCTCGCCTCGGTGGGGTTCGAACCCAGGCTCTCTGCATGGAATGCACGCCCTCTACCAACTGAGCAATCGACCGGACTATGTTTGGAGCGGATGTTTGAAAATTGCTGAAATACATCACAGATCTGTGTTGCAAACTACTCATGCTGTAAAAAATGGTTCACTTTGCCAATGTCACCCCTGTTTCAGGGAAGGACGGCAAGAGTTGCAGGGTGTATGCCCATTTAAGATTTGGGTTTTTATGTTGTAGGTTCACGTGCGGCATGTCACATGTGCAAGCGCGAACTTGTGCGTGTCTGCTTGTGAGAATCCATATAATGTGAATCCCCAATGTAACATATCTCTGCAACTTAGATTAGATTAGATATAGCTGGTTAGTGGTTACCTGGAAGTGCACATGAGTCGTTGGCAACACTGCCTGTCATGACCTTTCTGTCAGAAGTGCTTTTGTCCGCGGAAAATGATTAATTTGTAGCATTCAGCTCATTCAATGGCTCTCCAAGTCTCCAAATAGAGACGGTGACATAATAAGCGACGCGCACACAATGATATTATTCAAAACCTCCAAGTGTCCTGAGATCTTTTTTATAAAATAAGCTCTCTCTGTTAGATTCCAAGTATAGAATGCAAAGGCGCGCGTGACTCAAAACTGACGAAGAACATATAGTGCTGCTCAGGTTATACTGAACGTACAGAAAATCGGAACTATGTCGTGCAGAGAGGGTGTATTCTGAAGACGTTGGCTACGTCGCCAACGAAACATCGAGAATGTTGTAAGTTTTCCCATAACGGTTCGTCTAATATCCGAAAATATTAATTTCCTAACTGTGAAGTAATTATGTATAATCTTTAATCTAACTTGCAAAGATATATTAACATTTAAAATACATATTAAATGCATACCCACAAACGACACGTGTAAGTTCGCATATGTGTACCTGCAAATCAATATCTAAGCCTAAAATGAACCCTGCAACTGTTGTCGACCTTCCCTGAATCAAGGGTGACATTGGCAAAGTTAAACTTTTTTCCACAGTATGAGTAGTCAGCCGCATACCAACCTATAATTTAATAAAATTTAAAATATTTTTGAGCCTGCTGGGTGTCTATTCACGATAGGGGATAGAGTAGATTCATTTCGATTTTACCAGAAAAAGCAATAAATGGTATTGTGAGGCACAATACCTTACAATATATGTGCACGGCGAAGTTGGCTTACTTTATTCGCAAAGTTGTAAACTTATAGACACGGCACCGTGCAAGCTGATGAACCCAATCTAGCGTAACCTAAATATGAATAAGTTTATAATAAAAAGTAAAGCAACATAAATAATAACAATAAATCACATTAACAAATTTACCAGCGGCTAATGTTTGAGCCGGGTAGGTACCTCTGTAGACTGCAGTCGGTTATTTTACCTCTGTAGACTGCAGTCGGTTATTTTATCGATCGAACCACCATAACATTGACGCACCAGTGAGATGAGGGCTGAAAAGCTGAACCACACAAGGGCGGGAGCGCGGGGAGGGGGTGAAGGAGGGTTGTAACAAATTAGGACCAAATGAGACAGGCGACGTGTGCCGTATGCGGGCTGAGAACTCTGGGGCTGAGCGGTAGCTACAATACAATTCAATATCGCGTTGGTAGAGTGCTTGCATTGCATGCCGTGAGCCCGGGTTCAAACCCCACCGAGGGTTTCAGAAATGATTTCCCGTTTCGGTGTTTATTTCAAACCCCAAAATAAAATACTGGCAAGGTTTACTCAGCCTTCGCTATAAATGAGTAGGTACCATCCCCCTCGGGAGCTGGGAAACCCCCCCACCCCCCCTTCAACTGAAGTGGTTGGCGTAAAGCCGGCCCCCTTACCTGTAAAAATAAATAGATTCCACTCGCCACATGCGAAACCCTTCAGGAATAACGCGACAAGAAGTTACACTATACGTGTAGCTTAGTTGCGTTGCGTACGTACACGTACTGAATGAAGGATTTACCTCTTCTTGTTGTAGTTCTCCTAGCAATGTTAACTAAGCAACGTTAACTAAGCAACGTTAACTAACCAACGTTAACTAAGCAACGTTAACTAAGCAACGTTAACTAAGCAACGTTAACTAAGCAACGTTAACTAAGCAACGTTAACTAAGCAACGTTAACTAAGCAACGTTAACTAAGCAACGTTAACTAAGCAACGTTAACTAAGCAACGTTAACTAAGCAACGTTAACTAAGCAACGTTAACTAAGCACAAATTTAATTTAGACCTTTTTTCTCGGCGGGCATGCGTTAAACTTGTATGGGACTAGGTTTCTACAAAAAACAATTAAATCAGTTTGCCTTTTAGATATCGCCACTTTAAAGGTAAAACTGAATAATTGCTGATTCACTGATTTGAGAAATCGTGGATTAAACATTTTATTGGGGGGAACTTCTCGAAAAATTTGCATTTATCTGAGAAACCTTTGTCACTTATTCAGTTTTATATTTATCGATATTAAACCGATACAATGAAACTAAATTCCTGCGACGTCCGAAGAAATCGCATGGTGCAAGTGCAACCTATTTAGTTTCACAGGTAAGGGGATGCACTTCTGTCAACCACTTTAATTGAAGCGGGGGTTTTCCTGCTTCAGATGCGACAGGTTTTCATTTCTTGTGAAGAAGTGAGTACTTTTAGTAAGTGTGAGGGTTTTTCCAATAGTCCTGCTGATTAACACAATTAATAATTAACAGCCACTTTAATATGTTTACTTTTATTTCTTTCACAATGTATACACAATTAACCACAGCACAATAATATTCTTTATTCTTAATTACACAGGCTTGTGGCTATCCCGCCAGGCAAGCTTTTTTTTCCTGTCTTTTTGCATTCCTTTGTTTTCCTTTTCATTCAAATTCAAATCTCATGTTCCATTTTACCTAACAAACAAATCCATCTCGTTACAATACACCTCCTTCCTCTCATAAAAAAAAAACATTCCCAATTTTTTTTTTTCTTTTAACAATGAGTAAATAATGTATCATAATGCTCAGCCGGCGCCACATATTTTGTTTTATTTTAAGGATAAATTTCAAAAATATGAAAATAAAAAAAAAACCTGTTTCTGATACATTATTCAGTCATTAATACATTTTTTTTAACAATGCCAATTATTTTCATACTAAAATTAATATATTTTTTTTTTAACACAAATTTCATATTCAATATTATAAACAAATATTTGTTTTTTTTTAAATACTTAATTCAACAATTCAAAATAATCAAATAACAATACATAATAAACATTCACCAGTTAATTAATCAATTCATTAAAATAACTTTTTTTTTTTAAATACTTAATTCAACAATTCAAAATAATCAAATAACAATACATAATAAACATTCACCAGTTTATTAATCAATTCATTAAAATAACTTTTTTTTTTAAATACTTAATTCAACAATTCAAATAATCAAATAACAATACATAATAAACATTCACCAGTTTATTAATCAATTCATTAAAATAACTTTTTTTTTTTTTAAACATGTATCTTTCCCAATATTTAAATTTATTTCAAATTTATTTTTCATTAATAAATTTATCAGTCCATCAATTTTTTTAAAACTTTACTTTCATATGTAATACTTTCTTTAATTTATGTTTCATACCTTCATTCATGCAATGTTTCATAATTCATTCTTTCACTGATCACTTTTATATCAACTTTCATCGTATCATGCATCACCTCAAATTTTTCATACACATGAAAATATGTTTTTTTTTTTTTTAATCTAATTTGATTATGTCCTTGATGTGATATTTATTTATAACATTTGTGTCTATATCTTTTAATACATAGACTATCTTGCTAACTTTCTTTTCTATTCTGGCTTTGACAAATTTTGGAGCCAACTTTGTACAGAAGTATTTCCCTGCATTTGATTGTATGAAATTTTTACGCCATACAATATCCCCTTGATCATAGACACGATTTGATCTACCTTTATTATAATAATTTGCATTTTTATTATATGCATCCCATAAATTTTCTGTTACAATTTTGTATAATGTGTTTAATTCCTTCATTTTATCTTTATACATATCTCTATATTTATCTAAATCTTCCTTTGATTCTATTTCATCATTTACTATTTCACCATGAATTTCACCATTTAGTACAATCTCCCTACCTCTTGCTAATACATTAGGTGTGTATCCTGTTGCTAAATTGACTGTATTATTTATTATGCTTTGTACTGAATCTAAAAAAGTATCCCATTTTCTTTGTTCATTTTCAACAAAAATAGCTAATGTGTATCCTATTGTTCTATTATATGTCTCTACATTATTGCACATGGGAGTATATAAAGTTGTATAAAATATTTTCTGTACTCCATATGAGTACATAAAATCTTTAAATGCATTAGACTTTAAATTCTTTCCATTATCTGTTATTATCGTTTGCGGTACTCCTTCTGTTAAAAATATTTTATTTTCTATTAATTTTACTATTTCTTCTGTAGTAGCTCTTCTTAAAGGAAATAACCAACAATATTTGGTAAAAACATCTATTATTGATAATATATGTATATAGCCCGTACTTGATTTTGGTAATGGTCCTATCAAATCAATACTCAACATTTTTAACGGTCTATCCACTCTTTTTCTATTTTCCATTTTTCCTGCTGGAGGTAAATTATTCGGCTTATACATTTTTACATTTTTGACATTTATTTATAAAACTTTTTATATCTGCATACATATTTTTCCAATAGTAACATCTTGATATGTATTTATAAGTTTTAAAAATACCTACATGTCCATTATCATGATGATTCTTTATTATAGTTAATCTATTGTCTATAATAGGTATCTCTTTCCAATTATATTCCTCTGTGAAAGGATTATCATCATTCATTAGTTTAAATAATTTATTGTCTACCATTTTGAATTTTTTGTATTTGTATGGTGTTTTTGTACATCCTTCTGCGATATTATTATACCAAGGATCTGCAATATTTGAATTTATTACTTCCATTTCTTTAGTACCAGGAATCCTAGATAATACATCTGGCACTGTATGTTCTTTCCCTTTTCTATGCTCAATCTCAAATTCATACTGTGAAAGTCTCATGGCCCATCTTGCTAATCTACCTGTTGGATTTGATATTTTATTCAAGAATTTTAATGCCATATGATCAGTTATTACCTTGAATTTCATCCCATCTAAATAAGATCGAAAATGTTCTATTGAATCTACAATGGCAAGAAGCTCACGTTCTGATGTCGAATAGTTTTGTTCTCTAACTGTCAAACTTCTTGAAAAATATGCTATTGGCTTTTCGGACCCATTGATATTTTGGTTTAATACTGAAGCTACTTGATTTTTACTGGCATCAGTGTGTAAAAAAAAATCTTTTGTGAAATCCGGACAAATTAATACAGGGGCTGTGCTTAAGGCTAATTTTAAATTATTAAATGCATCCTCAGATTCTTTTGACCAATTAAAATTGTTCTGACCTTTTTTACCTCTCAATAATTTATTTAGTGGATATGATATCTCACTGCAGTTTCGTATAACTTTTCTATAAAATCCTACCAAACCTAAAAACATTCGTAGTTGTTTTAAATTTTTCGGTGAAGGATATTCCTCTATATTTTTAATTTCAGATGTTGTCAGTAAAGTTGCATATTTTTCTGACAATCCATGAATTATTATGTCCATAAGTTCTTTATCATGCATTCTTTTATTTAATAAATTATTTTTGGATTTGACCTTTAAAATATAAACAGATGCATTATCATGACCTTGTACCATATTTAAAATTTCTAACTTAAGATTCCTTTGAAAATCATATTTTTCAAATTGTTGTAAGAATTTGGTTTTAAAAATTTTCCAATCAAATTCACAGTTAATTGCTCTGTACCAAGTTAACGGAAAATCTGTTAAAAATATAGGCATACACTCTACCAAATAATCTAATTTTAATTTGTAGACTTTGGCTAATTCTTCTAACCTTATTATAAATTCATTTGGTTCACTTTCACCATTAAAAGATATTTTTAATTTGAGAGGATCAAAATTTATGGACTCCATTGTGTTACTTTCTAAATCCTTTTTATTATTTATTTTTTTAGATTTCATCATTTGCTGTATATTTTCAATTTGTGTAATGAGAAAAAAATCATTTCATCTCAAAAAAAAATTTCATACAAATTAAATATAACACCATCTATATATATATTTATCTAAACTGATTTGAAACAAACTGGTTCATATCCATTCTTCATTCTCCCGCGACGTTCGATTTTTAAATGTTCATTTCTTCGGAACGTAGGTAGGTAATTTGAATTCTCTTGCCTTCAATATTTTCAAAACAGCCGTTCAATATTTTCAAAACCGCCTTTTAAAACTTGCAATTCCTTGTTTTAAATTGTATAAGTTGATGCCTTCAATAGCTTTTAAACGTGTTGATGCTTTCACAACCATAAATCTGTCCAATTTTAATTATTTCATATTGTTTTGAATGTCATTTATTGGAATCGAATGTCATTTGTTTTTGTTTGAGAAAATTTTCTTCATAGGAATTTCATTTACAGATTTTTCTTTTACGTTGGGCGCCAAAATGTGAGGGTTTTTCCAATAGTCCTGCTGATTAACACAATTAATAATTAACAGCCACTTTAATATGTTTACTTTTATTTCTTTCACAATGTATACACAATTAACCACAGCACAATAATATTCTTTATTCTTAATTACACAGGCTTGTGGCTATCCCGCCAGGCAAGCTTTTTTTTCCTGTCTTTTTGCATTCCTTTGTTTTCCTTTTCATTCAAATTCAAATCTCATGTTCCATTTTACCTAACAAACAAATCCATCTCGTTACAAAACCTTGCCAGTAAACACCGGAACGAGAAGTCATTTCTCCCACATTTTCTTACACCTTTCGAAACACAGTTATTTGGCAGCTGAGCTATCGACCGGACTTAGATAAGATCGTGGGAACATTCCGGTACATCACAATCCCATTATATGATTGGCTCAGCCCCATCTCTGTGCTCAGTCCCATCTCTGTGCTCAGCCCCTACATCCGGGTGATCTTTTCCCAAAACACATTTGCCACTTCCCTAATATTTATACAATAGGAATGATGATTTCATGACCCTCTCACCATTAAATGGTTGGTAAGTAGGTAGGTACTCAGAACAACCCCTGGCTATTTGATACCAAATTAAACTACGCAACTATAGCAGCTAAACTGCACACGGCCTGGAACTTCTTGCCACCAGTGAAACTTTTTTTTTAATTTTACACGTAATCTCAATTGTTTGCTTCTGTGCAAACCAGAGAATATGAGTTCGATTCTCACTGAGAGAGTAAAATAATTTATGTCTCAGAATTTTCTTATAAATAAGCGGTTCTCAACTGCTAGTGGGCACCTGTGGCTTGGAAACAAAAGGGCTCACTCAGTATAGCGCCAACAGACTGAGGACGTGACAAAGAGTCATTGAAAGGCGGATGCTGGGAATCAGCCTCAGAGACAGGGTTCCAAACCAAGAGATCCGTAGACGCACTGGTGTCACTGATGTCATACAGCGCGCGGTCTGCTTAAAGTGGCGCTGGGCTGGTCACGTCACAAGGCAAGACCATGACAGGTGGTCAAAAAGAATCGTCCAGTGGCGGCCCAGGCTGTCCAGGCGGGGAGCGGGGAGACTGGCTGAACACAGCAGCCAATAGACATGAATGGAGAGGATTGGAGGAGTCCTACGTCCAGGAGTGGACTGAAAAATGCTGAGGAAGAACAAGAAGAAGAATAGCCCGAATCATATAGTATCGCAAAGATCACTCAGCCTTCATAAGAAAATAGAACTCTCTCGGGAAGAGGAAACTCCCATTTCAAGCGAAATGGTCAACGTAAGACTGACCTCCTAACCTAAAGTTTCAGTGCGTCTCTGCAACTTAGATTTTAGACTGCGTGTACTTTAAATATGAGTATAATATGGATTCTGTAAGTTTGCGTGAATATTATTTTGACATGCGGGTCGCGTGTCAGAATACATACATCATGTTGTCCGTGGTTTCTCTCTCCAGCATGAATATTGTTTTTTATTCGCTGTGCTGTTTCAATCAGACATCTTTTTCATAAACGAAAAAAATAAACGTTTATAATATAATGTCGACTACCTACGCAAACGTTAACAAACCTGTATTTATCTAAATAAGTTATATTACTATATTTCTGGGTCTCTTATATGGCTATAACCAAGCTTGCAAAGGGCTCTTCAGGTGGGATGCACTATTTGCCTCTTTTTATTTCTCCAATGATCAAATATCTTGGCGGGCGTTATATATGAACTATGAAATGTCAGGTTCTACACCTTCTTGATTTGTAGGTGGAAGTTTGTAGGTGGAAGTTTGTAGGTGGAAGTTTGTAGGTGGAAGTTTGTAGGTAGAAGTTTGTAGGTGGAAGTTTGTAGGTGGAAGTTTGTAGGTGGAAGTTTGTAGGTGGAAGTTTGTAGGTGGAAGTTTGTAGGTGGAAGTTTGTAGGTGGAAGTTTGTAGGTGGAAGTTTGTAGGTGGAAGTTTGTAGGTGGAAGTTTGTAGGTGGAAGTTTGTAGGTGGAAGTTTGTAGGTGGAAGTTTGTAGGTGGAAGTTTGTAGGTGGAAGTTTGAATTACGTAATAGGAATCCTTTTTACACAGATAACAGCTACGTAGTCCGTTCGATAGCTCAGTTAGTGCTTGCATTTCATTCCGAGAACTCGGGTCCGAACTCCGAACCCGAAGCCCACCGAGGGTGTCAGAAATGATTTCCCATTTCGGTGTGTATTTCAAAAACCAAAAGAAAGGTTTACTCAACCTTCACAAGAAAGGAGTACCATCAGCCCCCTCGGGAGCTGGGACACCCTCACTTCAACTGAAGTGGTTGGCGTAAGGCCGGCCCCCTTACCTGTAAAAATAGATTCCACTCGCCACATGCGAAACTCTTCGGAGATATCGCGGCAAAAAGTTGCACTATATGTGTAGCTTAGTTGCGTTGCGTTACGTAATGGGAGCTCCAAAATAAAGAATAAAACATCTCGTCTCTCTGTCAATGGCAATTGGAAATGGCGTTCGTGTCTTTTGGCGGTAAACAATTACAATAATAATAATAATGAGCATTGTTCCAAGATGGCGGCTAATTGCGCCTCTGAGATGTTGTGATCCGGCTCTGTCAGAGAGATTTAAAAAATACAAGCATTGTACCTACCAGCCTACAATAAAATATAATAAAAGTCGCTAATATAAAATACTCAGCACCAAGTAAGTTTCTTTACACAAAGCTTGCAAAGACCGCTCTCGACAAGTTGCCTTTCCACCATCAAATATGAGTCATGATATTAATTGCAGAAGTAATAACTATTAAAATGGAGAAGTTATCATGAAACATAACTGCACAGTCCATCAGCCTTTCTCCGACTTCCTCTCTAGAGTCTGGAATAGGAGTCTGAAAGCTGCGGCCCGCAGACCAAATGTGGCCCTCCAGGGTCATCAATGCGGCCCTGTTCTAGCAACATCGCCACCGTAAAGGTAAAACTGAATAAGTGCTGATACACTCATTTGAGAAATCGTGGATAAAATATTCTACCTATAAGGAAGTCTAATCTAATCTAAGTTGCAAAGATATGTAACATTGGGGATTCACATTAATGCGCATTCTCACAAGCAGACACGTACAAGTTCGTGCTTGCGCATGCCGCATTAGACAGGTTACAACGATTTTTTTGTTCGAATGCCAAAAATCAAATCTATGTTCAATCAAATTATGCCAAAAATAGACCTTTTGTTATTAAAATTTACCTTTTGCTATTCAGAATAATGTTAGTACCACTCAAGTTCTCACTTACACTAAAGGATAAATAAATAAACAGACGAAACAAGTTAAAGAGGAATTTTAAAATTATCTCTTTTGGTGTTTCATTTTTATAAGAAGGCCGATTTGGAATGTGTCAAGTCTTCATAAAATAACAAATATCTCCATAACTAAAAGTCCTATCAAAATAATTGCAAGAATAAAACTTCAAGATAATCAGATTTTGGATTTACCATTTTATAAAATATAATGCAGGGTTATTAAACAAATAGTTTTTATTTTATTTGAAAAATCGATGATTTTTTTTAGTAAAAATGGGCTATTTTCTCAAATATAACGTCGATGAGCCTCACTTTCCCGTTATGTTATGATCCTGTTACTCCGTGAATATTTTTTTTTAGTCAATTGGCACATTTAAGGAGGCGGCAATCGACATTCGAACAAAAAATTTTTTTTTCATACATCGAAAAAAACAGTCTAATGCCGCATGCGAACCTACAATATAAAAACCAAATTTCAAATGGACATACACCCTGCAACTCTTGCCGTCCTTCCCTGAAACAGGGGTGACATAGGCAAAGTGAACCATTTTCTACAGCATGGGTGGTCAGCCGCATACCAACCTATAAGTCCAGGAATATTTACAAAAAATAACATTTTAGACATAAGCAAATGGATAAACATTAAAATCAAATACAAAATTCTAATTTAAAATTTACAAAAAATTGGAAAACTAGAGAACCATAGCCCTAGCCGCCAACATCACAGATCAACCGCCATGTCTTTCTGTCCTTACTTACTTCTTTCATTTCATCCAGAGTCATAACCTTCTTCATACATGCTCTCCTTTTATTATGACTCTGGATATTCCATTCATTCGCAATTTCGGAACTTTGGTCCATCCATACCTTTCTCGGTCTTCCTGTACATTCATCTATTCTTGCAACATATACTTTCTTCGTCAGTCTTTCCTCATTCATTCTCTCCATATGTCCGAACCATCAAGTGATTATGAAACATTCTAAGCTACAGGATTTTCACACTTTAGTAGTGTTTTCTCTCTTTCAAAGTAGGAAGCAAGTTGCATTTATCCGCGTAACCCATGTTACGTTCCACTTATATTCAAGTTATCCTTTAAGTCAGGGGTCTTCAACCTTTTTTAGTGCAAGGGCCAAACATCGATTTCACATCGTCCGAAGGGCCACAACTTTTCACGACACTTTACCACCTAATCAATAAAATAAAATTTTAATAATCTTTATTGGTTAATTAAAGTCAATTAATGTGATTTTTGACATTGTTTATTTTTTACAAGTTTGTCAATATTTTTTTTCATTTTTGTGGTTGCAACCCGCAGACTACCTTCCAGATGTGCATCTGTAATTCTCGACCTTGTTGTCGATTTCACATACTTCATACGAGAAAACAGCTGCTCACACACATATGTGCTCCTAAACAATGAAATCATTTTCATGACATTTTTTCGGATTTCAGGAAACGAGTTGTGATCGACATATTTTGCATAGAAATCAAAAACACCCACGTCGAACTTGTCTTTCAATTCCGAATTACACTGCACATCTATAACCTCCATCTGAAAAATTTCCGGCATGTCTTCAACGGATACACCGAATGGTCGGGCAAAGAGACTGACGTATTTTTCACTATCTCTGAAGTCAGAAAACCTCGATTGAAACTCTTTTTCGAGTAAATCTACTGGGGGGGAATGTGCCGAACCTTCCTGTGGTCCCCCCTGTGAGTAGTGCCATGAAAATAATCAAAATGACACAAAAAACACCGAGAACTCCGAAAAAAAAAGTACTCGTATTCGTATATATCGCATATCACTGGGCGCGATATTTTATTTTTTTAGCCTCTGGTGGCCGCGGGCCGCAAGAAATTAGCTGGCGGGCCACATGCGGCCCGAGGGCCGCGGGTTGAAGACCTTAGCTTTAAGTTATCGACATATTCTATAACATGGGTTTCCAAGCTTTCCAACTTTAGGGTCAAAATTAAAAGCAGGTCCGGATTAAGTCTTGGGGTGAGACGAAGGGCCCTCGACCTCACATTTTGTTTACTAAATTGAAAATCAAAACGACTCTGAGCCATTGAGGTCTGCGCACTAACTAGCGCAAACTTGCTCGTGTCTGTTTGTGAGAAGGTTTTCATAACGAATCTTCAATGTGTGTATGGACCTACCAGGCTTACAATAAGCATGGTGAAAATCGGAAACATTTATTGCATTTCGTCACTTTTGATAGTTCAACGCGAAGTTTTCTGAATTGATAAAATGTGAGAGTATTTTGTTGAAGAAATAAAAATGAATAAACCTTGATTACAGCTGGTTGTCTCAAGCCCTCACTTAGCTGTCGTCTAAATTCATTTTAAGCCGTGTACTTACAATGTATACCTTTGCATCTTAATATTATAGATAGGGAGTAGGTACAGTGAGATGGTTCGAGCATCTAGAAAGAATAGACGATGAACGACTGACAAAAAGAGTGTACAAAGGGAATTTCAAAGCTAAGCGTGGAAGGGGAAGACCGAGGAAAGAATGGATTGGTAAAATAAGTGAGATTGTAAAAACAGGAACGTACAAATCAGAAAAGAGAAGAGCATGCATGAGGGGAGTGATGAATGTCGAGGATATGAAAGAAGTGTGCAGAGCAAAGTGGAGACGCATCGGCTAAGGTACTCAGGCCCGGATTTAGGGCGGTTCGAGCGGTACGACCGAACCAGGGCCCCCGCGTCCTAGGGGCCCCCAAAGACTGAAAAAATGCTGAAAAATTATGTATTTATTTTGCTTTTAACCATTTTTGACTCAAAAAGCCACGTTTTGTACAGACAAAGACATCGATAGTTGAGAAATAAAAGTTTCTCACAGGGAACCTTCAGGGGCCCCTAACGACCTGAATGGATCCCAAAAATTCTAAACAAAGTCTCCATTAATAGAAAAAACAAAGTTTCTTAGTAAAAATTAAGAAAAAAACATAGGTATTGAAAGGCACCAAATGTGAGCTATTTTACAACACGTACCTACGTGCCTCATAATACACCTTTCAGCATTATGCCAATAAACTTTGCTATTGTTACGTCCTGGCGGCGAGACAACAGGTTCCGACGGTTGTAAAACGATCCTTTGTCATGGTCGCCAAGTGAGTAAAAATGAGACAAATTCTGATAATAAATATTTTGTAGAAAAAATAGATAAACTGTTTTGAAAATCAATTACAATTTGCATTGTGTTAACTATGCGTTAGTTTATTTTTGTAGCTTTGATAATTAATCAAATAAATTTCTAATGAAAAAATTAATAATGTATTTTTGAATAAAAACGAAAATCTTTGTACGTCCTTTGCTGTAATGAGGCTGACCTGCTTAATTAATTATATTTCTTTAAAAAAAAAATGAGGCGAAGGAGGGGGGGGGGGTGGAAAATTTTAGGGAGGGGAGGGGGGGTATGAGGGGCCCCGAGATTATTCCCGCACCAGGGCCCCCAGGGGGGTTAATCCGGGCCTGAAGGTACTGACTACCCCTAATGGAACGGCGGCTGGTACAAATACAAGATAGGTGACGTCATTCATACCGACGGATTCTTTTATTGTACCGGACCGTAGTTCAGTGGTAACACTTCGGACTCTGAAGGGAAGGTTGTGGGTTCGAATCCTAGTGGAGCACAAAAAAATACCATTTATGTATATTTTCAAATTTGCTCTTCGCTGGGTTGAAAAATTCATACACCTTTACCAATGACCGGTCACCAAAGGTCCATCCAGCCTTAGAGCAACTGGGTCTTGCTCGAGAATTGGCACTTTGTAGCAACGTCGACCAAGCTCGTAAAAAGGTCGATAGCTCAATTGGTAGAATCCTTGCATTCCATGCCGAGAGCAAGGGTTCGATCTCAAGGTTTACTCAGCCTTCACAATAAATGAGAACCAGCCCCCCGGGAGCTGGGAAACCCCCCCTTCAACTGGAAGTGGATGGTGTGAGGCCGGTCCCCTTACCCGTAAAAATAAATAAGTCCCAAATCGCCACATGCGACCCCTTCGGGTTATTGGTAGGTACCTGCATGTATTATTATCGGTTAGAACTCTGATGGACTGCAGAGAGGGCTCGTGTGGATGGACGCGAGGCCTGCTCTGTTATTGGTAGGTACTTGCATGTATTATTATCGGTTAGAACTCTGATGGACTGCAGAGAGGGCTCGTGTGGATGGACGCGAGGCCTGCTCTGTTATTGGTAGGTACCTGCATGTATTATTATCGGTTAGAACTCTGATGGACTGCAGAGAGGGCTCGTGTGGATGGACGCGAGGCCTGCTCTGTTATTGGTAGGTACCTGCATGTATTATTATCGGTTAGAACTCTGATGGACTGCAGAGAGGGCTCGTGTGGATGGACGCGAGGCCTGCTCTGTTATCGGAAGGTACCTGCAGTACCGGCGTTAGGGTTGGGCGCGGTCGGGCGACCGCCCAGGGGCGCCAGGTATGAAGGGGCGCCGCAGGCGCCCCTTTATATTTTTTAGTAATTTTGAAGTTTTTGGGGCATTAAAACTCGAGCATATTTTCTTTAAGTTATTAAAATACTGTTTTTACTTTCACTCTTTATTTTTTAATTATTTGGACACAAACGTTTTCGACTACACAGTAATCATCATCAGGTAGTAATGTTTTTTTTATTTTTCATATTTATATTTTTTATAAACATATTTAGTTTTCGTAAACTTTCACTCTTTATTTTTTAATTATTTGGACACAAACGTTTTCGACTACACAGTAATCATCATCAGGTAGTAATGTTTATTTTTATTTTTCATATTTATATTTTTTATAAACATATTTAGTTTTCGTAAACAGTAAAAATTGAACCTGTAAAATAATTGTTACATTCTTAGAAAGAGAAATGAAAACAATAATTAAGTTTTTTTTTGTTATTGCTAGGTATATTTCTTTTTATTTTTTATTTTAAAAGGGTACATATTTATTTCACGACCTTGTTTTTTATTTCGTTAAATGTTTTAATTATGAATGACTGAAATTATTTTAAGGAAGATGGCTTAAGAAATGGACTATGTAAGAAGTATGATTGGGAAAAAAAACAAAGTGACAGGGGTGAAACAAAGTGACAGGGGTGAGGAATGATCTTGTTAGAGAAGAATGTGGTGTAAGAGAAAGTGTGAAATTGAAGATTAAAATAAGTTTGCTAAGATGGTTCGGGCATATGAAGAGAATGAGTGATGAAAGACTGACGAAGAAAGTATATGTTGCAAGAATAGATGGATGTCGTGGTAGAGGAAGACCAAGAAAAGGTATAGATAGATCAAATTTTTGAAAAAGCGAATGAACGGGATTTCCAGAGTCATAATGCAAGGATCGAAAGAAATGGCGGTTGATCTGTAATGCTGGCGGTTAAAGCTGAGGCTTTTAATTTTTTTTTAAAATATGTTTTGTAGTTTTTTTTTTTAATTTTTTACTGTTTAAGTAATTGTTTAGAGTTTAGTTGTTTTATATATTTGAATGTATTAATTGCTTGTATTCCTTGACTGATAGGTTGGTATGCGACTGACCACCTATACTGTAAAAAATGGTTCACTTTGCCAATGTTACCCCTGCTTCAGGGAAGGTCGGCAAGAGTTGCAGGGCTTATGTTCATTTGAGATTGTTTTTTTTTATTGTAGCTCCACATGCGGCATGTGTAAGCGCGAAATTATGCATGTCTGCTTGTGGGAATGCATTTAATATGAATCTCAAATGATACATATCTTTGCAGCTTAGATTTAGATTTAGATTTTAGATAATAAAAGGAGGGCTTGTATGAAAAAGGTTTTGACTCTCGATGAAATGAAAGAAGTATGCAAGGACAGGAAGAAGTGGCGGCTAATCTTCAATGTTGATTTGTAATATTGGTTTATTAATTTGTTACATTTTTTGGATAGGAAATTATTGACTTTTTTGTATAGATTTCTTTTTAAGGTTTTGTTCTTTTTTATACTTAAACGTTATCTATTATTTGTATTCCTTGAGTTATAGGTTGATATGAGGCTGACCACCCATACTGTAAAAAATGGTTCACTTTGCCAATGTCACCCCTGTGTTTGGCAAAAGTTGTAGCGCTTATGTTCATTTGAGGTTTGGATTTTATTTGCAAGTACACATTCAGCATTTGTAAGCGCGAACTACACGTGTTTATTTGTGGGCATGCATTCGAGAGCTTTAAATGTGGTCTAAAAATGGTCTAGCTGGTTCGGATTTAGGAATCAGAAAGGATGGTAGGGAAGAGAGGAATCCTGGGCAAAGTGGAGAGGGCTACAACTCGCAGAAATCAAACATCCAGTTCTATATATCGATGTGCGGAACGATGTAAGTTTTTGGTTTGTATTTCGGGTATGCGAAATATACACTCGGCGTGATTGTCCTCTTACATATCATTACATTGTACAAAATTAGACCTCAAGTTAAGCATGAAGATAGTTGATTTTTATATTTATGAAGCTGACTTTTGTATGGAAATCAGTTATTCGTAAATTGGTTTTTTTTTATAAATATACACGTTTGTAAATTTTATATTCTTTCCATTTTCTTATTTTTTCAAATTTTAAATTTTAGTTTTTTTCTGTAATTGTAAGTTTTAAAATTTTTGTTGATAAATTATTTTTTAATATGTTTTTTTCAGTTTCTGATTTAATGGTTTGTTAATAGTTTTTAATTTTAAAATGTGTTTTTTTTTGTCTTTCCATTTTCTTTTTTTTCCCTATTTTTATGTTTGAATTTTGTGTTGTTTAATTTTTTTTTAATATGTTTTTTTCAATATTTGATTTCATGGTTTGTTTTATGAAATAGTTTTTAATTTTTATATGCGTTATTTTTTTCTGTCATTCTAAGTTTTCAAATTTTTGATGTTTAATTATCTTTTTATGTGTTTTTTTTCAGTTTTTGATTTTATGGTTTGTTCTATGTAATAGTTTTTAATTTTTAAATGTGTAATTCTTTATTGTCTTTTGATTTTTTTTTCATTTTTGAATACAATATTAAATTCTTTCTATTTTTAGTTTTTTTCATGTTTCTTATTTTCTTTTTTTTACATTCCTATTATATTTTTATTTTAAAGTTAATACTTTTCTGTCTAGACTTTTTTTTGTTTTCGTTTTAGTTTTCTTTTTTAATTTTTCTTTGTTTCATTTTAGATTTCATATATATTTTTCTTTTCTTCAATTTTTATGTTGTAAGACTGTTTCTGTATTTTTCATTATTTTGTTAATTTGCGCTATCTAAATATTGAATTCCAAATTATTCTACATTCGTACATTTTTTTATAGTTTCATTTTTTGTACTTTCGTCAAATTTTAATTTTTGTCCATTTCTTATTTTTGATGAAATGTATTACAAAATGTTTTATTTTTCAAAATAGTTTTTTGGACATAAATCCCCTCTCTAAGATTATATTTTCCACCATTTGATTAGCTGTCAACTGTATTGTCATATATTTTTTTAATAAATGGTTACTACATTCCTTTTTTTTGTGTGAATTTGAATTTTCGAATGGCAAATAGGGAGGGGGGGGGGGCGCCTTAAAAAATCTCGCCCAGGGCGCTGGTAGTGCTAAAACCGGCACTGGGTACCTGCATGTATTATTATCGGTTAGAACTCTGATGGACTGCAGAGAGGGCTTGTGTGGATGGACGCGAGGCCTGCTCTGTTATTGGTAGGTACCTGCATGTATTATTATCGGTTAGAACTCTGATGGACTGCAGAGAGGGCTCGTGTGGATGGACGCGAGGCCTGCTCTGTTATTGGTAGGTACCTGCATGTATTATTATCGGTTAGAACTCTGATGGACTGCAGAGAGGGCTTGTGTGGATGGACGCGAGGCCTGCTCTGTTATTGGTAGGTACCTGCATGTATTATTATCGGTTAGAACTCTGATGGACTGCAGAGAGGGCTTGTGTGGATGGACGCGAGGCCTGCTCTGTTATTGGTAGGTACCTGCATGTATTATTATCGGTTAGAACTCTGATGGACTGCAGAGAGGGCTCGTGTGGATGGACGCGAGGCCTGCTCTGTTATCGGTAGGTACCTGCATGTAGTATTATCGGTTAGAGCTCTGATGGACTGCAGAGAGGGCTCGTGTGTATGGACGCGAGGCCCTGCTCTGCGAGGCTGTACGTAATTATACAGCGCGGGCTCAAGTCCTAGATTATCTGCACCACATCGTGAGCTACAGGGCTGTGCCAAGCAAACACATCGCACAGAATACACGCAAGGAAGCTGCATGATCAGTGCAACTTTTTTATAAGGAATCCTGTGCAGGAGGCATTCCACATTACGTATGGATTTTGGTGACGTGATTGATGTCCCGATCCTTTGTAGCAGAGCTGTTAGCTGCGTAATGTTGTGTTGCCTTTGTTTTGCGACACTGAATGGAGGTGGAGATTGATATTGGTTTTGAATAGAACAGGATTCAATTGCGGTGGGAACACATATACCGGTAACTCGTGCCATAAACTTTTTTCTTTTCTTCTTTTTCTTTGTTTTTCCGGCGATGTTAGGCCCGGTCTACAGCTCAGTTGATCACGTAAATGCTTGAGTTTCCATCCAGATGGCTAGGGATCGATAGAAGTGATTGGAGTTCGGCTTAACTGAGAAAATAAATAGGTTCCACACGCCACATGCCCATTATAGACCTACAAACTAAAGCTGACAGGGAGCGCTGTTGTGATGTTAGCGTGGGCAAACAAAACACGTGCCTGATAAAGTCAAGCATCGTTTTTCACAGCAACAGCTGATCTTTAGACCATAGCTAATCCATGGCTCAGCATTTTTTCAGGCAGCGGATGAGCCATGGTTTTGTTGCGTGTGAATAACACTGCATGTGTATTATTTTGTTTTTCTTCAACAAAATACTCTATTAACTCAACTGACCTCAGGATGAACTATCAAAATACTCTATTCACTCAACTGACCTCAGGATGAACTATCAAAATACTCTATTAACTCAACTGACCTCAGGATGAACTATCAAAATACTCTATTAACTCAACTGACCTCAGGATGAACTATCAAAAGTGCCATTTTACCAAATGGCGGAGTTAGTCCCGATTTTCCCATGACCAGTTTAAGCCGTGTATGGAGGTAGGAATCATTTGCCAACCCTATCAGCTTGCAGCAGATATGGAATAAAGTCTTGTGAGTCTTGAGGAACATTGGTTGGGTCTCCTCGACCGCTCTTCCACCAGCGATGCTTGCTATTATATATATATATATATATATATATATATATACTTCTCTCAGTGATTTGTTTACGATGAATGGACAGATCGCCGACGGATAATTTCCTTCAATTGACATCAATAAAGCAATACTTCGAATTCCCTCCGTCTCTGTCTGCCACGCTTACTGGGGAATAGCGCCGTCTCAGCCGACATGTGGCGGAGCTCATGAAAGCCAAGTCAGCGGCTAGCGAGACGTCACGTCATCAAGAAACGTTCATTCCAAAATTAAAATATAATGGGCAAATTTGAAATAAGATTTTTTCTCGGCGAGCAAACGTCACAGCTCTCTGTGACTTTGGTTCTAAGCATATAATTACAAAATATATACCTACTTGCCTTTTCCCTGGCAATTCGGAACACTGAACCGGTTCGGAACGAGAACATCACAATTTTTACTGTCTATGAAATTCGCTCTTAGTTCTTTTCTTTTCATTTTTTTCGCTCAATACGCTCCGCACATTTGGTATGGACAAAAAAGTTGTGCGTCACACGGCGGGTTGCTGGAACAAAAGCTAACTTATATGTTGTTATTGGTTGCCATTGATGACAGATCTAGCTGCGTTGACCTATTGGCATCTCATTAACTAGGATATGTGTCTGTAAACTGTGTGCGAGTCTTTCATGACTCATTCTGGAGACATATATCTATACTTATAAAACCAAAAAAGCGTTCGTTGGTAATGCGATAAAATGGTGAAGGACTAAACGGTTTTTGCTGTCTTTCGTTTCAGAATAAAGTACGTAATCTAAGAAGGGTTATAGCGTACAAAAAAGTTGATAAAATAACGCAGAACATGTTTAAATTTGTGAAATGCTGAACGTCGTTTTTATATGGGAATTGATCATTTCCAACTTCATCTAATTGACAGATTTTTGTTCCATATTCACATTTTATTAAATGTGTTCGGTTTGAAATATTGTAAGGGGTTAAACAAAATCAAATTAATAAAATAAACTGGTAGGTACAAAATTTGAAAATGAAATAAAATATTTTATTCATGTAAAAAAAAAAATGGTTCACTTTGCCAATGTTACCCCTGTTTCAGGGAAGGTCGGCAAAAGTTGTGGGGCTTATGTTCATTTGAGGTTTGGATTTTATTTGTAAGTACACATTCAGCATTTGTAAGCGCGAACTACACTTGTTGGTTTGTGGGCTTACATCTGAGAGCTTTAAATGAATATATCCTTGCAACTTAGATTATAGATTATAGATTATATAACAGCCTTTACCAAACAGAACTCTTTTAAAAAAAATGGAATTTAGCTTTTCAACTGTCAAAGTCTGAAAAGCGTTCAAGGTTAAATAAATAAGTCTTTAATCTCAGTTACAAATATATGCACACATTTAAGGTTAATATTGAATGGATGCCCAAAAGGAAACACATGTTAGTTTGTGCATACACATAATGCATGTATATTTTCAAAATAAGACCCAACTGCAAATCCCAAATAACAACGGTGCAATATATGCTTACGGCAGAAGTGAAACAATTTGTACACCAAATTACAAGTAGAGGATTTATAATCTAAGTTGCATAAAAACATATGGTGGCACTTTCAACATTTCTTAGATCCGTCTAATCTAATCTAAGTTGCAAAGATATGTTACATTGGAGATTCACATCACATGCGTTCTCACAACCAGACACGCGCTTGCACATGCCTCATGTGAACCTACAACATAAAAACCAAATTTCAAATGGGCATACACCCTGCAACTCTTGCCATCCTTCCCTGAAACAGGGGTGACATTGGCAAAGTGAACCATTTTTACAGCATGGGTGGTCAGCCGCATACCAACCTATAAGTCAAGGAACATACACAAAAAATTACATTTCAAAACATACAATCTAAGTTGCAAAGATATTTTGTCATTTTAGACTCATATTAAATACATGCCCAAAAGTAAGTACATGCTTACACATGCTGCATGTGTACATAAACTGTGTGTACAAGAAACCAGGGGGGCATTGGCAAAAGTGAACCAAGTTTTACTACATACTCGATCTTCTTACTTAATATTCAATTTTCTATATGCAAACTTGAGCTCGAATCGTCCATACGAGGCATGGATTTAAGGAATGGATGGGGTGAGAAAACAATCCTTTGTGAATTAGAAATGCGCTACCCCACTCATCATACAAAAATCCGAATTCAGTCTATCCAGACCCCGTTCACAAGTATTTTGCTACTGGTTACCCTGTTTTATAATTCGGAAGCCATATTGTAATCGATCTATGGTACGCGGAATGTATGGTTATGAGGAAGGAGGAAGGGGAAGAGGTCGTTTTTTAAACTGAAATCAGAATGAGCGTAAATAAATTTGAATTAATAATTTATATTTATTGTTATTCATGTAAAAAAAGAGTTTAAGCGCCAATAAACTTTATTTTGTTTAGTATTTATTAAATTGCTCATTTTTTATTAAAAAAAAACTGATGAAAAAATATTTTATAATGATGGTTGAACTGTGTGTAGGATTTTGGCTCGGGGCGCCACCCTACTCTATGGGCGCCACAAACGTCAAGCGTATTTGAAATTAACTGTTGTATTTTCACTATTATTGAAGAGTGTAGAGCTGTGGTGTAGAGATTAATGAAATCAAGAAGACTCCAATGGCCGGACACGTAGCACGTGCAGAAGACTCCAGGATCATCAGAACTGTCTTGGATGGTGCCCCCTCAGGCGTTAGACCACTCGGGACGTAGGATGCGGTGGGCAGAGAACGTCGAAGCCAACTTTGGGAGTGAGGCGACTATGGAGGGAAGCAGCACAAGGCAGAGTGGTGCAGGTGTCCCTGAGCCTTGAAGGCTGTCGGCTGATGAGCCGAAGAAAGTGAAATTAAAGTGTATAGATTTCATATTATAAACATTTCCGGTCCTCAGGCCATCATCAGGGGACAATCATCAGGGATCCAAAACTTTTGCAAGAAATACAGATACAGAATGCCAGTGTCCTTGACAATAAACAGGTGCCTATTTGATTGTTTACCTACGTTTATTTTTGCCATATCATTTGTGTTTTTTACATTGAGGTTTTTTTAATTAATTTTTTTCTTTACAGTGTGTATTTTTGTGATTGTATGACTAATCTTTCTAGAATAAATAAATATTGTGCAAAATATAAGCGTTTTATTTTGACAGCTTAAAGCAATAATAATAATATTAATAAATAATATCATGGCAGATAATAATATATGATTATAGTGGTGTGAGTGTACCCGCGTGCCGCGTGTACAATACACACATGCATACAAGATCATAGTCCAATACGCAGAATGTATGGAAGGGAAGTAAGAAGGCGAGGAAAGGGGGTTTCGAAGTACGTACCTACCCCTAAGCCATAGAGTGGCTTCTCTAAGTACCTATATACTCTGTGGTCTATCCGTAACCTTCCAACTATTAACAGGTGTGTTTCCTAACTGGAAAGAAAAATCGTAAAAATGCCAAGCCATACAATTTCCAAATGCACAAACAATACGTGAAATTGTCATAAAAAATCTGGAGTAACTTTTCACTCGTAATTACCAGTGAATATTTAAGATTGTATGAAACAAATATTTAAGTAAATTCAATTGATATTTTATCTGCCGATAACTTTAGCCACAAAACAATAGCCCCGCTGTCAAACCGTCGGCCATTTTTAGTGATAGAGATGTGATGATGATAAAATATAGTATCTGATACCGTCATGTGAGAACATTTTTTTTTTGTGAAATGTATGTATTTGAAGTGGTCTGTATTTCAAAATTCAAAATTTCAATTTTTACCCTAAACTTTTCGTTTCATTTATCCTGTTATATTTCAATGAAATTTGATTTAAAAGAATGTTTTTTTTTCTTTGTCTTTTATAGATATTTCTCCTAACGTCATTGAAAAAACTTAAAATTAAAATAATGTGTCTTGGTAAATGTCTGGGTCTTGCTTGAGTATTGGCGCTTTGTAGCGACGACCAAGCTCGTACACCTCTGCGGCACTACAACAAGTGTCATAGACCCCTAGAGTCTTCAGAATCTAGGGAGTCTCCCGCACAGGATTTTCTTAAAAAAAAAAAAAAAAAAATGTAATTTAAATCATTTTCACAAGTAATTACGTAACATTAAGTAAAATATTTACGTTTATGGAACAGAAGCATTAAAAAGTATCAGATGTTTTCAAAACCTTTGACAACACTAAATTATGTTGTCAAGGAAAATAACATCAACAATTCGTTGCTAAGTAACATTACCTGCTTACATAAATTAACGACGGAGTAGAGACACATAACGTGATAGAAAAGGACAACAACAAAAAACGTATGTTGTGCGAGCGAGACAAAAAAAGGACAATGTCTGGCGAAATTAGATTTCAGTGACTGTATGGATCACAGTGTTTAGAACTAAATCAAATAAATAGCCTCTCCATTTAATAGAACTCGATGATACGAGGTAACAAATCAAAGCTAACATGAAGAAAATATGAATTTTGTATCATCAATAGATCGTGAAAAAAGGAATTAATTTTTTCCGAATATAAGTGGCAAAGGTATTGGGGATTCACAAAATATGCATTCTCACAAGCACACATGTATAATTTCGCGCTAACACATGCCGCATGTGGACCTACAATTTAAAAACCCAATCTCAAATGAACATAAGCCCTGCAACTCTTGCCGTCCTTCCCTGAAACAGGGGTGACATTGGCAAAGTGAACCATTTTTTACAGTATGGGTGGTCAGTCTCATACCAACCTATAAGTCAAGGAATGTGGACTTAACACAATGATCTAAATCTAAGTTGCAAAGATATGTATCTTTTACGATTCACATTGAATGCATTTCCACAAGCAGACATGCATAATTTCACACTAACGCATGCCGCATGTGGACCTACAATATAAAAACCTAATCCGAAATGAACATCTAATCTAATCTAATCTAATCTAAGCTGCAAAGATATATATCATTTAAGATTTATATTAAATGCATTCCCACAAGCAGATATGTATAATTTCGCGCTAACACATGCCGCATGTGGACCTACAACATAAAAACCCAATCTCAAATGAACATAAGCCCAACAACTCTTGCCGACCTTCCCTGAAACAGGTGTTCCATTGGCAAAGTGAATCATTTTCTGCAGCATGGGTGGTCAGCCGCAAACCAACCTATAACTCAAGGAACATACATAATAAATTATGTTTTTAAAATCAATAAACAATAATATGGACATCCAAAACAATGATCTACCCTAAATTATCTTATTGATTTTATTTCTTCTAATATCAATCAATATGTATGCACTATACATCAACGATTGCAACTAGCCTAATTTAAAGCATCATTAAAACCTATAAATGATAATTTAATTATTTTTGAGATGTACACAGAAAACGTTTCCTTCTGCCCAATAGAACGACAGCATTCTTTTATTGGTATTAAGCAATGAAATTGTGGTTGAAATACCAATTACAGTGTGAAAATGACAAAAGATATACAACTTTCATATACACCTCCTGAAATTTTAAAGGATACAACATCTTTCATAACTGCAATCCATAGTACTTCAATATCTTTAAATGAGCCCAATTTCATTTGATATAATGTCCATGAAAATATGTACGCTCAATTGTTTTAAGGGCCCTGTCCCGTTTGAACAAAATTAAAATTTAAAGTTTTTCGAATCTCGAACAGACAAACGTTGCAACGCATAAAACGACAAAATTCTCTAGTCCAGTATTTGTACACACTTAAAAAGATGATACAAATGTCAAATGTGTTTGGGGGCACCTTCCAATAGCATATACAGTTGTCGTTGAATCTTTACACACGATGTCCCATTTATTTTTAAACGTCGATCAAGTCAAAACACACTAACTGTTTATACTCTGTCTCTCTTTCACCCACGCGATACATAGGCGAAGGCTCTGCGCTCCTCACACAACGACGCAAAAAGTGCAGTATAGTATAACATTTCCTAGATGTCATGTCGACGGGTAATAAATACATCGTAGCGGAAAAATGAAAACAATTTTCAAGACCTATGTTTTTTAGGTTTTTACTTTTTTCTTTATAAACTGTTTTTATGGCTATGTCCAGAGTGCATCAATATATAAATATATTTTATTTATATCGATGTCAGAGTGCAAATTACGACTAAAAAGAGAGAGAATTCTGACTCTTTTCACAGTTGAATCACATTCATCTTCACCAAAATCCTCATTAAAATATTCTTTCCATCTCTTTTTTAGAGAGATTTCCATCTCGTTTAATGAGAGTCATCCACTTTGCCTCAGCACGACAAATGTCAATCATGGGCACAATTTTTCCACACAAAGAAATCCACAAGGGAATGTGGAAGTCTCACGATGGTACGCAACGCAAAAAACGCAACTAAGCTACACATATAGTGTAACTTCTTGCCGCGTTATCCCCGAAGGGTTCGCATGTGGCGAGTTGAACCTATTTATTTTTACAGGTAAGGGGGCCGGCCTTACGCCAACCACTTCAGTTGAAGTGGGGATTTCCCAGGTCCCGAGAGAGCTGGTACTCATTTTTTGTGAAGGCTGAGTAAACCTTGCCGGTATTTTTATTTTGGGGTTTGAAATAAACCCCGAAACGGGAAATCATTTCTGACACCCTCGCGCTTGGTAGGATTCGAACCCGAGCTCACGGCATGGAATGCAAGCACTCTACCAACTGAGCTATCGACCGGACTCATGGTAGAACAGTGAATCAAATTGAACACCTTCTCGTTGAAAGGACACATCTAAGAATGATTCATGATGTTCGGAGCTATCGGGGGGCAGACTGTGACACATATCAGTTATCACTTCCTGTCTGTGGCAATTGTCAAAGAAAAAATACTGAGTCATAATAAATCAAAACCGTCTTCAAGACTAAGATATAATCTGGACATCCTGAACAATAAAGAGGGATTAGAAAGGTATAGAAAAGGCATCAATGACCAATTGCACAACCTGGGTGAGAGTCAGGTGGCAACTGAAGAAATAACTGAAGCCAGTGATAAGTAACCAGTACTTGGAATTTCAGATGTCTCAAGATGAAGTCTCAAGTGTGGAAGAAAGTGATCCTACAGCAAACCAGCTGAGGGTTGAAGAGTCTTGGAAGCTAATTATGCAGTTCATTAAGCAAACGGCTGAAAAGGAGATTGGGAAGATGGATCAACATGCAAGTAAGCCATGGTTTGATGAGAAATGCAGGCGTGCTGTTATGTGGTGCAAGGAACTCAGAAACTGTCTTCTTCAAGGAAGTAACCAAAACATGGAGAATGAATGGAAAGGAAGAAAAAGACAAGTACGAAACCTCCTGAGAGCCAAACGCTTACATCATAACCGGCTGATGGAGAAGCTTGAGAGTGACAATAGGGATGGGAGGAACTCTAGGAAATTCTTTGATTCCGTCAGAAAGGCGAAGTGTGGATTTCAACAGCGTAGTAGCCAGATAAGGGATGAACAGGGAAACATCATTGCTGATCGAGATCAAATACTTGATGTGTGGAAGAATCATTTCACTGGATTGCTGCGAGGTGAGAGTCCGGATAATCCTTTGCAATCATCTAGAGTTCTCACGGTGGAACCCAAAGTTCCTCCACCAAGTCGAGATGAGGTAGTACAGGCAATTAAGAGTTTAAAGATGTCAAGAGCTCCTGGAAACGATGATATCCCTGCTGAGTTACTGAAATGTGGCGGAGAAGCCTTAGAAAATGCTCTGTGGGGTCTTTATCAGGATGTTTGGAAACATGAGGTAGTGCCGGATAGCTGGAAAGTTGCACTATTGTGTCCAATACATAAAAAAAGGAGACAAAATGATATGCTCTAATTATAGAGGTATCTCACTTCTCCCAGCGGCATACAAAATATTGTCTAATATTCTGGTAAGAAGAATTATGCCATATGCTGAATGTGCTCTTGGAGAGTACCAAGCAGGTTTCAGAAGGAATCGGAGCACAACCGATCAGATCTTTTCTTTGAGGCAAATATTAGAGAAGAAGTGGGAATATGCTTAAGATACTCACTGCCTTTTTGTCGACTTCAAGACTGGACTCAGTGCATCGTTTGGGGCTGTGGAGCGTTTT
The DNA here is from genome assembly GCA_951799405.1 of Agapetus fuscipes. NCBI lineage: Eukaryota > Metazoa > Arthropoda > Insecta > Trichoptera > Glossosomatidae > Agapetus > Agapetus fuscipes. The sequence goes on from OX637343.1 coordinate 18,430,806, forward strand.
ACGAGACTAGGGAATTCCTGGAAAACTCATCAAACTGGTTCAGATATCCATAGAAAATTCAAGAGCTCAAATACTGCTGCAGGGACAGGTCTCGGATCCCTTTGAGATCAGTTCAGGCCTAAAGCAGGGTGACGCCCTTTCTCCATTGCTCTTCAACCTAGCCTTGGAAAAGGTCGTGAGAGAAACCAAATCTGTGTATGGTGGAATCCCCATAGGAAGTACCATTAGGCTGCTGGGATATGCGGATGATGTGGAGCTTCTGGGAGAGAACGCTGCACAGCTCCGGGCGCTCTTTTTACCAATGGAGAGAATGGCAAGGAGGATAGGATTGAGAATTAATGAGGGGAAAACTGAATACTTGCGTATGGCGCGGCGGGATATTCAAGAAGATTTGAATGTAGATAATTACAAGTTTAAGAACTGCAATTCATTCAAGTACTTAGGTACCCTTATAAATGACAAAAATATCCTATCCTCAGAATTACATGCCCGAATTCACTCCGGCAATAATGCTTTTTTTGGCCTTAGAGGGCTATTGTGCTCAAAATGGCTATCCCGCTCCACAAAATTCAAGATTTACACTTCCATTGTTCGGCCAGTTGTGTTGTACGGATGCGAAGCCTGGAGTCTGACTCAAAAACAAGAAAAATCTCTCCTCACATTTTCATCATCTAGTTTTTCTACATTTATTCTTTTCATCGTAATAACTTTCGTTCTTTTCAACATTTTAACTTTACCTATCATTACTGTGGCACCCAAGAGATGATGGTCTGATCCCACGGATACATTTTGGTAGACTCTGACATCTCTTGACGGAACATTATGGAACCTCTCATACATTCTTCCATACATATGTAGTCAATGGTAGTACGAGTATTTGGCCCATACCACGTATATGTGTGCACGTCTTTATGCTTAAATCAGGTATTTGATATAAACATACCATGCTCCACACACATGTCGACAAGACGTCTCCCACTTCCATTGATGACACCTCTTCCATTTGGTCCCACGACCCTCTCATATTCATAATTTCTTCTACCTACCCATCCATTCATGTCACCAAGAAGCAACAACAACAACAAAACACGCACGACATAATCGTAAAATTGATTTATTTGAAAATTAATATTGCACTAATGTCTCTAAGTAGAGAATACACAATTGACAACAGATTCCGATATTTACCCCAATAATTCCAAGCTAAATCCCACTCAAAACAATCACCACAAGTTTACGGCTGAGACGTATAGAAGAAAATGAAGGTAGCGAATCAGTTTTTTTTGTGTTTTCCATACTGCATCAAAGAGTTACCATACGCGAAAAAATACAGGGATGCAAGATTTTTGTCAGTTTCAATGAAAACGGTAACACACTAAAAGAAAAATTTCGAAACCAAAAATGGAGAAAAACATTAGCAACTAATATTTCGTGCATAAATAAATAAATATTCTTGTGGCTAGTACAGAAAATAAAAGATACGGTACTAAGGCATATGTAAAATACTCAACTTTATAAACATTTGACTATGTTGATCGTATCTTGCCATCAAAGGGTCAAAAACGGATTGGCGACATGTAAAATTTATATGAGAATGGAAAAAAGGCGATTTTGTTTTATTTTTTAATTACATCGCTACTTCATGCTTTTTGCAGATTGTTTTTGTATTTCGATACGCTTTTCAAAAACTTAACTCTAATAAATCTAGAATTCAGTAGACATCACCAGTTTTTATGAAAAAACTGAAAATCATTAGGCGACACACGCACAAGACAAAAGGTACGAATTTCGACGGCGATACCCTTATGTCAATTTTTTTTTTGTAATTACACATACAGCATGTGTATGCGCACACTTACATGATTTTGATTGTAAGTTTGACTCTAATATGAATCTTAACTGTTAATAAAACTTCGTTGACGGTAGACTATCTATATATAGATGTAAAGATAAGAATAAGTGTAAGAGACTCTATAAAGATTCTGGCCATGCCTATTGAAAATATGGCGTTATTAGTTATTACTATAAAAGTAAATAATTATATTGTGTATTGTTTGTGTATTAACACTGTGAAAATTCATATTGTTTAATTTTATAATTTTTGGATGAATTAAAACAATGACGTTTAATTCATTATTTAATTTTATTTCATAATTGCCATATATAGCTTTTTTTTTTTTTTTTTTTAATTTGTAAGTTAATATATTTATTTTGCTGAATTATTTTTTACCTACCTGACTGAGATTTATACCTTTTGATCAAATTTATTATTTTAAAAAAGACTTATCATGTATTAATAAGTTTTATTTCTTGATTGCCATATAGAGCTATTCGTTGTTTTATTTTGTTTTATTCTGCTGAATGATTTTTACCTACCTGACAGTAATTTATACCTATTGACTAAATTTATTAAAAATCTTTTACTGTAATCATACCTGATGATGACCTATAATCTATAATATCTATAATCTAAGGTGCAAGGATATATTCATTTAAAGCTCTCAGATGTATGCCCACAAACCAACACGTGTAGTTCGCGCTTACAAATTCTGAATGCGTACTTACAAATAAAATCCAAACCTCAAATGAACATAAGCCCCACAACTTTTGCCAACCTTCCCTGAAACAGGGGTGAAATTGGCAAAGTGAACCATTTTTTACAGTGTGGGTGGTCAGCCTCATACCAACCTATAAGTCAAGGACCTACTAGGTTGAAAACGCGTTAGTAATTTGTTTAAAGATTTTAATCTTTTTAAATAAATTTTATAGTGAAAATAAACTTTGTTTGAATTAATCCAAAAATTATAAAATAAAAAAGTAAATAATTATTGGCAAGTACCTATTAATGGTTCAATTCCTAATCAATCTCAATTTTAGGTTTTTGGGACAATTGGGATGCGGGGCTTCCTTTTTGTTTCCTAAATATGTTTTAAATAATAAAATGTCATGTTAAAGTAAAAGCAATATACAGGAGACCTATGTCTAGCAGTTAATTGTAAGAGATTTACAAAAAATATTTAAAACATATTGCATTTGAATAATACGATATGTAATATTGACATTACGCACTTTTAAAGTTACTTGATTCACTGTGATACGCGGGAGATCTCCGACAGACAGTGTAAAAATACGAAATTTTGCTTTTATACAAAGTTATAATTGATTTACCTTTTTAATTTATATATATTTTGTACACAAACACCTTCTAAAACATTGCTGAGGTTTTTTTTTACTTTTTCATATCGGAATTTTGATTTTAAGACATTTTTTTCCCCGCAGAAATGACAAGCGTGCTCTCCCGTCAACGATTCATCTCCAAGTGAATCAGTTCTAGAGTATTTGCCGCTTATATTTGGGGCAATTCAACTCATCTTTCAAAAATCTTAATAAAATACAGAAAATGATTTTAATTAAAAATTGATACAGAAACTGACAGATTATTATGTGGACTTTGATATTTACAGTAAGAAAAAACAGAAAACAAAACAAAAAAGCTAGTTTTTGAGCACTCAAAATTGATATTTTCGGCACATTTTTGGGGTTCCTAAAAGTGTTGATATTAGTATCAATTTACAAAAAAACAAAAAAATCGTCAATTACCATTGTTAACAACAATATTTTCTAAAATATTGTAGAACATTTAAAATACAAAAAATTGACGTATGTACTTGTTAATGAGGGTTCAAAAATGCCTATTTTGTAGAAATGCGTAATCGACTTCCCGTATTTAGTTTTTAGTATTTTAAATTGAGTTTATTTTTTCATTCTAAAACCAAATAATTAAAGTTGATACTTGCCATTTTCTATTTCAACACATTAAAATTTATTACTGTCGTTACTAATGTACATAAATAAACCTCGAAAACACTCAAAAACGCCGAATTTCTACAACTGTTCGAAAATATTGAGACAGCGTCGTTAAGTTATTGGGCGATGCCGTCTCACTACAATAGTTACAATGATCACTTCAAAATAAGATTTCTTCGCTCATCTTTTCCATTTTCTGAAGAACAGCCATTCCCAAATTTACAAATCCACAAAACTATTGAATCTCATTTATAAAAAAAAGGCAGGATAAAATCTGCGGGGTCAGCTAGTATATATACATATATATATACAAGGATAATTTATTTATAAGGTACACATAATAAAAGAGCGCCGTTTTTGTGTGTGTCACACCTCAAGGGCCCTCTCAAATCACGGATAAGATTTTTTGTAAAGATGCGTCTTTAGTGCTCCTTTAAAGACACCAACAGTTTCTGCCTTCCTCACATTAGGTGGTAGTCTGTTCCACTCCATTGGACCCGCAAACCGGAAAGTACGGTCCCCAAAATTAGTGCGCGTCTGACGTGACGGCTGGACTAAGTCAACCACCCCACACTCCGCAGATCTGAGAGTTTGGCGTCTCAAATCTATCTCAACACGTGAGAACATGTCAGATAAGTATGAAGAAGCCATACCATTGACAGCTTTGTAAACCATCAGACAAACATGGTAGACCACCCTCTCTGGAAAACGAAGCCAATGCAGTTTTTTCAACAATGGAGTAATTTGGTTAAATTTAGACATCCCGAATATGAGTCTTGCTGCAGAGTTCAGCACAGATTGAAGCCGGCTGAACTGTTTTTTCGGCTGACCTATATACAGCGTTGAGCAATAGTCAACCCGAGACATCACAAAAGCGTTAACCAGAGTCCTGACCGCCCCTGATGGTAAACATCTCCTGATTGCCTTTATCTGGCGAAGTTCAAAAAACGAGGAGGATATCGTGTTATTCAACTGTTCTCCCATTGTGAGGTTCCGATCCAGTGTGACTCCTAGAAGTCTCACTGAATCCGACGGCTAAAACAGCTGTCGCAAATGATCTCCCCAAAATCATCATCTGGATCTGCTCCATCTCACTATGGCCTGTATCCTACAATCCTTTATCAGGTGTTGATGTGGTCATTGCGGATGCGATCTCATTATTTTTTGCCTGTGATTATTCTCAACTTTCATTTCTGAGACCTTCCCGGCTGCAAGTCTCATCACCACGGTAATTCTTACCTACCGAATATCGGTAATATTTGTATGAAGACCTGGCAATCCAAGATGGCCGCCAGTGAACAGCTGATTAGTCTCCATACACATATTACCGATATTCGGTAGGTAAGAATTACCGTGATGATGAGACTTCCAGCCCAGGCCAGCAGCGCTTCGGTTATTCTTGTGTTCGCAAAATGTGTCAGCAACCTGGTTGGTATGCGGCTGACCACCCATGCTGTAAAAATGGTTCACTTTGCCAATGTCACCCCTGTTTCAGGGAAGGACGGCAAGAGTTGCAGGGTGTATGTCCTTTTGAGATTCGGTTTTTATGTTGTAGGTTCACATGAGGCATGTGCAAGCGCGAACTTGTACGTGTCTGGTTGTGCTAATGCATGTAATGTGAATCTCCAATGTTACATATCTTTTCAACTTAGATTAGATTAGAACCTGATACAATCTTTGAGTTTGACGTCAATTTTCTCGGTAAATGTTTTGCTGCCATCATTTTTTGCCTCCCTGGTCATCTTGTTTGTTTGCCTCCCTGGTCATCTTGTTTGTTTGCCTCCCTGGTCATCTTGTTTGTTTGCCTCTCTGGTCATCTTGTTTGTTTGCCTCTCTGGTCATCTTGTTTGTTTGCCTCCCTGGTCATCTTGTATGTTTGTCTCCCTGGTCATCTTGTTTGTTTGCCTCCCTGGTCATCTTTTTTGTTTGCCTCCCTGGTCATCTTGTTTGTTTGCCTCCCTGGTCATCTTGTTTGTTTGCCTCCCTGGTCATCTTGTTTGTTTGCCTCCCTGGTCATCTTGTTTGTTTGCCTCCCTGGTCATCTTGTTTGTTTGCCTCCCTGGTCATCTTGTTTGTTTGCCTCCCTGGTCATCTTGTTTGTTTGCCTCCCTGGTTATCTTTTTTGTTTGCCTCCCTGGTCATCTTGTTTGTTTGCCTCCCTGATCATCTTGTTTGTTTGCCTCCCTGGTCATCTTGTTTGTTTGTCTCCCTGATCATCTTGTTTGTTTGCCACCCTGGTCATCTTGTTTGTTTGCCTCCCTGGTCATCTTATTTGTTTGCCTCCCTGGTCATCTTGTTTGTTTGTCTCCCTGGTCATCTTGTATGTTTGTCTCCCTGATCATCTTGTTTGTTTGTCTCCCTGGTCATCTTGTTTGTTTGCCTCCCTGGTCATCTTGTTTGTTTGCCTCCCTGGTCATCTTGTTTTTTTGCCTCCCTGGTCATCTTGTTTGTTTGCCTGGGCGGGAATGCGATATTTTCCGATTCACTTGCTCCGTCGGCAAAAAAGTGGCGCGAATCTCGTCAACGGAAGTCATTCGATATCGACGATGATGTTTTTTTTTTAAACCAATTTTCGGCTGTTATAGCGATGATGCCTTTTCGAGCGTGAAACTTTTTAGCTCGCAAGAAAAATGATAAAATACGTTTTTATTTTATTTTCCATCAAATAACAGTCTTGCCTGGACGACGGCGCAGACCGCGGACTTTGTAGTTTGTACAGTCATCGTCAACATAACCATTGACATGAAAAAGCGAGGTCAGTCTTGGCCTCTTTCATCAACTGCTGCCAGCGCTGGCAGTCACTCAGTGAGCATTCTTACTTCATATATATTACACATAACATTATCCAGGATCGTTCATTGAATCGCGGCAAAATATTCCTGAATTCGGTCTGGAAAGTCTCAAAGATTCAATAGTTTGGAATTTTTCAAGTTGAGTTCATTTTCAGCCCTTTATTGTCTATCATTTGCCTCCATGCAGAGTTCAATTCTGCTATTCTATACATTGTTATTTATCTATTATCTATAATCTAAGTTGCAAAGATATACCTATTAACATTCAAAACTCTTATCAAATGCATGCCCACAAACAGACACGTGTAAGTTCGCGCGGGCAACAAACCGACAAGAATGGAACAAACTCTTGGATTCAGCCAAGGCTCACCCAGGGCTGTCGAGCTTAGGATGATGATGATTGAAGTTCGCGCTTACAAATGCTGAATGTGAACTAAACCTTAAATGAACATAAACACTGCAACTTTTGCCGACCTTCCATGAGACAGGGGTGAAAGTGGACCATTTTTTACAGTATGGGTGGTCAGCCTCATACCAACCTATAAGTCTAAGTCTAAGTATCATTTACAGATATAAGTAAAATGAGCGCACATCCTGGAAAATCAGCGGCCGGGTTGCTAGAGAAAAGGCAAACTAATATTTTGTTATTTGTTGCTATAGGAGTGACATAGAACTGTGGCGTAAACCGACTGAAAAGAAAAACAAATTTGGAACATTGGAAGAAGTGCCCTACTGTGGCTATAGTGGCAATCAACGGCGCTGTGTAAAATAGGAGATGAGATTGCCCACAAATTTACACTACGGGACTACGGTCCTAACAAACTAATAACCAAATATTAGTTAGCTTTTATCCCCAGTAACCCAGCCGTGTGATGTCACAATTTTGTTATCGGTAGAAATGTTCAGATTTCATTATTATTATTCTTCTCACTTATCCGTATCCGAGTCCAATATAACAATGATCAATTGTAAACTTGAAAGAAATGTAATATTGATTATTGAGTCATGACTAAGTCCCAGTATATACCAGCAGTAGGCAGCGCAGGGAGATAGGGCTGTGATGTGATGTGACTTGTGAGGAGCAGTTATGCTGAGTTTGTGGAGCGCACAGTTCGACGTTCTCTGACGGGTCAACGATCCATACCAACTTATTTTTTTCAATTTCGACTGGATAAATCGATAATACCTGATCTGTGGATAACACCTACATGGCTACATATTATACTTGTTAATGTATCAACTGGAAAAATTACACGAAAGAATAAACGAATGACCGGTCCGTAACTCAGTGGTAACACTGCGGACTCTGAATGGGAAGGTTGTGGGTTCGATTCCCGGCGGAGCATTTTTTATAGCATATTTTCAAATTTATGCCCTTTGCCAATGTCACCCCTGTTCCAGGGAAGGTCGGCAATCGTCGATTGGATTTTAATGTAAAAGTACACATTCAGCATTTGTAAACGGGAACTCACACTTGTTTGTTTGTGGGCATGCATTTGATATGAGCTTTGAATGTAATTACATACAGGTATATCCTTGCAACTTAGATTATAGATTATATATAGATGCCCCATCTATCAAAAATAGCAGGGCATGTGTCAGGGTGGATGGAGAATACGATGGATCTGAGAATGGCGGTACACAGTGGCATATTGTTACCGACCTTGATGTCTCGAAGTGAAGCATGGACAGTAAGTGACAGTGAAATGAGTAAAGTATGTACAGTGGAAATGAAGCATGACAGGAAAAACTCTGAAGGATAGAATTAGAAATGAATGTAAGTTGAAAGAGGATGTGAAAGTCAAGGTACAAAAAAATGTGATGAGATGGTTTGAGCATGTAGAAAGAATGATGGATGATTAAAGACTTACAAAGTGTATATACATAGGATATGTGGAAAGGAAATTAGGAAAGGGAAGACCGAGCAAAGTATGGGTGTATCAGATTGAGAAGATGGTGAAACAATGGGATGTACAAATTGAGTGTAAAAGAAGAAAATACATGAAAAAGGTGTTGGATATGAATGAATTGAAAGAGGTATGTAAGGATAGGAAGAAAAGGAGGCAGCTCTGCAGAGGCTCTGGCCCCCCCTAGCGGAACGGCGACGGAGTTACAGTTACAGTTTACATGCCGAGTCCCTTGGGAAATCATGAATGTCACCCTTGTTTGGACTCTGCCTTGAACGCAAGCGTTCTACTGAGCTACAGGCCGGACCAGACTTTTAAAGTTAGATTAGTTAAAATGACTGTGTGGTCTGTTTTTTTTACATCTAACTATTTTTTCTCCCTACTATTGTAGCGTACCTACATTCATATCAGTCTTTTTAATATTTTTTTAATTCATTAAATCACAGGTAGGTATAAATTCGTGTTCCTAATGACGTTTGAAATAAGAACCAGCCTAATGGCAAGTAAGAAAACGGCGCGTGTAATTAGAGTCGAGAACATTCCAAATATCAAGTAATTGCGATAGAGAATACTTGGAGAATAATATGTTAGTTCCAATAATTTTGTTTATTGCATAACATCAGTAAATGAAAAAGTACCGTCCATTTTATTTTTGAGTTGAAGCATTTCGATTTGATGAGCTGAAGTACGATGGGTGAAGGGCCTTTTGTAGTGTGTGCTTTTTTTGTTAAAAACTCCAAATTAAAATCGTTTTTTTTTTTTAGATTTCAATAACACAAAGTTCGGCTTAATAAATAAATAAATACTAAAAATGGTTGGATTAATAAACCTATGAAGTACTTATTACAGGGGCAAAGCTAATGTAACTTTGATTCGTCATATTTTTATGATTGTTTGTATATTTTTATGATAGTCGGTGTTATGGCCGCGGGGATCAAGACAGGTTATTTGGAACCGGATAACGCTGGTTCGAATCCAGCGACGATAACTTCGACCCTGGTTCAACAGATGCCGTTGCATGCACACAAGATTCTGCTTTCGCATAAAGACAACTGGCCAGGCGAAGTAGGTTGGTGGATTGCTTATTTTTTACTTACACAAGCAGCATATGTACGCGCGAACTTACATGCGCCTGCTTGTGGGAATGCATGAGCTAGATTGTAGATAGATTTTCGCTCTTGGTTATTTCGTTGGCACTTTACGTTCCTCTTTTACGGTTCTTGTTCTGATTTCATGCTATTTACAATGAAATGATTGTGCTTACGCAATGTTGTAGAGCAACAATTGTTTTTTTTTCTTGTGCGGAAAATGATTGCGATCACTTGCATGGCTATTTTAATAAATTTACAAGATAACAAAGAAATATGCATCTACACGCATACAATGTTGTCTATTCTTCAATAAAAGTAGGTACTTACCCAGCAAGCAGCAACTAGTTGATAGTTTTGTGCATTTATTTCGTGATTGTTGTTTAGTTAGGATTTTCGAAAGTTATAAAAAATGTAGCCCAGTGATTTATTGTGCTTTTTATTTGCATTTAATAATTATTGACAATAAGCTTCTAAAAGTACGTTTTTTCAAGCTTAAGAGTTTCTCACAGTTATTGCTAAATTAGGTATTAAACTATCCTCTCACTTCTTTCATTTTTCGTGAATAGAGCAACACGATGATTTAGCATACCATGTTATTTTGCATAATTCTTCGCAATAATTTGTGAATTTTCATATAAAGTGTAAGGAACGTAGCAAACTGAACGCTCAAATCGTGAGATTTATTTTTACGTTTTGTAATACCTGATCCAGATTACAGTTTCACTCCGATGAGGTAAGTGTGAGCAACAACACGAAATGTATTATTTTATTATAATGGATGTAGGCAGAGATATAAAACACGATCACCGGTTAGGTAACAAAGTCTCAGAGTAGTATTGGCCTTGAACTCATCACTCGTTATCCGGCCTCAGAGCAGTGAAGTACTCAGTACTCGCTGGATGTAAAATATTATCTCGTTGTACTCTCTGCTCTACGATGGTGGTTTCCTATCACTGCCAGTCGCTAGCGGCTAGTCGACTCTCTGTAACCACTAGCACAAATGCCGGTTATCGAGAATCTCTATTTATCATAGTCAAAAGTCATGCACCTTCATTCTGCTCGCTTTGAGTGCCTATACGAACGCGATGCTTCGCCACACCAAACGTGGATACTTAAGATTTGTATACGAGTGGTTGAGGTGTGCTTGGTAGGTACTTATTCTATAGGTATTTGAGTGTGGTTCAAAGTCTACAAGAGAAATATTTTTCTTCATTTCAAAATAATAGGTACAGAGAGCATGCTTGTGAGTAAGTAATGGCGGTATTCACCATTGCCATCTCACATCTGAACGCTTAAGTTTTGCTAAGGAAAAATTCCTAGTAAGTATCGAAATAGATTACTACTATTTCGATACTTACTAGAAATGTTTAGATTTTGTAGGGTTTGTGTATTCACACAGTGAAAATTCATTTTATTTAAAATAATATTTTTTTTTTCCAAAACGTTTTTGAAAAAAAGAATTTTATTTTAAATATATATTTTTCCTTAGCAAAACTAAAGCATTCACATGGCAATGGTGAATACCGCCATAAGTCTTTTTGTGTGGATGGTGTAGATATTGCGACCACAGAAAGCGATCTGTATCTTGAGACAGAGATTATTTTCTTCTGTACAATAATCGATTTTACCACAATATTTCATTTAATGTGAGTTTATCAATTAAAATAGACACACATTTTCATAAAAATAAATCCTTAAGTTAGATTTTCTTAAAAAAGAAAATGAAATGACTGAAGGAAACTTTTTGAAAATGGAAGTCAAAAACTCTAGAACAACTTTATCAAGCTATCTCATAACAAGAATAAAAACAAAAAATACCCCAACATAAAAACCCTTTTTTATACGTAGGTAGTACCTACACAGTACACGCCATTGAGTCATTTTGTAGATTGACAACTTATGACTACACTCACAAAATCATCTCAAAGGTATAAGCTCATATTTTATCAACATCACCAAGATCTACCATTGTCCACAAACTGACAAGTGTTAAAAGCCGCCAGTATTACATATAATAACTAATGTGTGATTGTGCAGTGTGTACTGACCCAGTTAACCTTTTGAAGTTCAAAGACATGAGCTCAGTTTGGCAACATTGTGATAATATGACTTAAATGGAGCGGTCAGCAACAAATCATTTCTGGTCCTTATTATCTCAATAGTTTTGCATGAAAAATTTCAAGGGTAAGTTTTAAAAACACCCATGTTGTAAAAATGGTTCACTTTGCCAATGTCACCCCTGTTACAGGGAAGGACGACAAGAGTTGCAGGGTGTATGTCCATTTGAGATTTTGTTTTTATGTTGTAGGCTCACATGAGGCATGTGCAAGCGCAAACTTGTACATGTCTGGTTATGAGAATGCATGTAATGTGAATCTCCAATGTAACATATCTTTGCAACTTAGATTAGATTAGATAAGTAAGTCCAATGATCACTTTACGTATAAAAAAAAAGACTTAAATTTCTACTACAAAAAAAAACTACCTACATCAATGGTGAAACAAAATACTATTTTAATTTGCACTCATGTCCAAGACTTCTTTAGAAAGAGTTTTAAGCAATTAAGTAACCGCCATTTTTTTGGAAGACGTTGTACAAAAAAAACTGGTAAAGTTTGTCAAACAAATGACGAGGAATAAACTAATTTTTGTGCATTTTAAAAAAAAAATTTCGACCCAAAACAAGGCTGTCTCATTTGCACTAATTCGTGCGGAACTCAGACTGTCGAGACAGCAATATTCAAATTGCCTGGGCGTGTGCAATCTGTGTGGATTTTCTTTGGTTTCAAAATGATATCGTGTTATTCGCACATCACAGGTTTTTGCTGTGTTTATATTTGTGATATTATGCTTAGTCCGGAGGCGGGGCAGATCGTCTCACAACGTTGCCAGCTCGACCTCCGTTCACGGCTTTGTATTTACTGAAGTCGGTCCATGGCTCAGTCATGGCACTATCTACCTACAATATACCTGATACCTGCTTGTACGTGCTCCCTTTGTCTATTCACTATTGCCTGCCTTGCCTTCTTGTGAGAGCAGCCGTGTTCGGAATTTTGCTTCAGTTTATTTTTTACAAGCCGAAGCCAAACCATGCAAGGGGCAAGGCGAACAGGGCCGGTTGAACCATTGACTAATAAACTCCATGGGTTAAACAAATATTTCATTTCGAAATAGCAAAGGCACATCAAAATATTAAGTACAGTCTTAAGACAATCAACAGGATATAATTTTAATCGCATTTTTGCAATGATAAGATAGCTGAAATGATACATACTTTAATCATTTTATCAGATAAGCATTTCATTTATTTGTTGCATTGAGAAAATTTGACGATGATATTTCAAATGATGTAATCGTTTCCCATACTAATGATATAATACCATATAGCCCCATCACCCCTAGTCTGAAAAACAAGAGGTAGGTCGATCAAGTATCTAATTTTGTATTCCGCTTATGGTCAAGATTCAATATAGCTTTGTTGTCAGGTGTCAGAAAAGTTTTTTCTGTCAGATTTCAACGATTACTTTTAAAATTAAATATGACTAGTGGTTATCGCTTAATAATATTCAAGGTTGAAGTTACCTTTTAATTCAAATAATAATAATCATTATATAACTACCTAAGTTGATGACTCCACTGGCGCCTACCGCATGCCGTGTTAATAACCGACAAAACATATCCAATACCGAAATAGATAACTACTATAAAAAATACATTATTTAATGTATTTTTTTGTATCAATGCTGCTAAATATATTCACGTTACGAGTATGTATCGACATAATATCAGTTGTATATCCGCAAGCCAGTATTTATTACATTCAACAAGCGACACATTCCAAATCGACAAAATAATATGTTACAATGCATTTATATAATAATTTTCCTTCTCAAAGCATATTATCAAAAAATAGTCCATACGCGCTAGGACGTGCACTAATAAAAGCCCTGCAAAAAAGTAAGGCTAAAATCAGTGTTGCCTACAATAGAGACAAAAACATTTAAAATGAACGAACAGTTAAGTAAAAAAAAATCAGTCAAATAAGTACATGAGTGATACCCCAGAAATTGATGTAATTTTTCATGTTGAAATATTTTTCATGCCGTTTTAAAATCACGGAATGCAAAGATCGCGCTTGCCTGTAAATAATTTCAAAGTGGATTTAAATGGCTGCGGTTTTATTTTCTCACGTCTGTGGCGAAAGCGAAAAATATTCAACAGGTGGAAGCAACAAACCAAAGAAGGTACACAAGCTGTACGCTGCACGGGCGGCCAACCGTGGGCAACTGCAGTCAGATGGAAAATTTTATACGTTTCGTTTTTACTTCCCACCCTAATGTCCAATGCAATTTAAAATACGATAACCGTATGCATATTACCTGCCGCAATGACAATTCAACCATAGTTATTATCCAGCGAAACAAAGGAACTGTCGAATGAGGAAATTTCCGAATGATTTCGTGAAAATTAAGTTTACTGAATGGTTTAAATGCCAATATAAGGGAATATAATCTTATACACATATAAAATTCTCGCCTCAAAATGTTTGTGGTTGAACTCCTCCGAAACGGCTTTACGGATCCTCATGAAATTTTGTAGGCTTATTTGATTTGTATCAGAATCGGACAAGTATATTTCATACAGCCATACGATTAAGAAAACCGTACACAGATTTTTTCTATCAGTTTTTTCGACGAAATTTTTTTTTTATTCTTCTGTTATTATTCACCATAACATACATACGATCTGAAATTTTCACATTATGAATCCAACTTTTCAATTGAGTAAGCGCATCGTTCTCTCGATCATCTGCCCGTACCTTCTTGTTGTTGTTAAAAGATCAAGCAATGAATATGCCAGGTGCTTTAATGAAATACATTAAATTAAGAATTTCATGATCGGTATTTTTTCCAATCTTTGTAAGAATAAAAAGTTCAAACTTTATCTTATACCACTTTTATTGTAATTTTATATTCGTTAATAGCGTTTTCAGAACACCTTAGTCTTCGCGTAATAAACAATTACATTTTTTTTTGTTTTATCGGTGGTTATCATCTACAGCTCTTTGTCTACATCTCATTCTCACACACTCACAATACCTTCATACGTTATTTTTCTTTTAAAACTAAAATATTTACCTACTTAAAATTATGTACATGGCAGAACAACGTTTGCCGGCTCAGCTAGTTAACTATATAAGTTTTAGTAAGATGTAGCTGGTGACCTAGAATATGTTTGTAAGGTTGGTGATGGATGACTTCGAGCTCTATTGAAGTAGATTTACTAGTGCGCAGGTATAATATGACTAGAGAAGTTTCTGGACAAAGGAAAGTATCGAACCCAATCCTAGCGAAGATGACATGAGAACATGAGGGGGGCTAGGTTAGCAATATTCCGAATTAATTTCAAAATGTGTAGTTGAGATAACGCTGGCAGCATTCCTTTCCCACGAACACTCGGCGTTTAATGCGTATTCCACAAAAGGCGAAGACAAATAAGAACGAGATAATATCAGATGTATCCAATGTTTTATTTTATTTTAATAATTCCCGGCCGCAGCGAGTTCCGAGTATTGCTCACCTGTAATTACCTATTATGCCGACGCGGTCCGAGAAATAATGATACATAATGGCCTCTGCGGTCTGCCGGCAACAAAAAACCAATCTAGAAAAAGTCAGCCAACAAAAAACACGGCAGCCATTCCAAATTACATTACTTGCTGAAAGAATCCAATTTGGAACGCGAAAATACCCGCGCTAAATTTAAATTCAAATTTGCAAAATAACGCTCTTTTGTTTGTCACTTTCAAATTCAGACAAAGGTGATCGAAAAGTTTTATCAAACTCTAAACTCAAACAAAAAATAAAATCTTTTTGTTTCAAAATAGATACGATATATGAGCATACTTTTGGATTTTTTTTACATTTTGAAGTCCGAGGCCCTGTTGCCAAACCTCTGCTAGCCCCGAGCCACCGGTCATTTCCGAGAAACCGAGCGAGCTCAATTATACATTACGGAGCGGCGCGTTCTCTTCGTGAAACAATCATGGAGACGTTCCCACGGCGAAGCGGCGCCAGCATCAGCATCAGCAGCAGTTATTAAAGATGCTTTCTCAATTCTGTGGATGAGTGTGGATCTAGTCATGAAGTCAAAAGTAACATGCACTAAACCCGCACCCACCGAAAGAAATTGATACAATATACGGTATGCAACAATTTGTACACTAAAAACTTCTAATGGCAAATTATTCACGCACAGTTTACGTCACGTATTGTTATCGGTGGAAACTACACGATTGTTTTTTTGTTGTAATGTTGAAATGAGTGCAGCTACTCGCCACTCTACTCGACAGCACAAGCACACTGGACGACTCGCTGCTTTCAAATAAAGCGGTTGAGATTTTTGAAATGTTTCGTGAGATGTGGAAGGGTGGTGGGGGAGGTGTGGTGGGGGAGATGCAACCAATGGCAGCTCATTGTACGGGCGGGGAGAGGGGACGGCGTCATATGGACATGCCACACAAACAAGAATAGCTCTACACACAAACATTTAAAAAAATATATTTAAAAAAAAAGTACAAATAAAGATGTTTCATTGCCGAATATTCTCCCGAATATATTTAATTGATTGGAATAAATTAATTAAACACTAGTCTAGTTGTCGGTGTTACAATGAATATATTTTCAGGGAATAGTTATTTATGCCACTGCCTAGTAATGATAGTCTTTGTAACACGAGTGCTATTTTGTGCCATGAGGCGCAGCCGAATGGCACAATAGACAGCAAGAGTGTTACAAAGACTAATTACGTGCAGTGGCATACAATACTTTTTCTACGACCATGAAATACATAACAAAATAGTAAATAATAGTTATTATAATGTACTCGTCCATTTGAAGTAAGTAATACCCCACCTTTGTCAAACCGTGTAATTAATCATTCCCCTCGATTATCTAATCTAATCTGCAAAGATATATTACATTTGGGATTCATTTTAAATTTATGCCCACAAGCAGACACATATAAGGTTGCGCTTATACATGCCGCATATTCAATTCCAAAACTCAAATAAACATAAGCCCTGCAACCACTGAAGCAGGGGTGTCATTGGCAAAGTGAACCAAGTTTTAAAAGCATAGATGGTTAACCTCATACCGACCTATTAGCCAAGTAACTGTTTAAGTTTGTTTTTTTTGCGGTGCAAATATTTTGCATTATTTTCCTTTCAAGCCTTCTGTTTTCCTTCGAAAAAAGGAAAGCTATAATTTGGAGTATTTTGATAAATAACATTGATGAATTATTACACTTTTAACAATTTTTATTTGACTCTACGCATAAAATATATTCATTTTCATTTGAACAAAGATTGAACATAGTGGGGAGGAACTATCAATAAATTGAAAATATTCATGTAATGGCTGACGTTTAAACGTGGTTGCTATGGAAACGGCCAATGATAGTTTGTTATCGGTCGCTTAGAAGGATAGCCTCATACAAGATTGATACTCGAAATTAAAAAAATGTTCCATTTCTGACAATGCGCATGCGCACATTTTCATTTCAACACCGTTACCAGTTGCGTAATGTAACATTACGCAACGGGTGTGGAAATGTATAGCATTGTGATTGCGTTAGCCGTTTTGTAATTAGTAAATTACCAAATGGGAGTTGAAAAATAGTTTTATCTCTTGGGCGTCTTGATGGGTGGACCGCAACCTTGTACGAGGCACCTAATTTATCATATTTTTTCGGTTATCTTTCCTAATATGTAGTTTTAAAGTTTGAACAAACAGCTGCTGAAAGACAGCCCTTATAATAAAACATGCTAAATGATTATTACCTTAGGAAGACTTAAAAAAACTTTCGGAATTGTTGCTAACCCCGGTTTCAGAGTAGAGCAGGAAGCATTGCATGATCTATGCCGATGTGAGTTTTTTGTAGTAAGTACACATTCAGCATGTGTAATCGCGAACTTACATGTGTCTACTTGTGCAAATGTTAAATATTAACATATATTTTCAACTTATATTATAGATTATTAATTATTTAATTGACCGTGTTACCATATTGATACCGTGTTGACCATATTGTTACCATATTGTTACCGTGTTGACCATATTATTAAAGTAAATAAACCCTTATTTGTTCATGTTAAACTTATCTTTTACTACACAACCTTCCCAAAATACAAGTGAGCAATGCCAAGGAAAGAACCCCACGCCCTGAGAGTGATGCTGATGAGAGCTAGCCGGATGTAAGTATCCTGGAGATACCTTTCAATCTTAACATAACAACACAAGCTTCCTATTATTTTCTTTACTTTTTAGCAATACTCCTTCGTTTTTTCCATTTTCTTCTTGAGATCAACTTGACACGAGATGAGTTATTTGACATTACATTTCTTTGTTTATTGTAAACTCCCTTGAGTAGGTACATTCAAATTTTCCTTGATGGGGGAAGTAACAAGGCTGGCACCAGTAGGGTGACGTAATATTTCCCCGGCTTTATGTTTCAACTCCACTAATTTAATGAGATCGGAACATTTTTGAATTTGGAACCCTTTTCTCGGCGAGCAAACGTCAGTCTTGTATGAGACTGACAGTGACGTCCTTAGCAACCAATACAAATATATTTGCATGCCTTTTTCCTAGCGCCCGGCCGGGTGACGACACAATATTGTCTGCCAAGTCAAGGGTGAACCTCATAAATTTTAACTACAAAAATAATGTAAATAAAAGGTTTACCATCCGCACTCACTGGCATATTAAGGCGTGTTATAAAATGGTTATAAAGCTAAATCTTCCATTTTTGTTTCTTACACTTTATGGTCTCAGCAAAATAGTTACAGTAATGAAAAAAATCAAGCATGTTTATTAATTTTTTATCTTAAGTATAAAGCTTGAGCAAAATATTATATAACTTACGAATTGCCACCACAAAAAAATATTTAAATAAACGCGTTTTCTTTTACATTTTTAGCTTTTTTTTCGTGTGTGCTGTGTTTTGGATTTTTTTTTTGCTTTTAATTACAGAACTATACATTGTTTAGGTTCCGTACAATGTTCCGTACTCAACATTTTTAACCTAAACAATGTATAGTTCTGTAATTAAAAAGCAAAAACAATATTCCAAAATACAGCACACACGAAAAAGAAACTAAAAATGTAAAAAAACCCAGTTTTTTTTAAATATTTTTTTGTGGTAGCAATTCTTAAGTTATATATTTTGTTCAAGCTTTATAATTAAGGTAAAAAATTAATAAACAATCTTGATTTTTTTCATTATTTTGCAACTATTTTGCTAAGACCATAAAGTGTAAGAAACAAAAACGGCAGATTTAGCTGTATAACACGCCTTAACTTGATTTATTATCTCATTGGTTTTGTTAGTGATTGAGATGTTGTGTACAGAGCATTACGTTTCCCAAACAGCGGCGCTTTGTCGTTTCTACTACTACTACCGCAGAGTAAGTTACTTACCTGTGACTATACCTACCTACGTGTACTAACATGAGTGCAACAGGTAACAAAATAATTATCGTGTTTTTGTCCGTGGCCTACCCCACGACAATGCCACCAACCTCGATACAATAAATTTATGCATTTTTCTGGAATAATTTTTGTTTTTTTTACGAGAAAAACCTGCACAGGTAGGCATGCAAGTACCTGTGACAGGAAATGACGGTATAATAGGCATTATTCATGAATTTGAAACTTTTTTACTTTAATTTTAATGATATATTTTTAATCATGGGAAACAATGCCCTGCCTGTCTAAGTGTCTACTATTGTAGACCAGTTATAGTATACTGTCAGTGGCGTAGCGTGGGTGGGGCGGAGGGGGCGGCCCGCCCCGGGCGACAGCCCGCGGGGGCGCGGGTCGCCAGTGAAGCGGGTTGAGATCTGATCATATACTCTGTGATCTGAT
Source organism: Agapetus fuscipes (assembly GCA_951799405.1). Lineage (NCBI taxonomy): Eukaryota > Metazoa > Arthropoda > Insecta > Trichoptera > Glossosomatidae > Agapetus > Agapetus fuscipes. The sequence continues at coordinate 18,450,329 of OX637343.1, forward strand.
CTATGATTCATTCATCACATGTGTCAGACACACTATAATGTTCCATTTTTATCTAAAATTTTGCACACCATTTTTTTTTAAATATTTATTTAAAAGAAAAACTGCGAAATCACTGACAGAGCTCTTTATAACGTTTGTTTGTTTACATACAAATCGTTGCATGCACAAACCACTCACTAAACTTGGCTGGGGTACACGCTGCTTCTGAATCAGTGGATTCCGTGACGTTTTTTGGAACTCTGGAGAAGCTGTTTGCCTTCTTTTCCGCATCAACTGTTCGATGGAACGCTTTGGTTGCCGTCACAGGTCAAGCCGTAAAACGAGTCACTCAAACGCGCTAGACATGTAGCGGTCAAGATGCTTAAAAATAAGTTTGAGGTAGTTCTTGAGGTACTGGAACAATTAACAGATTCATCTCAAACTTCCGAAACAAGATCGGGAGCCAGTCTTCTCCTGACAGCCATGCAGTCATTTAACTTCGTAACTTTTCTTGGCTTTTGGGCTGCAGTGCTACCTGAAGTAGATGACGCACAGATTTACCTGCAGCAACGAGGACTAAGTGTGGATAAGTGTGCTCAGAAACTCTGCGCTTTGAAAACCCTCTTAGTGGAAAGTAGAGACCGGTTCGTGCAAGAAGCAATTGACTTTGCTAAGACTCTGCGAAAAACTCAGAATCGAACTCAAAACGAGAAGAATTCGCAGGAAAAAACGCATGCATGGCGATGAATCTTCTGAAGATGCAGCTTTGTCTCACGAACAGGAAATCCGTCGAGAGATGATCGCATCATTCGACAAGATCATTCAAGAAATGACGACTCGATTCGGATTTTTGACAAGTTCGGATTTTTGATGCCAGCGAAACTTTTGGACAGCAAGTTCGAGTGTGATCTTTCCCATGTATTAGAAGACATCGACAAGGACGAGTTTCAGATGGAGTGGAAGCGTCTTCAGCAGTTTGTTGTTGTTGCCTGTTCTGAATCAGAGGAAGATATAAGTGGTAAAGGACCACTGGAGCTCCTCCAGTTCATTCAAAAACTGAATCTCGGAATTTCAGTTCCAAATATAGTCATCTTGATTCGTATATATATTTGACTTTGGCGATTAGTGTTGCAAGTTGTGAGAGAAGTTTTTCGAAGTTGAAGCTAATGCAATCAAAAACGTTTTGATTCACTCTGAAATAGGAGAACACGCGAGAGAAAAAGGACACAGTTTTAATATAGATAATTTAGAATTAATAAATAGCTGCCAAAAAGGGAGAAAGTTGGACATATTAGAAATATTAGAAATAAATAAACATAGAAATAAAAGTAATATGCTAAATATTCAACTTCCCGCCATTACGTCTCCTCTCCTAACAATATTAGCTCCGCCCCAAAACTCACCATCTCCCTCCCACATACCTACCTTGCTACCCCCTCCCTTACCACCAATAGATCCCACACCCATGTCTTAATTTTTAAGTTTGATTTTAGTAATTGTTGTTACCCGATGATGGAAGGTATTCCGAAAACGTTTGTAACATACTCAAAAACAATAAAAGTGGAATAAAACAAAGTTTTTAATTTCTTTTATTTTTTAATGTTTTATTGAAAAATAATCAATTTTTTAAAATGAATTTCCACAGTGTTTCACAAAAATCTTTTCAAAATTTAATAAAAAATTACCTCAGATCTACTATATGAGCTCCGCTAGACTATCAAACTTGGCTATATTGTCGATTGAACAAGAATTGGCTGCTAATATTGATTTTGACAAAGTGATTTCTGACTTCGCTGCTCATAAGGCCCGTAGAATCCGCTTGTAAAACCGCTCATCCTATTTTAACTTCAATAAAAGGTACCTCATTGCATGTGAAATTTAATTTTAATTAAGAACCTATAGAATGGGGGCGGCAAAATGGGTCTCCCGCCCCAGGCGCCGAGATAGCACACTACGCCACTGTCTACTGTCTAGTGCTAATCACCTAGGACTAAGGACTACAAATCAGAATGTATGTGGTTCTATTTCCTGATGATATTGATGGTATTTCATTTTCAAATGCTAGAAACAGTAACCTTGCGCCATGTTAAGACCATTTACAAGTAAGCTTCTTTAGATTTTTAGTGGACTGAGCTCAGAGCGGTGTGAGTAGTTGCCAAACATTAATAAAAAACTGGAAAATTAATTTCCAGTTCGGCCCACAGCTTGGTTGGTGAAATCCATGCAGATGCATTCCATGCCAAGGGCTAGGCTTCCATTCCCGCCAACGCAACGCAACTAAGCTACACATATAGTGTAACTTCTTGCCGCGTTATCCCCGAGGGGGTCGCATGTGGCGAGTTGAACCTATTTATTTTTACAGGTAAGGGGGCCGGCCTTACGCTAACCACTTCAGATGAAATGGGGGTTTCCCAGCTCCCGAGAGGGCTGGTACTCATTTCTTGTGAAGGCTGAGTAAACCTTGCCGGTATTTTTATTTTGGGGTTTGAAATAAACACCGAAACGGGAAATCATTTCTGACACCCTCGCCTCAGCGGGATTCGAACCCGAGCTCACGGCATGGAATGCAAGCACTCTACCAACTGAGCTATCGACCGGACTGTCAAACGCCAAAGCTGTCACAAATGGTTTCCCGTTTCACTGTTTATTTAAAACCAAAAATAAAATACTGGCAAGGTTTACTCAGCCTTCATCAGAACTAAGAAACAGCTCCCTCGGGAGCTGATAAACCCTCACTTCAACTGAAGTGGTTGGCGCAAGGCCGTCCCTTCCCCTGTGGAAATACATAGGTGTCACTCACCACAGGAGACCCCTTCACCTTCAGGGATAATGCAGCAGGAAGTTACAGTACATTTATAGGCATATATAAAGGCAACCATCACTGTAGGTACGGCTAAAACCCTGCTACAAAAGATCAGATCAGGATCTGCCAGTTCATCAACACCTTTGCTGCACTCCAACAAGTGTCATAGACCTCCAAATTACATGAAATCTGTTATCTCTCGCACAGGATTCCTTAAAAAAAAACTTAAATTTCTGAAATTTCTTGATGTCCAGTAAGGCTTTTTAAAACAAGATTATAAAGAGTAAAAAATATTTATTAAAAATTACAGTGTATACAGATCACGGTGCATGGTACATCCATTCCTCTATTGGTTAAGAGGCAGCCAATGTTTATGTGTGTGCTTTGTTGGCCAGGATGATGGTGCAGCCCAGATCCATGAGCTGCATCATCTCGGAGCCCCCGTCTATGAGCCTGTAGGCGCACACGGCCATCTTCTCGCACACGGGGGCCTTCTGCCTGTTGCTGAGGCCGCTTGCCCTCACCACCTCCCCGCTGAGCTGCTCGAGCAGCTGGGACGCGGAGTAGGCCGACAGGATGAATCTACCGATGATAACACATTATAATATTAAAATTACTATAATAAATATAATTATTCCCCACTTAAGGTTATACGAGAGCTTAAGAAGATTATTAATATCGGGACTAAAGAACCTCTTTAATAAGTTTTATGAAACTAAAATCGTAATTTTATGTCAAATAACTTTGACTGATCATGGCCAGATGTCGTTGCTGAAGTATATAACTTAATGTTCTTACTCAAGCATTACGTTTCATAAAAAAATAATGTAAATTATCTTGACACTCTTAGCGAGCGTTTTAGTTTTTATAAACTTGTGTTTAAACGCTATTGTTGAGTATTTACGACCGCATGGCTCATATAGTAAGTTATGCATCAAAAATTGCAAAAAGAAATGATTTTGACACAAGTATTATTCTATGTTAGAATTATTTAACTTTTTTTGCATTTTGAATCGACACGAGGAACGTGTGCCCAGAGCATGTTTTGTCGTTTTAACAAAGGCATGCCAAAGTACTGTTTCGTCTATCTCACACAATATATTATGTGGATATTTTTTTTCATATATCGCACGCTTCTAATTAAAGAACAATAAGTCCAAAAATAAGAATGATCGGAAATTACGTTTGATGTTTTGCATGTTTGACTTGTTGCACTAATGTACAAAAAACCGGTAAAATGGCCTTTTTTTCTCAAAATATAAGAAATGAATCTAAAAGTAGATTTCAACCTTTAATTTTGTATAGCAATTACCATCACTTGAATTTACTTAACTTTTAGTAATAAACTCAGATTAAAGTTCTTTACAGATCACCGAAGTTAAGCTACATTGGGTGCGGATGCTACTTGGATGGGTGCCCGCTAGGTACACCGCGTGTTGTTGGCATTTCTTGGACCGGTCCGTAGTCCAGTGGCAACACTTCGGACTCGTAAATGGAAGGTTGTGGATTCGGATCCCGGCGGAGCACAAAAATATAACATTTATATTTCCAAATTTACTCTTCGCTGGGTTGAAAAATTCATAAGCATTTACCAAAGACCAATTTTACAACAACTGGGTCTTGCTTGAGAATTGGCGCTTTCTACAGCGACGACCAAGCTCGCAGGGGGCTCTTGAGGTGTAATACACACAAAAACAACGCTTACCAAATAAATCATCCTAATATTATTTATTCTTGTTAATGTACCTATTCATATTCGTCCAAATTGAACGACTGTCACATTCCAGCTTTTCTTTTCACATTTTTATGGCGTTTCTACATCAAAATCGATTTTCCCAATTTCGGAGTTATTGCTCTTTACGATTAAGGGTGCGATGCGGATCTTTTGTATATGTACGTATTTTTTTTATATTTTCAAAGTGTAGGTCCTAGCGATAGCAAACCAGTGTATTAATAAAGTTTGGCCATAAAAATATTTTCATTTTATTTATCACTTTTTATCTTCTTTTATATCTTATCAGTCCGTAGTGCAGTAGTAACACTTCGGACTCTGAATGGAAGGTTGTGGATTCGAATGCTAGCGGAGCACACAAAATATACCATTTATCCTTGTAATTTATCCTTTGTCGGGGTTATAGCCGCGGGGGCCAAGAGGGCTGATCTTTCTAGCGTGTTTCGAATGGAACAACGTTGGTTCGATCCCCGCTTGGGTCACTTGACTTTAACTTTGACCCTGGTTCAACAGATGCTATTGGGTAATTATTATTTAATCATTCATTAATAATAAACAATAATGAATTATTAAATGATGATATTAATACCTGTTTCTGGCCAGGCAGAATAGGTTGGTGAATTGCATTCCTCTTCACAATTTTTTTTTTTAATTAAAAAATATATATATATGTATGTATATATATAACCAGTAAATACTAAATATACCAGATCCTCGATTGATAGATTGGTTGATTTTAGGTTTTGGTTTCAATTTGTAAATACACATGCAGCATTTGTTAGTGCGATTTTACAAGTGTGTGCTTGTGAGAATGCACTTTATATGAATCTTAAAGTTAACATACCTTTTCAACTTAGATTATAGATTGTGGTTATCAAGCGCAAAACTTTGCCGGTTCACTTTGCCAATGTCACCCCTGTGTCAGGAAAGGTCGGCTAAAGTTGTAGGGCTTATATTCATTTATATATTCAATGTCTTTCAAATTTCTTCAAATACAGTAAAAAAGTACGAAAGTTCAATAATAATCTGCAATCTATAGTGCAAAGATATATTAACATTCAAAACACATATCAAATGCATGCCCACAAACAGACACTTGTAAGTTCGCACATACAAATGCTGAGTGTGTACTAGTAATTAAAAATCAAAACCTCAAATGAACATAAGCCCTGCAACTTTTGCCGACCTTCCCTGGAACAGGGGTGACATTGAGCAACTGAACTATTTTTTACAGTATGTGTGGTCAGCGCCATACCAACCTATAAGTCAAGGTATGCGTGTAATTAATAACATTCTAATCTAATCTAAGTTGTAAAGATATGCAACATTGGGGATTCACATTAGATGCATTCTCACAACACGTTTTACACGCAGAACCATTTTCTACAACATGGGTGGTCAGCCGCAAATCAACCTATAAGTCAATGAATATACACAACAAATTACATTTAAAAATAAACATCTAGATAATTTACAATTTCCAAAAAAGGTTTTCGATCTCTATAATAATTTGGAAGCTCCCATACACCCAATAGAGTAATAATAATAGTATTATTATTTGGTTTCAAAGCCACGCGAACACGTGAAAGTTAAACTCCAAGTATGAAAGTCAACGTTTTAACTGAGCCGCGGCGCATACACATAATGTATCAAGAATAAAGCAGCACCTCTCACGAGCGTCTCAATTTCTATATATTATAATAAAATGAACAATGTTTTACGTTTAAAACACGAGAACTCCTGTGTTAGCAGAGTTATAGGTATATTAGAGTTATATATTATGTCAATGTCGCTATGTCTTTTCACATATGTAGTATGACATTTTACGTTTTAACTCAATCATAACGTAAACAAAAAACCTATTAGGTCTTATACAGCGCTTTAAGTTTGCGTTATAATTTTGATGTATTTTGACAAAACGATTTATTCGAGTAACAACGTTAAGTTTTATTTTCTTGAATATGAACTTTGTAAAGCCAGCGAAATAAATTTTGTTTTGCCAATGCTCCGCGAATAATTATTATTTTCTAAGGTTCCCGGAGCGGCCGCATGGCGCTGAAATCAGTCAAAATTGTGTATGGAACTCTTTCTTTTTCCATTATTAAATATTACTTGGAGGAGAAAAAATAAAACAAGTATTGCATTACAAACATAAAAAATATTACTTCAAATCCTAAAAAGAAAATATACCATTATAATGCAATTTTAGCTACACGATCGTATGCAAAATTTGGGTACTTTTTAAATAATTATAAAAAATCAATGAAAAGTTTAAAAAAATAATTTTCATCTAGAAAAAATAAAACTAATCAAAATGAATGTTTTGAAACAAAAAAAAGTTAGGATTTATTCATAAGAACAGTGGAAATCTCCATTTAAGGTATCTCCGTAAATAAAATTATTTTGAATTGGTATTTTATGGAAAAAAATACCTAATTTTATGTGTTAATTTAAACTGGAAAAAAAATACTACCTTACCATTCAAAATATGGGTTATTTCGGTCATCAAAGTTGGGCGCGCTGACCTCTCAATCACCCTTAAAACTGTTTTGTTTCCACTTTTTTAAATTTCATATCAACAGTTTTAAGGCAGTAGGGCATAAACGACAAAAACTCAATTGACCAGAAGAGCAGTTTAATGTTTGAGATTGCAGAAAAATGGACAAGTTTTTTATTTTTTATCATATCGTTAAAATCAAAACAGTTCTAAAATAAAATAAATAAAGACATTTATTGGCATTTCTATTAATGTGGTTTTACGATTTTTTATGTCACAAGCGCCTTTAGGACAAAAGAGGCCAAAATCTTGTTGGTTACACCAAAAACATACATCGAAAACACAGTTTTTTGCTTGGGCATAAAAAACAAAAAAGTCATCGTAGAGCTATAGGAGTTAGCGCATTAGAAAGGGCGGATAATTTTAAGTAGGATAGCATTCATATTTGGCATCTCATTTTTGACCAAAACGTTGCTTATGCCCTATTTCATTTTAGCCGTTGATATAAATTACGAATCTTATCGGTCCTTTAGTCTTTTAGGTCATTTTTTTTCACTTGTATTTTTTTATTGCTTGCTAATGACCTTAGTAACATAGACCTGTGACATTTTCCCCAACCAAAATCTAATTGTGAATATTTTGCCAAGTTATAATATCTGTATAATATAATAATATAACTTTATTATGAGAAATTATAAAAGAGCGATGGAAATGTTTGTTAAGCTCAAAAGACAAAAGAGAAGTTTTTATTAGGCCAATCCAAGGTAAAAATGTTAACAAATTACACATACGGGATATAAAAACCATTTGAGGTATTACCTGTCTACCAGTTTTTCTAGAGCCGTGTATTCTGTGACATTCATGTACTCCTTCACCATCTCATGTGGAACCATCCCCGTGACCTGTAAGGGAAACCAATTAATAAACACATTCCAAAGCCTCGCTAGAGAATGAAACAAGATTGTGATCCGTAGTTTACTTGTTAACAAAGGTTCTGGGTTTGATTGCTGGCCTAGCGCAAAAAAAATATTAGCGTTAACCACTAGACTACGGCTGGTCTATAGCCTATTAGGAGTCTGTAGCGTGGTTATATTGGCATACGAAAAGTAAAGAAAGTATTATCAGTCCAAGAGCCCACCGTATGAAACCTTACGCCATCCACTACCAGGCAGAGACTAGTAAGAGGTGATGCTCCACATTCTTTACCTGCTCTCTGCATAAAATAAAATATAACAAACCTGGAGCGTTTTAAATGCGGTTATTTTTTCTTCAAATATAAAAAAAAAATCTTTTGAAGTAAGTTGTGTGAACTATGGGAATAATATATAATAATCTATAATCTAAGTTGCAAGGATATATTCATTTAAAGCTCTCAGATGTATGCCCACAAACCAACAAGTGTAGTTCGCGCTTACAAATGCTGAAAGTGTACTTACAAATAAAATCCAAACCTCAAATGAACATAAGCCCCACAACTTTTGCCGACCTTCCCTGAGACAGGGGTGACATTGGCAAAGTGAACCATTTTTTACAGTATGGGTGGTCAGCCTCATACCAACCTATAAGTCAAGGAATATGAATAATAAATTACATTTAAATATAAAAAAGAACAAAACCTTACAAAGAAATCTATACAAAAAAAGTCGAAAATTTCCTATGCAAAAAATGTAGCAAATGAATACACCAACATTAGAAATCAACATTGCAGATTAGCCGCCACTTCTTCCTGTCCTTGCATACTTCTTTCATTTCATCCAGAGTCATAACCTTTTTCATACAAGTCCTCCTTTTATTATGACTCTGGATATCCCATTCATTCGCTATTTCAGAGATTTGATCCTTCCATACTTTTCTCGGTCTTCCTCTACTACGACATCCATCTATTCTAGCAACATATACTTTCTTCGTCAATCTTTCATCACTCATTCTCTCCAAATGCCCGAACCATCTTAACATACTTCTTTTAATCTTCACTTTCACACTTTCCCTTACACCACATTCTTCTCTTACAAAATCATTCCTCACCCTGTCACTTCGTTTTTTCCCAATCATACTTCTTAGAAAGTCCATTTCTACTGTATGGACTTTAATATGAAATAAATTTAAGGAATAAATGAAAATAAATTATACAGTGGACTGCACATGATAAAATACGGTCATGTTTAGGTCATAGTCAATTTTCATAACAAAACATTTAGTTTTGTGTAAGTAATGAAGCATATCTATTTAAGTAATCGTCTTTTTGCAGTATTACATATCATTGATCCCGTTTGTATCAAAACAAACACTTTGTTTGGTGTGTATACTTTTCATAAATATATTGGAAAGTTATGATTGATTATTATGGGTACTTACTAAATTTTAAAACTCGTAGCCTAGTATTTTATATTAGGCGTTTTAGTACCAAGAATATTATTTTATTTTTTGTACGGAAATTTGTCACTTTGTATGGTGGCTACACCTTATAATATTTTTTTGAAAAAAATAATGATTAATGTATGTAGGTATATATAAGAGCTTTTCAATAAGAGAACATTATTTTTAAGTTAACCCGTTCTCTGCCGAGAAATTTTAAATTATTGTTTTCTCTTGTACCGCAACCCCCAAAACCAAGAGTATTATGAGGCAATGGTTATTGTTGTTACATATCTTTTGTTAAAGCAAATTGTTATCTAGTTTTATTTATGGGTATTAGACGTTTTGCTACCAAAAATATTAAACTTATTTTTTGTATGGAAATTAGTCACTTTGTATGGTGGCTATACTTAATAATATTTTTTTGAAAAAAATAATGAATAATTTATGTACGTATACAAAAGAGCTTTCCAATTGTAGAACAACATGTTTTAGTTAACCCTTTCTCTGGTAAGATTTTTTTTTTTTCTCTTGTATGGCAACCCCCAAAACAAAGAAAATTATGAGGCAATGGTTATTGTTTTTACATCGCACTATTATAATGACGATTATTAAATAAAATTAAAGAAAATCGTAGGAGCCGTTTTTGAGCAAATCTCATTTGAAATTTTCAGCTGTTTGGAAGCCATCTTGAATTTTTTTAAATTTGAAAAATGTTTCACTATGAATTATAGTGATAAGAGAGTTCTTTCTATTCAAGTTAAAAAATATAAAAGTTGTTTGCGTTCTGATGGGTTTTTGTAGCCTTTTAGTTTCAATTTTTGATATCATGTAAACGGCACTTTATGTTATTTTTTTTTTAATTTTTATTTAATTTTTATATAGAATTTTATGTTATGTATAATATTGTACAACATTATTTTATTGTCAACGCTTTCACTTCTGAGAAAGTCACAATTGTTTATTTTTTTCATATGGCAACTCATAGACGCAGATTAGCAAGAATGTTGCCACAACTAAATTTGGTAAGAATGTATCAAGAAACTTGCATACAGAAAATTAAAAAAAAATCGTTGAAGCCGTTTTTGAGAAAATCGCATTTGAAATTTTCAGCTTTTCGGAAGCCATCTTGAATTCTCCAAATAGTGAAAAAAAAAATATTTTGCAAATAAGTATACAAAATTTTCTTTCTTGTGAACTTAAAACAAGTTTTAAAAAATCGCGTTTTTATGGGCCTTTTTAATATTTACGATTAAAATTTTGAGATCGTGTAAACGGTACTTTAAGTCTTTTTTTTTAAAGTGTTGTTTAATTTTTTGTAGAAATTTATATTACGCGTAATATTGTAGATCATTATTTTTTAGTCAACTCAGCCATTTCCAAGAAAATCACAATAGTTTTTTCTTTCATATGGCAGCCCATAGACGCAGATTGGCAAGAATGTTGCCATAACTAATTTTCTTAGTGGCAATTTAAGCAACGACCACACTGAAATTTTACAGAAAATCGTTAGAGCCGTTTTTGAGAAAAGTGCAATTTTATGTTTTTTTTTGTATGGCAGCCATCTTGAATTTTCAGGTTGGTGCCATGCCAGTCGGCCCATCAAAATCTGTGGTGGTCAATTCTCTAAATCCAAAATTTGGTGTCTTTGCGATCAGTAGTTCCGGCTGGGACATACATCCATCCATACGGATGGACGGACGGACAGGTTTGACAAATTAGGTTTTTTTGCATGTCCTGGTGCAGGACAACTCATTTCCGTTAAAACCTCATTTTTTTTTTTTCAGACGAATACAATACTTTATAACAGTTCCTTCGGACTGCTATAAAGTAAAAATATGATAGGACATAACAAAGTGTATGCTGCAAGAATTGATGGATGTCGTGGAAGAGGAAGACCGAGAAAGGTATGGATGGACCAAATTTTCGAAATAGCGAGTGAATGGGATATCCAGAGTCATAATAAAAGGAGAGCTTGTATGAAAAAGGTTATGACTCTGGATGAAATGAAAGAAGTATGCAAGGACAGGAAGAAGTGGCGGCTAATCTGCAATGCTGATTTGTAATGTTGGTTTATTAGTTTGCTACATTTTTTGGATAATAAATTTTTGGCTTTTTTTGTATAGATTTATTTTTAAGATTTTGTTGTTGTTTTTTAATCTTAAATGTTATTTATTACTCGTATTCCTTGACTTATAGGTTGGTATGAGGCTGACCACCCATACTGTAAAAAATGGTTCACTTTGCCAATGTCACCCCTGTTTCAGGGAATGTCGGCAAGAGTTGCAGGGCTTATGTTCATTTGAGGTTTGGATTTTATTTGTAAGTACACAATCAGCATTTGTAAGCGCGAACTACACGTGTTTGTTTGTGGGCATACATCTGAGAGCTTTGAATGAATATATCCTTGCAACTTAGATTATAGATTATAGACATACATTACTAGTAAGTAGTAATAAGAAGATTAACATACTACAAATTCGTATTCCCAACCCTTCTCCTTCAGGAGGGAGGGGGGTAAATTGGTATTTTGTACAATATATTTTATAACTCAAAAACAACATACAAAATATGATGTATTTTTAGATCAATTTTTATATTTGACAAAAAATTACCGCATTCAAAACGCTCCAGGTTTGTAATATTTTATTTTATGCAGAAGGCAGGTACATAAAGTGGAGCATCACCTCCTACTAGTACCTGCCTGGTTTTAGGAGGCCACATCCAAAATGCTCCAGGATACGAAAAGGCAGACATGTGAAAAAATCATGTACTTGATGCAAACTACCTGCCCGAACATGCCTCTGCCTGGTAGGGGATGAGGTAAGGTTGGTTGCGGTGGGCTATTGCATTTATGTGTTAGTTGTATTGCAGTGTAGCGTACCTCTACAATGGACTGGCTGTTGACAGAGTTCTGCAGTCTGGCACAGCTCTGCAGGCAGGTGATGGCTCTGCGCAGGTCTCCGCCACAGCTGTCCACAAGAGACGACAGCGCTTCCTCTTCATAGTCCAACGATTCATTCTCACAGATGAACTTGAGCCTGAACAGCAACAAGGAGATGTGTAGAAGAATATGAAAAAACAGGGTAGAAAGCTCCCTCACAGAGTAAAGGCCAGGAACAGCAACAGGAAATATACACTATTATTATATTATTATATATATATTAAGGGTTAAAGTTACGTATACTGTCAGGTAGCTAGCATGTCAGATAGCTACCTGTGGAAAAAAGAAGAAGAAGAAGACATGATCTGTCAAAACATTATACCTGTCAAAGGAAAAATAATGTCATTACCAACTTACAAGAAATTGAAGCGCATCTTTAGCCACAGAAATTGAACCGGATCAAGATTAGAGGAAGAAGAGAGGCTGAGATTGACAGTTAGGAGGGAAACACTTAAAATCCCCCGTTAAGCTCCGCATCGCGCTGGTAGGGAGTTTATAAAAGGCGTCGACCTCCCACAATCGGGGACACAAGCTCTTCAACACCTGAACCAATAACACCTACCAGGCGTGGCCAAGAACATCTATCGGAGAAGGCTTGAGTCGCCGTTGTTGCCTGCACCACACAGCCCCTGGCCGCGCCTGGGTCCCCCGTGGCGGATTCCTCGGAAGGAAGGAGCCCCTGCTTTCTACCCATCGCCAGCGCCCGCTTGGCTACTCGATATCCGGAACCCCGTGCCCAAAGTTCCTCAGGAGGACGGAGCGCCTGCCCCGTCCAGCCGAGCGCTCCCGTCTTATCGCTGGCTGAGCCCCGTGCCGCAATTCCTCCGGAGTGTGGAGCCCCGACATCCCGCCAAAAGCGTTGCCGTGCCCGAGGCCGGCGCCCCAGCATCGACTACCCGCATCCCAGCATCAAGACTTCTCTCCGTCCTCGTGAGCTAATCAAACCCTTTAAATACATTATCTAATTAAACTTAGAACCAGTCAGTCGTGCAGTTTAGCGTGGTGATGCTCTCATTTCTCATAATTTAAAATAAATCCCGTCTTTCCTTTACCCGGTTTTTCTCTCCATCACCTATATTTTTGAACCTCTTTAGCATCAGTGGAAAGCGAGCAAGGTGTTGGGCCTGAACACCACCCTGAGGAGTCTTGTGCTAGCCGGGCAACTGCAAAAGCGCACAACCTAACCTCAAAGGGCCCCCTTGTCAGTAGAACCCATCCTAACCTCAAAGAGGTGACGGTTCGCGGCAGCGCGGGGGCCCAGCAGGGCCGCGCTTCAAAGCTGGTCATTACAATACATGTACACGGCTTTCAGTGAATTTAGATGACAGCCAAAGGAGGTCGCTGTTATGACCTTAGGACTTTCTAACTGCTCAAATCAATCAGTGTTATTCACACATAGCAAATCCATGGCTCAACAGCCACCTAACGTGATTTTTCAATAAAAAAAAAAAACACCTATAGCTTAGTTGTGTTGTGAATAACCCAGAATGAGCTTTATTAAACATTAGTTCTGAAATTGCAGCAATTGAGTTCACTTCCCACTGAACCATCAAGAGTGACGTTATACAAGATGGCGGTGTTGGTTCAGATTTTCAACACATTCGTTTTAAGCCGTGTAGGTCTGCAGACCGCACATGTGAGAGCAGGTTAACTGGAATCATGGCGGCCAGCGCAGCCTCTACCAGGCCTGCCACCCAAAATATGAAAGATCAGTGGTTTTCTGCAGCGCAGGAGAGAGTTCCGCAATAAACAGATAATACGAGGGCGGTTTGATAAGTCAGTGACTTTTTGAATAAAACAATTTTTTTTCGGCAAATAAACATTTTATTTTTCTTTAATTTATAATTTTTTCGAATGAATTCAAAACAAAACACTGTTTATTTTCACAATAAAATTTATTTTAAAAAGATTAAAATCTTTAAAACAAATTACAAACGTTTTCGACCTAGTGGGTCATCTTCAGGTCATCTTCATCATACCTGAAAATGACCTACTAGGTCGAAAACGTTTGTAATTTGTTTTAAAGATTTTAATCTTTTTAAAATAAATTTTATTGTGAAAATAAACAGTGTTTTGTTTTGAATTCATTCGAAAAAATTATAAATTAAACAATATGAATTTTCACAGTGTTAATACACAAACAATACAAAATATAATTTTATTTTTCTACATAATCACCTTTTAGCTCGATACATTTAGTCCAGCGTTTTTCTAATTTTTTTATTCCCTCCAAATAATAGGTTTGCTCAAGGCTCTCAAAATAGGCGTTTGTTTCGGTAATGACTTCTTTATTCGACTCAAATCTCTTACCCCCCAGCCATTTCTTTAGGTTTGGAAAAAGAAAATAGTCGCAGGGGGCTAGATCAGGAGAATATGCTGGATGGGGTAGAAGTTCGTAGCCCAATTCGTGAATTTTGGCCATTGTGACTAGACATGTGTGCACACATGCATTGTCTTGATGGAACAGCACTTTCTTCTTCGCCAAATGCGGCCGTTTTTCCTTCAAATCAACGTCGAATCTGTTCAAAAGGTTTGAATAATATTCGCCGGTGATCGTTTTACCTTTCTCGAGGTAATCGATGTGAATGACACCGCGTGCATCCCAAAAAACTGTGGCCATGACCTTGTTGGCTGACAGACACAGTTTGGCCTTCTTTGGTCCACGTTCACCCCGAGCAACCCACTGCTTTGATTGTTCCTTGGTCTCTGGCGTGTTGTGATGGATCCATGTTTCGTCCACAGTGACAAAACGGCGCAAAAACTCGTTCTGATCACGGCTAAACATCGCTAAACACTCTTTTGAAGTGGTCACACGATTGCGCTTATGATCGAGTGTGAGCAATCGCGGCACCCATCTCGCGGAGAGTTTTTTCATATCCAAATATTCGTGTAAAATATGATGTACACGTTCAGTTGAGATACTTACAGCATCAGCCAACTCACGCACTTTCATTCTCCAATCGTCCAATATCATTTCGTGGATTTTATCGACGATTTCCGGCGTGATCACTTCTTTTGGACGACCTGAACGTTCGGCGTCACTAGTACTGGTACGACCACAACGGAACTCCGTAAACCACTTCTTAACCATTGAAATTGATGGTGCTGAGTCCCCGTAGTATTTATCAAGTCTTTCCTTAGTTTCAGTGATAGTTTTTTTACGTAAAAAATAATGTTTAAGGGTGCGCTCCACGCATATTCAAGATTTTTTTTTTTAAAGTATGTTTTCATTTATTTTTTTAGAGCATCATTAAGACACAAATTAATATTTCAAAAAATTACGTAAGATTAATCAACATTTAAACTATACAGTAGAGCCTCGATAATCCGTACTCAGGCTAATCCGAACGTCGCTATAATCCGAACTGCATACCCCACCCCACTTCCTCGCCTTCGCCTCGCTGCTATGTTGTTTATTAATTAGTCTGCAGTTACGACTGCCACGTTGCGCGTCCATTCCACGTTTTTCTGCTCTGTACTCGTGCGCGGCGTGTTTTTTGAGGTTATAAAGATGGTTCCAACACCAAAACGCAAACATAAAACTTTGACTATAGCCGAAAAGTGCACCATACTAGACAGTTTAAAGACAGTTCTCCTTACATACTGTAATCCGAACGCTTCGTGAGTCCGAACAGGGGTTAGTTTTTGCTAGTTCGGATTATCAAGGCTCTACTGTATATCATATTTTTTTCAAAAGTCAAATAAATTATTTACGTATATAAATCAAAGCTTAATCTGGACTTGTTTTTGCTAGTTGCGGAAAGAGCTTTGCTAAAAAGCATATCCTCCAAAAACAAAAAAAAAATCTTAATTTTTTCTATGATAGAATAATTTTAAAAGAGTTTGTTGAAGGCATAATCAGATTACTTTTTTGAAATTTGATATTGTTTTCATTATTTTACCTTTTGAATATTGCAAAATTTCTTTTTTTTTTGTATTTTTCGTACACGTTTTTTTCTGACATTCAATGTTTAAAAAAAAAAAATGAAAAAAATTCCATGTAGATAAAGTCTTTTTTAAACCTATAACAACAAAACAAATAGTCAAAATATTTTTTTTCATGGATTTTTTCCTTATTTCGCAAACCTTTAAAATTCTGTTCAAAATGAATCAGTCTCCCTTTGTTCTTCAAGGGGCTCGGACGTGGGATCTGTGCCGCTTGCTTGTCCAACCTCTCTACCGCACGGTACTTCTCCCTCACACACGCAGAGCATATGGGTTAAAGACAACGTGTATTACAAAAACTATCTCCTCGTCTGCTGCGATACGAGCGTAAAAAAATACGAATAAATATTGAAAATAACACATTAAAACATTGAAGTCGGAAAGTTTTCTTTCTTTTATTAGTATTGTTTGTAAACACAAAGCAATTGTATGTGGTCAAATAGGTTCAAAACGCACATCTAAATCTAAGTTGCAAATATATGTATCATTTCAGATTCATATTAAATGCATTCCCACAAGCAGACACGCATAATTTTACGCTCACACATGCCGCATATGGACCTACAGTATAAAAAACCCAATCTCAAATGAACATAAGCCCTGCAATTCTTGCCGACCTTCCCTGAAACAGGGGTGACATATTGGAAAAGTAAACCATTTTTTACAGTATGGGTGGTCAGCCTCATACCAAATAATAATAATAATATTAGGATGATTTATTTGGTGAGCGCTGTTTTTGTGTGTATCACACCTGAAGAGCCCTCTGCGAGCTTGGTCGTCGCTGTAGAAAGCGCCAATTCTCAAGCAAGACCCAGTTGTAAGGTTGGATGGACCTTTCAGCGACCGGTCTTTGGTAAAGGTTTATGAATTTTTCGACTCAGCGAAGAGCACATTCAAAAGCACACTGTTATATTTTTTGTGCTCCGCCGGGATTCGAATCCACAACCTTCCATTAACGAGTCCGGATGGTTGCCACTGCACTACGGACCGGGGCAAGATGCCAACGACACGCGGTGTACCTGAGCGGTAACCCATCCAAGTACTATCCGCGCCCAATGTTGCTTAACTTCGGTGATCTATGGGAACCAGTGCTTTCAACATGGTAACGTCGTTGACCTATAAGTCAAGGAATTTATTTTTTACACATAGGTGTAATAAATTTACAGTATGGGTTACTTGAATAGTACGTTTATTAATTTATTTAATAAAAAATATTAAAACTGAATAAAAAGTTGATATGCGAAAAAAAGTGTTTTTTTTTGCTCCTGGCGAGAAATTGAATTTTATTTATTGGTAAAATTGACCGGTCCGTAGTTCAAATGGTAACGCTTCGGACTCGTAACTCGAAGGTTGTGGGCTCAAATCCCGGCGAAGCACAAAAAATATACCATTTATATTTTCAAATTTGCTTTCGCTGGGTTGAAAAAATTCATAAACCTTTACCAAAGACCGGTCATCAAAAGGTCCATCCAACCTTACAACAACTGGGTCTTGCTTAAGAATTGGCGATTTCTATAGCGACGACCAAGCTCGCAGAGGGCTCTTGAGGTGTGATTCACACAAAAACAGCGCTCACCAAATAAATCAGCCTATTTTTTTTAAGCCTACAGCTCCACAGTAATAGGGGCTTTCTTGAGAATAGGTGCATTCCATAGCGACGGTAAAGTTCGGCTCTTGAGGAGTGTTTCGCATCACCTTAGAATAAACACAACTAAGCTGCACATATGGTGTAACTTCTTGCCTGCGTTAACCCCGAAAGGGTCGCATGTGGCGATTCGGGACCTATTTATTTTACAGGTAAGGAGGCCGGCCTCACACCAACCAGTTTCAGTTGAAGTAGGGGTTTTCCAACCTCCGGCTGGTGCTCATTTCTTGTGAAGGCTGAGTAAACCTTGCGATCGAACCCTTGCTCTCGGCATGGAATGCAAGCATTTTACCAATTGAGTGATTCCTTGACTTATAGGTTGGTATGAGGCTGACCACCCATACTGTGAAAAATGGTTCACTTTGCCAATGTGTCAGGGAAGGTCGACAAAAGTTGTGGGGCTTATGTTCATTTGAGGTTTGGATTTTATTTGTAAGTACACATTCAGCATTTGTAAGCGCGAACTTCACGTGTTGGTTTGTGGGCATACATCTGAGAGCTTTAAATGATTATATATCTTTGCAACTTAGATTATAGATTATAGAGCTATCGACCTTTTTACGAGCTTGGTCGTCGTCGCTACAAAGTGCCAATTCTCAAGCAAGACCCAGTTGCTGTAAGGCGGGATGGAGCTTTTGTTACCGGTCATGAGTAAAGGTTTATAAATTTTTCAACCCAGCGAAGAGCAAATATGAAAATATAAATGGCATACTTGTTGTGCTCCGCCGGGATTCGAACCCACAAATTCCATTCAGAGTCCGAAATGTCACCACTGAACTACGGACCGGTCATCACCAGAATAATTTCTATTATAAGGATTATGAAAAAAAAGACATTTTTTTGTGCAAAATATTTTACTATACTTTATTATAATATTTTTCTATTTGGTCGTCATTGTAATATTATGTCTTTCAATGGAAATAGGATAATATGTTAAACAATGGTTCTTTGTTCAAATTTTACCTACCCCCATAAAAAGGATTCTCGATTTTTGAAAGACATTTTTCTATGACTCATGCTTACCAAGTGATCTTATCTAAACTGCAAGGATATGTTACATTGGGGATTCACATTATATGCATTCTCACAAGCAGACACGTACAAGTTCGCGCTTAAACATGCCGCATGTGTACCTACAATATAAAAACCCGTATTTCAAATGAACATAAGCCCTGTAACTCTTGTCGTCCTTCCCTGAAACAGGGGTGACATTGGCAAAGTGAACAATTTTTACAGCATGGGTGGTCAGCCGCATACCAACCTATAAGTTAAGAATATACACGACAAATTACATTTTTTAAATCAATTGTTAAAATTTGGCCAAACGCTATATTTTTTGTGCTCCGCTGGCATTCGAACCCGCAACCTTTCATTCAGAGTCCGAAGTGTTATCATTGGACTACGGACCGGTTTGTTTTAAATAATATAAATTATATTCCTTTGCACTCCGTGGGGATTCGAACCCACGACCCTTCATGTCAATTTATTTATTTTTAGATTGCCGCCTTTGATTCTATACGACTCATCTATAAGAGACTTCAGGTAGAGTCTTTTGAATTACCAACAAAGAAATTAACAATACATTAGTCAGACAAGTTAAGCTGATTCCTAGAAAACCCTGTCTACCTTAGGACTCATTTTGTTGACATAATGACTTGTGTTTATAGTTACTTGCAGATTGTTTTTTTTTGTTTTCTGGTTTTTATTTGGTTGGCACTGTGTGACTGTATAGTCACAGATTTAATTTTTTAAAAAAGAAAAATATTTTTTTTTCCGGTCGATAGCTCAGTTGGTAGAGTGCTCGCATACTACCCCGTGAGCTCGGGTTCGAATCCCACCGAGGAGGGTGTCAGAAATGATTTCCTATTTCGGTGTTTATTTCAAACCCCAAAATAAAAATACCGGCAAGGTTTACTCAGCCTTCACAAGAAATGAGTATCAGCCCCCTCGGGAGCTGAGAAACCCCTACTTCAACTGAAGTGGTTGGCGTAAGGCCGGCCCCCTTACCTGTAAAAATAAATAGGTTCAACTCGCCACATGTGACCCCTTCGGGGATAACGCGGCAAGAAGTCACACTATATATGTAGCTTAGTTGCGTTTTAATCTAATCTAATCTATATCAAAAGGTACAAAATATTTTATTATGTATTTATCTACTTTTAATTAGTTACTCTATTCAAATGTCACTATGAAATATGTAATATAATGTCGGTGTTATAGCCGCGGGGATCGAGTCAGGTTATTTGGAACCGGATAACGCTGGTTCGAATCCCGCGCCGATAACTTCGACCCTGGTTCAACAGATGCCGTTGCATGCACACAAGCTTCTGTTTTCGCATGAAGACAACTGGCCAGGTAAAATAGGTTGGTGGATTGCATTCCTTTCCACAAATCTATTTAAAAAAAAAAAAAAAAAATACTATAGTAGCCATTTATAAAAGTTCAATATATCTCAAATTCATAAACCTACCTGCTTACATTTTCGGGATAAAAATAAGTACAAAGTGGAAATTATGGGAAGAAGCAATGGATATAAATGAACTGAGATCAGTATGTCAGGATAGAAAAAAGTAGAGGAGACTTTTCTAGAGGCTCAGGCCACACTTAATGTAAAGACGAAAGCGTTATAATTTTTTTTTTTTTTTTTAAGAAATCCTGTCCTATAGTCCGGTCGATAGCTCAGGTGGTAGAGTGCTTGCATTCCATGCCGAAAGCTCGGGTTCGAATCCCACCGAGGGTGTCAGAAATGATTTCCCGTTTTGGTGTTTATTTCAAACCCCAAAATAAAATACCGGCAAGGTTTACTCAGCCTTCACAAAAAATGAGTACCAGCACTCTCGGGAGTTGGGAAACCCCACTTCAACTAAAAGTTGTTGGTGTAAGGCCGGTCCCCTTATCTGTATAAATAAATAGGTCCCGAATGGCCACATGTGACCCCTTCGGGGATAACACAGGCAAGAAGTTACACTATATGTGTAGCTTAGTTGCGTTTTTTTTTTGCGTGATGGGAGATCCACAAAAGTCGTATGTAAAAAAAAATCTTCAAACGGCAATAGCAAGTCGAGCATATTTTGTGGGGCTAAATCCATACGGTCTGAGGCGAAAGGGGATGGGGGGAAACGGGTCGCAACTTTGACAGCTTTCGGCGCGGTGCAACATGAGAGCGCCCCCTTAATCAACACACGAAATTCACTTTTTTCCATTTTCGTAGAAAATCACAAGGTTGTCTGCTTTGAAAGGCTGTCAAACACCAACTGAACGACGTACCTTGATCAAAATTAGAATGTTGCCCACTGATAGATTACAGTTGACGGCAGCACTGTTGCATTTGAAGTAACTGTGCGGGAAATTCAAAAAGTCACTGACTTATCAAACCGCCCTCGTAATAGATCTAATGAGAGAAAAAGAACAAGCAAGGTCACAAATGAACTAAATGTTTGTGACAAAGTTTTAAACATGAAAGATAAGTATTGAGCTTCTATCTATCTGTAATCTAAGTTGCATAGATATATTGACATTTAAGATTCATATGTGATGCATGCCCACAATCTGACACATGTAAAGTTAAAACTTACAGTACACTTAGCTATTATTTTATCTTAACCCGCATAAAATAAAATAAAATAAAAATAAAAAATTAAATTAGGCTGATTTATTTGGTGAGCCCTGTTTTTGTGTGTATCACACCTCAAGAGCCCTCTGCGAGTTTGGTCGTCGCTGTAGAAAGCGCCAATTCTTAAGCAAGACTCAGTTGTTGTAAGGCTGGATGGACCTTTTGATGACCGGTCATTGGTAAAGGTTTATGAATTTTTCAACCCAGCGAAGAGCAAATTTGAAAATATAAATGGTATATTTTTTGTGCTCCGCTGGGATTCGAACCCACGACCTTCCCTAAGTGTTACCACCTGGACTACGGACCGGTCACAAAAGCATACCTCTGTATGACCATGTCCTTGGCCAGTGCCTTGAAGCGGAACTTGGAGCACCTGCTGGTGAGGGGGGGGATGATCCTGGAGACATAGTTGCACACCAGGCAGAAGCGGGTGGAGCGCGTCTCCTTCTCCATGGTGCGCCGCAGCGCTGCCTGCGCGTCCTTGGTCATGGAGTCCGCCTCGTCCAGGATCACCAGCTTGAACGGCGGACAGGGCCGGCCACTGCAACATCATACTCTGATACATAATTCTCGTGTCACAGTGTTTGTGGTCACACTCCTCCGAAACAGCTAAACAGATTCTTATGGAATTTTGTCTGCATATTTGATAGGTAGGTATGAGAATCAGCCAACAAGTATATTTCATACAGCTTTATGGTTAAGAAGAGAGTACGCAGATTTCAAGAAGTAGCCACTATATAGATGTTGATGCTCATGGATGACTTCTTGCCGAGGCGCCGTTTAATGGTCCATGACTACCTCAAGGACGACATGGCTTGTTGGGAACAGTATTGTCTTTAATCCTCTTCTAAGGTGATCAGCCAATTGAAAGATTGAATGGACTCTACATATTATGTAAGTATGTGAGCTTACTCTGGCCTGGTAGCGCTCGCCGTCAGCTGTGAGAACGCCTTCACCTTGTCTCTGACCACCTGGATGCCTCTCTCGTCAGACGCGTTCAGCTCCAGCACGCGGTCCTTAGTCAGATCCCCAAACAGCTGGCGGGAAGCAGCCAAGATGGAGCTGGTCTTGCCAGTACCAGGGGGACCATAGAACAGCAGGTGAGGCAAATCACTGCCAGCCAGGCACTCGCGGAGAACTTGGATAACCTCGGTCTGCTCTACAACATCATCCACAGTCCTAGGTCGACTGAAAAGTAATACAACATCAATAAAAACTTGTAAAATAAATATATTTTTTTGACATACAAAAACATACTATTTCTCAACCCATGGTGCCGCAGGGCCTTTTTTAGGAAGCGCTTTAGATGTGTCTGATCCACTTGGTTTATCAGATGCCGTTCCTAATTTTCCAGTTTTAATAAATGAAAGCATCTTCCAAGTTTGTATCTACTTTTCAATATTCTCTTCTTTTAATTTTAAGCCGGCGGGAAATCATCTGTCAAAGACTTTATTATTGCCATATGAAAGTGATTCCGTTTTAATTTGCACCAAAACTGCATTATTCAGCTGTCATCTATTGTCATTTTATGGAACACATAATATTTTGTTATTTTGGTGGTAGGTGGTGGTAAGCATGTTTATTTTGTTGCGTTGTGTTGTCACCCTGCTTGTCAGCTGTCAGAAAACGCGGTTTCTTGAAAAATGAAAATTCCGGCGACGCGCTCGAGTGATATAAAACCCGAAATGATAAATAAAGATGAAGCCAACATTTCCAAGACAGATGTATCATGTTTACTTGTTTCTAAAGGTGAATATTCAAAACATTCAAACTCTCGTTATAATTATACATAATCCTGTATAAATATAACCTATTAAAATTACAACTTGTTTACAGATGATGTTTTCCAAGGCGAGGTTGAAGCGGAGCTGGTGACCCTGCGCCACCCCGGCACGCAGAAGCTGTGCAAGTTCCTGATCAACAAGACGACCAGAGAGATCTATGAGCTGCAGACCTTCAAGGAGCCCTTCCGCTCTTGGTTCATAAACAACAGAGTCAAGTCGGACGGGAAGTTCCACATATCTACTCCCATAGACCCGCTGTTCTTAAGTGAGCAGCGACATTGTTTAAAATTAGCATACTACTACTAGACTATAGATTATAGACATAGTTAGTTAATCTCATTAATATTGTAAATTATTGTTTACTCAGCCTTCACAAGAAATGAGTACCAGCCCCTCGGGAGCTGGGAAACCTCCACTTCAACTGAAGCGTAACGCCGGCTCCCTTACCTGTAACAATAAATAGGTTCCACTCGCCACATGTGACTCCTTCGGAGAAAACGCGGCAAGAAATTATACTCTGTGTGTAGCTTAGGGGCCGTCCATAAATTACGTCATCGATTTTTGCCGATTTTCGACCCCCCCCCCCCCTACAATCATCCTATAGCCATTATCTAATGACCCCTCCCCCCTCTTGCTGTAATAATGGATGAGCTTAATAATTAATAATGTTATATATCTTACATAATATTATGTATGTTTTGTAGAAATTGGTATTTACAAGAACGACGTCACTTTTGGTACTCGTTCGTCATTTGCCATCATCCGCAGACCAGACTCCCCCCCCCTTAATTCGAATGACGTAATATATGGACGGCCCCTTAGTAGTTTTTTTTAGTACCTAGTGCTAAAATATAAATTTATCGCAATTCATCCAATGGATACTTGAGTTGGTAGAATGCTTGCGTTCCGTGTCAGAGAGCCTAGAGAGCTTCCATCTCCACCAGGGATGCCATAAAATGACTTCCGTGTCTATTTCAAACCCCAAAACAAAATACCGGGAAGGTTTACTCATGAAAATCAGTCTCCTCGGCGCTTGGAGACCATCCTTTCAAATGAATAAGGCAGTCTGCTTTACCTGTGGAATTAAATAAGTTTCTCCGTTGGGGACAATGCGAGGAGAAATGTGAACTTGTATTTCTGTGTGCAGTAATGCTGTAGTGTGGCCATGCGCTGCACCATGTTGGTGAATGGTGGCGCCTGCAGTGCACTTGCAGATCTCCTGGTTGGCAGCCCTGCTCCTGAGACTGATTCCCAGCATCCTCTCTTCAATGGCTGTACAAGCTGTACAATTCAAGCTAAACAATTAAATACATTTGTATTGAATGTATTACATTTTACTTGATGTTGCAGTTCTTCCGCTGCTGAAAGAGCAATGTGTCAGTCGGGCAGTTCCCCTGGAGCACCTGCTGGCCTCACACCCTGACACCGACCTCAAGCAGCTGGGCCTCCTCAACCTCAACCTCAGCTCTGTGGGGGAACTCAAGGTAGCTCCCTCTCCCTACAAGTACCTCAGCTCTGTGGGGGAACTCAAGGTAGCTCCCTCTCCCTACAAGTACCTCAGCTCTGTGGGGGAACTCAAGGTAGCTCCCTCTCCCTACAAGTACCTCAGCTCTGTGGGGGAACTCAAGGTAGCTCCCTCTCCCTACAAGTACCTCAGCTCTGTGGGGGAACTCAAGGTAGCTTCCTCTCCCTACAAGTATCTCAGCTCTGTGGGGGAACTCAAGGTACTCCCTCTCCCTACAAGTACCTCAGCTCTGTGGGGGAACTCAAGGTACTCCCTCTCCCTACAAGCACCTCAGCTCTGTGGGGGAACTCAAGGTACTCCCTCTCCCTACAAGCACCTCAGCTCTGTGGGGGAACTCAAGGTAGCTCCCTCTCCCTACAAGTACCTCAGCTCTGTGGGGGAACTCAAGGTACTCCCTCTCCCTACAAGCACCTCAGCTCTGTGGGGGAACTCAAGGTACTCCCTCTCCCTACAAGCACCTCAGCTCTGTGGGGGAACTCAAGGTAGCTCCCTCTCCCTACAAGCACCTCAGCTCTGTGGGGGAACTCAAGGTAGCTCCCTCTCCCTACAAGCACCTCAGCTCTGTGGGGGAACTCAAGGTAGCTCCCTCTCCCTACAAGTATCTCAGGGCTGTTAGGTTGCCGCAGCCCTGCGCAGATGCCTGGTATCCACAGCTAAAGGTTGACAGAGTGAGTAGTGGCCCGCTACTCCCTTTGTCCAAGTTTCTCATCCATGCAACAAAACCATCCAAACAAAACATCTTAACATTGAAAAATTATAATTGGCCTTAAATTTTGTAAACTTTTTTTTTATAAAATAGATTTGTGGAAAGGAATGCAATCCACCAACCTATTTTGCCTGGCCAGTTGTCTTCATGTAAAAGCAGAAGCTTGTGTGCATGCAATGGCATCTGTTGAACCAGGGTCGAAGTTTGGTCAAGTGGGCTAGACGCAAGATTCGAACCAACGTTATCCGGTTCCAAATACCGCGACTCTACCCTTCGGCCATAATACCGACATCCTTTCTTTGTAATTATGTATGCTGTAATAAAAAAAAGCCTTCATGAACTCGGATCAGAAACAGACTTTTCACTCCAGACCATTCTGCCTGGATCTTCTATGGATTACCGGACAAAATGTTTGAAGGCTTGCATACATCCCTGGACTCCATCCCTGGTAATGCAGAGACGAACTGGGCAGAATGTGTCTATTCTGTAACGGGCCCTCAGAGAACAGACAAGGTACAAAAAGGTTTCCCAAACCACTTTCAGCTGTGATAATAATATAGGTGATTTCCTTGGTGAGCTGTTATTATGTAAAACACAGTAGGACGAGCCTGGTTGTCGCTGTAGAAAGCAACAGTGCTCAAGCAAGACCTGGTTGCTGGAAGGCTGTAAGGACCTGACCAGACCTGACGACCTTGGTGTTGCCATGTTGCAGGGCCCAGCCGACTTGTCCGCCTACAAGTATGACGAGGAGAAGACCCTGCAGTGGCTGGAGAAGAAAGTGAAGCGCGTCTATTACTGCATTAAAGACAAGCTGATGCACGTCAAGGTGGGAGCCGTGTCCGCCACGTTTGTCACTTCCGACGCTAAACGGGAAGACAACGATGACAAAGGTAACAAACATGCATGGCTCTGTTTCTCCCTCCAATGGTACAACAGCTTAAGGGAAGCCGTAGTCTTACACACACTGTGTCTGCAAGTGTTTCTCCCTCCAATGGTACAACAGCTTAAGGGAAGCCGTAGTCTTACACACACTGTGTCTGCAAGTGTTTCTCCCTCCAATGGTACAACAGCTTAAGGGAAGCCGTAGTCTTACACACACTGTGTCTGCAAGTGTTTCTCCCTCCAATGGTACAACAGCTTAAGGGAAGCCGTAGTCTTACACACACTGTGTCTGCAAGTGTTTCTCCCTCCAATGGTACAACAGCTTAAGGGAAGCCGTAGTCTTACA
The DNA here is from genome assembly GCA_951799405.1 of Agapetus fuscipes. Taxonomy (NCBI): domain Eukaryota; kingdom Metazoa; phylum Arthropoda; class Insecta; order Trichoptera; family Glossosomatidae; genus Agapetus; species Agapetus fuscipes. The sequence continues at coordinate 18,477,085 of OX637343.1, forward strand.
CACACTGTGTCTGCAAGTGTTTCTCCCTCCAATGGTACAACAGCCTAAGGGAAGCCGTAATCTTACACACACTGGGTCTGCAAGTGTTTCTGTCCCTTGCAGCTTCGCAAAAAAACGCAACTAAGCTACACATATAGTGTAACTTCTTGCCGTGTTATCCCCGAAGGGGTCGCATGTGGCGAGCTGAACCTATTTATTTTTACAGGTAAGGGGGCCGGCCTTACGCCATCCACTTCAGTTGAAATGGGGGTTTCCCAGCTCCCGAGGGGGCTGGTACTCATTTCTTGTGAAGGCTGAGTAAACCTTGCCGGTATTTTTATTATGGGGTTTGAATTAAACACCGAAATAGGAAATCATTTCTGACACCCTCCTCGGTGGGATTCGAACCCGAGCTCACGGGGTAGAATGCAAGCACTCTACCAACTGAGCTATTGACCGGACTATCGAGCTTCAACATCTAAAAATCAGAAAACTGGTCTTAGGGCCTTTTCACACACAACGCATTCACTCTGGATTGTTGATGGACTAGTAGACATGCTGTGTAAAAGCTTCATGTACTAGTGACTCCCAACCCGGCGTCGGATAGAAAGAAAACATACCGCGAAGACAAACAAAAAAAAAACAAAGACAAATCGCGCAGAATGTGTCTGGTGTGTAATGACCCCCTTTGCCACTAAAACAGCTGGACATAGGATCTAAGTAAAAGCTATATGTTTAAAATATGACTTTTTGTATTTCTTTTAATTAAAACACACATTTTTATGGGAAGGTTCTACTTAATCGGTATTTTTCTTTGTCAGAAATCTGCTGTAAGAGCGCAGTTTCTATAATCTAAGATATAATCCAACATTTAAAACTCATATTAAGGGCATGCCCACAAACAGACATGTGTAAGTTTGCGCTTACAAATGCTGAATGTGTCCTTACAAATTAAAAATAGTTATGCCATTATTCTTTTTACAATTTACAACCATCATCATTTTGGCCGGCTAAAACTCCTTTTCAACTTCACATATGGCCACATTAAAGGTAAAACAGAACAAGTGCTGATTCACTGATTTGAGAAATCTTGAATAAAACATTTTATTGGGCGTAACTTCTCATAGGAAGTGAACTAATTATAAGGAAGTGCTCATGAAAACCTTCTAAACTATAGGTTTTTCACATTTTAAATCTTCCAGATAATGGAAAAAAGGTGCATTTATTGAAGAAACCCATGTTAGCTTAAAATGTCACTAATTCAATTTTATCTTTAAGATATAGTCATAGATGTATTGAACATCTTGTATTAGTGTTGTTTGTGGTTGCAGAGGCTTGTATGAAGTACGCATTCGGGATAGTCTGTGAGTATCTGGACGAGGGATTATGCGCGGCTCTCATGAGCAAACTCAACATCAGAGCTGAGATCCGGACCATCAATAACAACAAGCGCAAGTCAGAGGCTGGTGGGGACCATGACAATGAGAAGAAAAAGTCTAAAACAGAAGAGAATCCTGGCTGCACCGAGGAAGAAGTCAAGAGTGTATTTTTTGATAATGCGGCGACACAGAAGAAAGTCTTGAAGCCCGCAGTGCTGACAACAAAAGAAAAACAAATGCAGAAGGCGGCCAGCGGAACCAAAAGTATCATGTCATTCTTTTCTAAGAAATGATTTCCTTTATATACGGGCTGCCATGGAGTTGGAACAAAAATAACTATTGTTTGCCTGGTTGTTTCTCAAATCATCATTAATAGCACGAAGACCCGGGACAGGTCTCAGCTTCCTTGATCAACTGCAGGCTTTTTGCCACCGCTGTCTGTCCAACGCCAGTCCCGTACTCCGACCAAACAGCAGTCTTCCACCACTCCGTCCAGCCACCTTAACCTGGGTCTCCCACTGTCCTGCGCCCTTTGGGTCTGTCATTACAGCCATCTTTTCTATTAGATAGCTAGCTGGGTCACCTTTGCAGGATAGGACCCAGCCAATGCAGTCTGCTGACTTATTGACCTGTCAGTAGCTCAGTTGGTAGAGTGGTTGCATTCCATGACACAAGTTCGGGTTTGAACCCCACCGAGGGCTTATTTCAAACCCACTACTGGCAAGGCTTACTCAGCCTTCACAAGAAATGGGTAAAAGCCTCTTTGGTAGCTGAGAAGCCCCCACTCCAACTGAAGTGGTTGGCGTAAGTCGGCTCGCTTACCCTTAAAAGTAAATAGGTTTCACTCGCTCCATGCAATGCCTTGGGGAAAAATGTGACTAAAAGTTACATCATACGTGTAGCTTCTTAGAGCGCAAAGCCACATCAACATCTTTTTACCAAAAATCTAACTAGTATTCTTATTTTAGTTGTTTGATGCCTCACTTCTAACCCTAGTAACATAGACCTGTTATATCACCCCACCAGCTTGTGGGAATGCATTTATTATGAATCTCAAATGATGCATATCTTTGCAGCTTAGATTTAGATTTAGATTTAGACCAGGGAAATTTAGAATGTTCCGACTCCATTCCTTCTGCAGCTCTGCGAACTAAGCGCCTTTTCATCAACTCATCGCTTTATGCTTTATGTGAATGAGCTTTTAAATTACTAGTATGCAGTGGCGACTCTAACCAAAACTTGGGGTGGGGATGACCTTGAAAATTAATCGTTTACTGACCTGGCTACACTTCACCCATTGTCTTATAACTCAATGACTACACCAGACACCTGGTCACATCTGGGCCACCATCACCACCCTAATTCTTACCTACCAAATATTGGTAATATTTGTATGAAGACTAATCAGCTGTTCAATTGCGGCCGTCACTGTGAGTACTTATATGTTTATATTTTGTATTGTTTGTGTATTAACACTGAAAATTCATAATGTTTAGTTTACAATTTTTTGAAGGAATTCAAAGAAAACACTGTTTATTTTCACTCAAATATATTTAAAAAGATTAAAATCTTTAAATAAATTACAAACGCGTTTTCGACCTAGTAGGTGATGGATGACCTACTAGGTCGAAAACGCGTTTGTAATTTATTTAAAGATTTTAATCTTTTTAAATATATTTGAGTGAAAATAAACAGTGTTTTCTTTGAATTCCTTCAAAAAATTGTAAACTAAACTTATATGTTTGTTTTTGAAGTATAATTTTTAATTGTTCAAGTGATATTATGTAGGAGTTTTTATTTCATTATTATTTTTCTTCAATTAAAAATTAAAATTCAAATCTATGTCTATTTTTGCTTTTTAATGTTTTGTCTTATCAAATCCATATTAATTGAATCATGGATTCCAACAATATTCATGATTTTTTTTTAAATGTTGATTTCTCAAAATTGACCCAGCACAAATTCCATAGACAAAACAATATTGAGGTCACATGCCGGGTTGCTAGGGAAAAAACGAAGTTTAACTATTGTGTAAAGAACTATTTTGTTATTGATTGCTAAAGACCGTTGTCACATGGCCCCTGACTTGTCCACTGAGAAATATCTAGATGTGATTTTGTGCTGAGTCCGTGACTTTATGATCCTATTATTGTAGAAATAAGTTCTCATTTTATAATTTTGTAGTTACCATTGTTGAAAGTATTTTTGTATGAAAAAGAAAGTAAAAAATATATTTGAAAAAAAATAAACTTGATTTTTCTTGTATCAAAAATTGGCCATCAATAACCTAAGCTGCAAAGATATATTGACATTTGAGGCGCCTATTAAGCACACCCACAAGTAGACATGCCCTTATACATGCAGCATACATACTTACAAAATAACATGAACCTCACACCTGCCGCTTTTCGCTGAAACGGGGTGGCACAGGTAAAAGTGAACCAATTTTTACACCATGAGGTCAGTCTCTACAAACCTATTTGCCAAGGGAAGGAATATTTATTGATTTTCGGTTAAAATTAAAATTCTGAGCTGCCTCGGAAAAATCAAGTCTTCAAATCCGTGAGATAGTTAATGTTTCATAACAAAAATAAAATGGAGACGCATAGACCGGCGCCAAAGGGAGCTGAGTGTGCACAATATGAGGAGCGCATTCTGTGAACAGTTTTGAACTCAGAAAAGCTTGCAGATTATGGTTCTGAATGTTGCCAGGAGGTTTTCTGGTCTAATTTTTTTTATACCCCACCCCCTTGGAAATCAAGGAATTGTAGTGGGCCCATGCCTAGGAAACTTAGGGCATATTTTGGTTCCTGGCAACATTATTTGGGTAGTTATTCACAGTCACGGTTTCTCCGACCAATCAGAGCTCCGATTGGGTCACATGTCTGGTCACGAGGTATACCGCCAGTCCCCATGTGGCGGCCATTTGTGTTTTTGCAATCTACGCAAGGAGCGCTTCCCTTTTGAAAATTCTTTAAATTTTGTGATTTGGCAATTTACAATGTCCAGTCGCCGTTGTTGTGTACCTCATTGTTTTAATACGGAGTTAAAGTAATCGGATTCGTTTCTATTTCACGATTAGTAATGTACTTACTGGAAAAAACAAAAAGTTTGGGTGAACTGTACTTTTTGTATGAAATGAAGGACTGTACTTTTTGTATGAAATGAAGAACTGTTTTTTTAGAAAAGTTGTACTTTATAAGTGTGAAATGTGTCTTCTTGTGGGAATACATTTAGTGTAAATCTTAAATGTGATATATCTTTTCAACATCAGATTATGGACATAATTATTAAATTTGAATTGAGCAAGTCACAATGTATATATTATGATAGAAAAATAAGTAATAACACATTAAAAAAGAAGAAAATGTATTTATAACATAAATGTAATTTATAATCAATTGTTGTAATGTAATTAAGTTGTGCTATTTTAAGTTTTTTTTTTAAATAAAATATGTTTTACCATCTTCAATTGTTTTTATTTACTTCGCCAACTGAGTAGAACAGTAATAATATAGAATGATATTATGATGATAATTTAGTATTGTCTAGACACGTAGGGTAGTTACTGGCGCTACCCATCGTTTCATATATAAATAATACTACTTGGTTACATTTTTTTTGTTCTAAGACCGCCCTCTATAAACCTACATACTCTGTGAGTGGGCCAATTCCTTACAACAATGTTAATCTTTGTTTTATTGACGTATTCGTCTGTTGAGAAGGATCCTGTGGGCTCCTTGAGAAGGATCCTGTGGGCTCCTTGAGAAGGATCCTGTGGGCCCCTTGAGAAGGATCCTGTGGGGGTAGTAGTGTTTGGTCAGCATTTATCCATACATATGAGCCCACAGGATCCTTCTCAACAGACGAATACGTCCAGGTCCACTGACTGGGCTTTTATACAATTTGGGCAGCTGATCTCCCCCTGGAGGGTAGGTTAGGTTAGGTTAGGTTTTTTCTTTCTTTTATTGTTCCTCAAAATGACCTCTTCCATAGGGAAAGAGACCTTATAACATAGTTATTCTTAGTTAGGTTAGGTTAGTTTATGTCATGTTTAGCTTTGCGGCGCCGGTCCCAGCGTTCAGGATGGGAGAGTTTTCAGGCTGAAGACTATAAGGCTGCAAAGAAGGAGCTGAAGAGCGCTATCAGGCGCAGTAAGGAAAGGTGTTGGGGTGAGCTGTGCGAGTCGGTGAACCGCGACCCCTGGGGACTGCCGTACAAAATAGTGCGACAGAAACTACGGGGGCGCGGCCTTGACCCCTTTCTCAGTAACCCCAGTAACCTGACCGCTGTTATTGATGACCTCTTTCCCCTTCACGAAGACCGACCGTTGTCAGATCCTACCCGCTCGACTGGTGAGTTCCAACCGTTTACGGTAGCTGAGCTCGAGACAGCTGCAAAAAAAGTAAGTAAAGGTAAGGCTCCTGAACCTGACGAAGTCCCAAATGAGATTGTGCTGCTAGTGGCCCGAGAGTTTCCTGAGGTTCTGCTCGGCGTGTACAATGGAGGGGCCTAGTCGGCGCCTCCTGGAAGAGACAGAGGCTAGTCCTCATTCTCAAAAAGGCGGTCGCGGACGGACCCTCTTCCTTTAGGCCGTTGTGCATGCTGGACGGCTTCGGGAAGCTCCTTGAGCGCCTCCTGCTCGGGAGACTACAGCTCATCCTGGAGGATCCGGAGCGGGGGCTCTCCGACCGACAGTACGGCTTCAGGCGGGGCCGATCTACGGTGGACGCCGTCGGTCACGTGGTAAGTGTGATCCGAAGGGCGTGGGAGGGCACGGTGAAGAGTCACCGACGGGTCGTCATGATAGCGCTGGATATCAAGAACGCCTTCAACTCCGCGCGATGGGAACTTGTTCTCAGAGCGTTGAGAGAGGACTTCCGGGTACCAGACTATCTGATGGCAATGCTCGAAAACTATTTCGATGGCCGGACGCTGGAGTATCGTCACGGCCCTTCTGGCGTGGAAGAGAAGCGACGGGTGTCGTCGGGCGTCCCGCAGGGATCGGTCTTAGGACCCACCCTGTGGAATGCCCTGTACGATGGACTGTTGCGGACTGACATGCCGGAGGGGTCGAGTCTTGTTGCTTTCGCGGACGACATCGCGGTAGTGATCGAGGGTAAGACCTCCCGTGACCTCGAAATTTCAGGGAACGAGGCGCTTCGTCGGGTCAAGAGATGGCTCGACCGAGCCGGACTGCAGCTCGCAGTCCAGAAGACCGAGGCGGTGCTGTTCTGCCGAAAGCGGCGACCTCTTCTGCCTCGGCTGCTGCTGGAGGGTTTCGAGGTGCCGCTGGCGAAATCGCTGCGGTACCTGGGGATCCAACTCGATCGTGGTCTCCGTTTCGGAGAACACATCGAGCTGGCGGCCGCCAAGGCAAGCGGAGTGGCGATTCAGCTGGGGAGGCTCATGCCGAATGTGGGTGGACCGAAATCATGTAGGAGGAAACTCTTGCATGAGGTCGTTCACTCCATACTTCTGTATGGGGCACCCGTCTGGGCAAAGTCACTGGAGGTAGAACAGCACAGGAAGAAGATGGCTGCTGTCCAGAGAAGAAGCGCTCTGAGAGTGATCTCCGGCTACCGCACCATCTCCGCCGACGCGGCTTTGGTGCTGGCTTCTTCTCCGCCCGTAGACCTGCTGGCGTTGGAGCGCAAAGCGGTGTACGATTCAGGTAAGGGACCGCAGCATAGGACCTTGACGATGTCGAAGTGGCAGGATCGCTGGAGTTCGGCAGCCAAGGGACGCTGGACGAACGGCTTGTCGGTGACCTTGGGCCCTGGTGCTCGAGGAAACACGGCGACCTGAGCTTCCGGCTCACGCAGCTGCTGAGCGGACACGGTTGTTTCGGTGCCTATCTACATCGGATTGGCAAAGAAGCAACTGCAGCATGCTGGCACTGCGACTCGCCAAACGATGACGCGGAGCACACGCTGCTCTCGTGCCCCGCCTGGGCGGAACCGAGGCAGTCTCTCATGGCTGCCATCGGAACCGATCACCTGGGTGTGGACACGATGGTGGCGTCAATGCTCCAAAGCAAAGAGAACTGGAGTGCTTGGGAGGCCTTTGCCTCTCGTGTTATCGGCGTGAAGGAGGAGGCCGAGCGTGAGAGGCGGAGGCGCCCCAATCCAGAGGTCGCGTAACCCGACTTTGTAGTATACCCTTAAGGTAAGATAAGCCACACCTCGATGTTTTGGTTAATTCTGCTTTCCGAGGTGTGGTGAAGTTGCTTCGGGGGGAGTGTTTAGTCAGTTGACAAACCTGGCACGCTCTCTGGTAACGGGCCAGGGGGTGTCTTTTTGAAGATTCACTCCTCCTTTCCCCCGAGGAAAAAAAAAAAAAAAAAAAAAAAAAAAAGGTTAGGTTAGGTTAGGTTAGGTTCGGCAGTTGGTGGACGCTGGACGCGAAGACTTATCAGCGACCTGAGGACCTGGTGCCAAAGGAAGCATGGTGGTCTGAGCTACCGGCTCACCCAGCTGCTGAGTGGACACGGCTGCTTCGGAAACTTCCTGCAAAGGATAGGCAAAGAAGCAGCCGCAGCCTGCTGGCACTGCGATGCAACAGAAGACGACGCCGAGCATACGATGCTAGCGTGTCCGGCCTGGGCGACTGAGAGGGCGTCACTTGTGGCTGCCCTCGGGGTCGATCACCTGGAGGTGGATACGGTGGTGACGACAATGCTCCGGTCGGCTGATAACTGGCGGGCGTGGGAGGACTTCGCCTCGAGCGTAATGGGACAGAAGGAGGACGCCGAGCGCGAGAGGAGAAGACGGCCCGCGGCCGCCGTAGAAGCCGACTGAAAGGCGTCACGTAACGCGGTGTAGTTGGTAACGCAATGAGCGTTGCCACAGCGAGTAGAGTAGACGCCATCAGCGTATAAACCATTACCACACTCCCAGCGTAATACTTCATTGGTAGGTCCGGAGTGTGGTAGATGCTAAAAAAAAAAAAAAAAAAAAAAAAAAAAAAACAGGTTAGGTTAGGTTAGGTTAGGTTAGGTTAGGTTAGGTTAGGTTAGGTTCCCCCTTCATGGTTCGGGCCTTGTTGTTGGCTAGGGGGCTTACGGTCTGCCGAAAAAATCTAGTGGGTGGTACTTAGATAGGCGCGTATCCTGGGTGGGTGGTAGGATAGGCGTCGGCAGACTTAACTAAAGCGAACCCGTCAAAACCCAAGGTGTAGAGGCAACGTGTCGATGGGTGTGTGGCTGCAGTGACGTTAAATGATCATGCACTAATAATGCATGCATCAATGCAGTCGTGAACGTTCCCTTGGAGGTACCTGCCGAAACCTCCAAGTATTCAGGCTTAGCCGGCCAAGCGGGGCTCTGGTCGGCTGGACGTGTATTTCCCTAGCTACTCGTGGGATTGAAATGGAAGAAATTATTAAAAAACTAAATAAGACGTTGACGGGCCTGCGAAAGGTCGAGGAGTTTATCGGAACACGAACCAACGTGCATGTACCGATTAAGACAGGAGTAAGGACGGCGTGCAATGAGTTGCAGGCGGTCCTGGACAGCCTCGTGGATCTGATCCGCGATGTTCGGGACGGTGACTGCCAGACCTCGCCGATGAAAGAAAGAGGCAAGGAGCCGTCAAAGCGGACGGAATCACCAAAGCGGCAAGAGCCGCTGAAGCGACAAGAGCCGCTGAAGCGACAAGAGCCGCCAAAGAAGCCGCCAAAGAAGAAGAGGCTAAAGAAGCCTCCAGAAAGCGAGGATTCGCAGCAAGAGCAGCGGCCGCCCATCAACCACTCACAGAGGCAACGACCGCAGCAGCAGCAGAAACAGCAGCAACGGCAGCAGCAGCAGCAGCAGCAGCAGCAGCAAAAACAGCATCAGCAGCAGCGGCGGCAGCAACAACAGACGCAGCAGCGGCAGAAACAACAGCAGCAGCAACAAGGACAATGGACCCTGGTAAAGAGTAAGAATAAAAAAGCTGGTAATAACCAAAAACGATTATCAAGGCCGGCGGAGAATATCACAATCTCCCCGGCCATCAAGTCGGACGACCCGCCCTCATACGCGAGGGTCCTCAGAAGCTTGGCTTCTGCGGGGGGGAAGGAAGACTCAGGCCTGCCAGTGGTGCACGGCATCCGAAAGGGTGCCGGCGGCTCACTTCAGATTCGCCTGGCCAAGGGTGAGACCCGGGGGCCGGCTCTGGAGAGACTACTGGCCGAAGTCGCTGGGCCTGACTTGGTGGTTAAGAGGCTGTCCCCAAAAAGGACAGTCACCATCAAGGACCTCTACGAGGGTGTAGAGGTCGGGGAAGTGAGGGCCTCCCTGAGCCGGGCTCTGGGGGGGGACATCGATGAAGTCGAGGTCCTTCCCCTGAGACCGACCCAGTGGGGGTCCTACATGTGCACGGCGAGGGTGCCGTGGACAACGAGGACAGATGCCCTCATTCGGGAGGGACATCTGAAAATCGGGCTCCTCCGATGCCGCTTACGTCCGAGGGTGGACGTGAGGCAGTGCTTCCGCTGCCTTGGGTTCGCCCACATTGCATCCCGGTGCAGTGTGGTGGGGCTCGGGAGCGGAAAGCTCTGCAGGCGCTGCGGAGCGGAAGGACATGCGGCGGCAGGGTGTAGTGCCGCATTGCACTGCGCGCCCTGCTCGAGGGCGGGTCATAGGGCCACGCACTGGTGCGGAAGCTCACAGTGCGAGGCGTTCCGACGATGTCTGTCTGAAAAATGTTTGAAGTAAAAATATTACAAATAAACCTGGGCCACTGTCAAGCGGCCCAGGATCTTATGTTTCAGGTGGTGCGAGAGAAGGGGGTGGACGTCGTCTTGGTGTCGGAGCAGTATCGTGACTGTTCCAGTCGCTGGTACTGTGACGGCGCCGGGTCGGCGGCCATCTTCTTCCCCTCTACGAGCCTGTGCGTCGCCAGGAGTGCTCCTGCCCCCGCTGCTCGCGGGTGGACCTGGGTGGAGGTGGCAGGCTGTAGAATCTACAGCTGCTACTTTTCCCCCAACCATCCGATTGAGCAGTTCGAGGAGGACCTGCGACGCCTCGAGGAGGACGTCCGGACGGCGTCGGTGCCTGTGGTGCTGGCGGGCGACTTCAACGCCTGGGCGACGGACTGGGGCTCGCCGGTGACGAACCGACGGGGTGCTCTCCTGTGTGAGGTGGCTTCGTGCCTACATTTGCTGCCTGCAAATGTCGGTGGGGAGTTCACCTTCCGCAGAGGCGCCACGGGTTCTGTCATCGACGTAACCTTCGCTGATGAAGGAATGATCGGACGGGTGAAGAACTGGCGTGTGCTCCCAGAACACACGCAAAGTGATCACCAGTACGTGACCTTCACTCTGGCGATAGGGCTGCGGGCCGTCGCCCCCGGCTTGAGGGCCGCCGCTACGGGATGGAGCCTCCGCTCCCTGGACCCCGAATCCCTGCTCACCGTCATCGAGGATGGCAGCCGAGAGATCGCGGCGGCGACCGGGGCGGAACAAAAGGTAAGTAGCCTGAGCGTGGTGGTGGAGCGGGCCTGCGACGCCTCCATGGTCCGGCGCGGTGGGCACTCCCTCAGGCGAAATGTTTATTGGTGGACTGAGGAGATTGCCGGCCTGCGTCGGTCATGCTTGGCTTCGCGGCGTCGTGCTCAGCGCTCGGGCTGGACGAGCCTCCAGGCAGTGGAGGATTTCAGGACGACGAAGAAGGCCCTGAAGAGCGCCATCAAGCGCAGTAAGGAAAGGTGCTGGGGGGAGCTGTGTGAGGAGGTGGATCGGGACCCCTGGGGTCTGCCGTACAAAATTGTGCGACAGAGACTGAGGGGACGGGATCTGGACCCTTACCTCAGCGATCCCCGGAACCTGACCGCTGTAATTGATGGCCTCTTCCCGCGCCACGACGACCGGCCGAGAACTGTGCGTTCTACTTCACCTGCGCCCGATCTCCAGCCATTCACGGCTGAGGAGCTTGAGGCTGCCACGAGGAAGGTAGGTACAGGTAAGGCCCCTGGACTTGACGAGGTCCCAAATGAGATCGTGCTGTTGGTGGCCCGGGGGTTTCCGGAAGTGCTGCTCGATGTGTACAACAAGTGCCTGGAAGAGGGCCTAGTCGGCGCCTCCTGGAAGAGACAGAGGCTAGTCCTCATTCTCAAAAAGGCGGTCGCGGACGGACCCTCTTCCTTTAGGCCGTTGTGCATGCTGGACGGCTTCGGGAAGCTCCTTGAGCGCCTCCTGCTCGGGAGACTACAGCTCATCCTGGAGGATCCGGAGCGGGGGCTCTCCGACCGACAGTACGGCTTCAGGCGGGGCCGATCTACGGTGGACGCCGTCGGTCACGTGGTAAGTGTGATCCGAAGGGCGTGGGAGGGCACGGTGAAGAGTCACCGACGGGTCGTCATGATAGCGCTGGATATCAAGAACGCCTTCAACTCCGCGCGATGGGAACTTGTTCTCAGAGCGTTGAGAGAGGACTTCCGGGTACCAGACTATCTGATGGCAATGCTCGAGAACTATTTCGATGGCCGGACGCTGGAGTATCGTCACGGCCCTTCTGGCGTGGAAGAGAAGCGACGGGTGTCGTCGGGCGTCCCGCAGGGATCGGTCTTAGGACCCACCCTGTGGAATGCCTTGTACGATGGACTGTTGCGGACTGACATGCCGGAGGGGTCGAGTCTTGTTGCTTTCGCGGACGACATCGCGGTAGTGATCGAGGGGAAGACCTCCCGTGACCTCGAAATTTCGGGGAACGAGGCGCTTCGTCGGGTCAAGAGATGGCTCGACCGAGCCGGACTGCAGCTCGCAGTCCAGAAGACCGAGGCGGTGCTGTTCTGCCGAAAGCGGCGACCTCTTCTGCCTCGGCTGTTGCTGGAGGGTTTCGAGGTGCCGCTGGCGAAATCGCTGCGGTACCTGGGGATCCAACTCGATCGTGGTCTCCGCTTCGGAGAACACATCGAGCTGGCGGCCGCCAAGGCAAGTGGAGTGGCAATTCAGCTGGGGAGGCTCATGCCGAATGTGGGTGGACCGAAATCATGTAGGAGGAAACTCTTGCATGAGGTTGTTCACTCCATACTTCTGTATGGGGCACCCGTCTGGGCAAAGTCACTGGAGGTAGAACAGCACAGGAAGAAGATGGCTGCCGTCCAGAGAAGAAGCGCTCTGAGAGTGATCTCCGGCTACCGCACCATCTCCGCCGACGCGGCTTTGGTGCTGGCTTCTTCTCCGCCCGTAGACCTGCTGGCGCTGGAGCGCAAAGCGGTGTACGATTCAGGTAAGGGACCACAGCATAGGGCCTTGACGATGTCGAAGTGGCAGGATCGCTGGAGTTCGGCAGCCAAGGGACGCTGGACGAACAGGCTTGTCGGTGACCTTGGGCCCTGGTGCTCGAGGAAACACGGCGACCTGAGCTTCCGGCTCACGCAGCTGCTGAGCGGTCACGGTTGTTTCGGTGCCTATCTACATCGGATTGGCAAAGAAGCAACTGCAGCATGCTGGCACTGCGACTCGTCAAACGATGACGCGGAGCACACGCTGCTCTCGTGCCCCGCCTGGGCGGAACCGAGGCAGTCTCTCATGGCTGCCATCGGAACCGATCACCTGGGTGTGGACACGATGGTGGCGTCAATGCTCCAAAGCAAAGAGAACTGGAGTGCTTGGGAGGCCTTTGCCTCTCGTGTTATCGGCGTGAAGGAGGAGGCCGAGCGTGAGAGGCGGAGGCGCCCCAATCCAGAGGTCGCGTAACCCGACTTTGTAGTATACCCTTAAGGTAAGATAAACCACACCTCGATGTTTTGGTTAATTCTGCTTTCCGAGGTGTGGTGAAGTTGCTTCGGGGGGAGTGTTTAG